>CATIXQ010000037.1:5047504-5077826 GCA_949711755.1 Leptidea juvernica | reverse complement strand
GTATACTCTGGGGTCAGTTCTGGAAAACAAAAATCTTTACTGGGACCGATCTATCATCACGGACAGAACTATCATTGCTAATAAGCCTGATATTAAGAATGGTGTCGGAATTCTAGTTCCCCATAAACCGGCCCATCACGTTACTGGCTATAACACAATAAACGATCGCATAATGACTATCAGAATAGATTGCAAGCCACTCTCTCTTAACATCGTTCAAGTCTATGCCCCAACGACAAATTCATCACAAGAAGACATTGATGACCTTTACGGGATACTCCAAACGACCATAGACGGTATCTGTAAGCGTGAAATGCTGATAGTTCAAGGAGACTGGAATGCTAAGGTTGGAAACACTGAGCACGATGATCATAATATTTACCACATAATCGGTAAACATGGACTTGGTATAAGGAACGAAAAGGGAGAAAAATTTATAGATTTCTGCGTGAGCCAAGACTTGGTGGTCACCAACACTTGGTTAAAACATCACAAACGCCGACTCTTTACTTGGATCTCCCCTGGTGATGGATATCGGAATCAAATCGACTACATCACCATTCAAAACCGATGGAAGTCCTCACTCACTAACACCGGAACCTTCCCGGGCGCTGACTGCGGCTCATACCACCAGCTCTTAGTAGCGGATATACGCTTGTGGCTTAAAATCTGTCGCAAGAAACCTAAACGGTTCATTAGACTATCACAACCTGAACATGAACACTTCCAGAACATGCTTGAACCTGAACTACTGCCAGACACAACGGAAACTAACCCAAACGATCAATGGGAAACTTTCAAAACAAGAGTCATCAATATTCTTGACAGTAGGGTAACTAAAACTAAACTGAGAAAAGACTGGATATCAGAGGAGACATGGAGAATTGGAAGAAATTGCGTATGGAAATGAAAATAGGCGGAAAGTATTCCACATATGAGGAGCAATATAGTGAACTCAATAAACTGATTCAACGACAGTGTAGGAGAGACAAGAACCAATATCTCGAGAACATATGCTCTGAAATTGAAGACCATGCCGAGAAACACCAGGCAGGGGATCTTTTTAATAAGATCAAGGAAATAACCCGTAAATTCAAGCCATCGTCATGAGTAATAGACGATAAGGATGGAAATCCAATCCATGAAGTCACGAACATCGCTGAAAGATGGAGGGAGTTTTGCGAAGAACTTTATCAGAACCAGTCAAACCAGGCTGCAGTGGCACCCACAACACCAATTGATGTAGAACCATCAATACTCTGTACGGAAATTGAAAATGCCATCCGGAAACAGAAAAACAACAAGGCTCCGGGACCAGATTGCATCACAGCGGAGGTTCTAAAGGACCTGGGACCTAACGGAATAACCCAACTGCTCAACATCTGCAACGCAGTATAGTAAACTGGACACTGGCCATCGGACTGGACACACTCGTCTATACTCCCTCTTCATAAAAAGGGCTCAAAAAGAAACTGTAATAACTACAGAACAATCGCCCTGGTGTCACATGCTAGTAAGATTCTACTACATGTAATCAACGCGAGATTGCGATCCTTTCTCGGCTGGTAAATACCGCAAGAACAAGCAAGTTTTGTAAAGGGCAGAGGAACGAGAGAGCAAATCCTGAATCTGCGACTGATAGTAGAAAAATGCTACGAGTATAACACGCCGACCTTCATGTGCTTTGTTGACTACCAGAAGGCTTTTGACTGCGTAAAATGGGAAGAACTGTGGCATGTACTCTCAATGTCACGTGTTCCAGCGCATCTTGTTATGCTAATACGCAGCCTCTATGAGTTAGGGTATGGCACAGTTACGATTGAGGATGCCACATCGAGCACATTTGAGTTCCAAAAAGGTGTTCGACAGGGATGCGTGATCTCCCCTATCCTATTCAACATATACGCAGAACAGATAATGCGACAAATGCTAGAAAACTGGGAAGGTGGCATAAAGATAGGTGGAGTCAAAATATCGAACCTCCGCTATGCCGATGACACCACCCTATTCGCATCATCCGAAGTGGAAATGAAAGAGTTGCTGGTCAAGCTAGAGGCCACCAGTCTCAGGATGGGTCTGGCAATAAATACGGCCAAAACCAAGGTCATGGTCGTGGACCGCTTCGCAGCCATTCCGCGCACTGATCTCCTACAGAGCTATGAAACCGTGGATCAGTTCAACTACCTTGGCTCAGTGATCACGAACAGAGGTAACTGTGAGATCGAAATAAGGAGGCGAATTGGAATGGCCAAAACAGCAATGACACAGCTAAGCAAGGTGTGGAAGGACAGAAATATCACCAATCGGACGAAAATTCACCTGGTCCGCTCACTTGTCTTTCCCATCGCGCTCTATGGAGCTGAAATTTGGACCCTGAAATCGACTGACAGACAACGGATTGCGTTTGAGATGTGGTGCTGGCGCCGCATGCTAAGGATACCATGGACGGCTTACTGCACTAACGCCTCGATCCTTAAACAGCTAAAAATAGGGAGCAGTCCAAGTCTATCCACTACATGTCTGCAGCGGATAATGAGATACTCTGGCCACATTGCACGACGCGGTGCTTATAACCTAGAACGTTTGATGGTCACCGGGAAAATTGAGGGGAAGAGACCAAGAGTGAGGCCCACGACGCTGGTCTGATCAAATATCTGAGCAGACTAACCAACCCCTCAGCATTGCACTCCACCATGCGACAGACCAAAACAGATGGAGGAAAGCTGTAGACGAACTTAAGCGGAGTCACGATCCTCAGCAATGAGGGAACGACTGTGAAGAAGATAATTATAAGTATATAAATTATTGAAACAGTTGAATTTTACATTATAATTAATAACAAAAGCCCCATAATCTTTAGTCCCTGTGTGATATGATCCCTCATTTTATACCGACGATAGTAGGGCGTTTGATAAAATTGACCTATCGACATTAATTGCGACTTGTAACGATAATCATCTCAAGTTATTGTACTAAATAACTAAATTTCTATTTGGGTTCCAGTTGCTAGTGGTGTTCCCCAGTGATCACTACTTTATCCACTTCTTTTTATTATCTATGTAGGAGATATAGATTACTGTTTAAGTCTTCCAATTCACTTTCCTTCGCTGATGATATGAAAATATTCTCTTCAATAACATTTATACTTGCAATGAATGCCCTCCAGGAGGATCTCAACCGCCTAGAGGAGTATTGTCTTATTAATAAACTAGAACTTAATAAATTAAAATATTCAGTAGTCACATAAGCCCGTAAGATTACACATTAAAAGGTCAGGTGCCTATAAATGCAATGGCACGAGGGATCTCGGCGTTTACTATGACCTAATGATGACCCTAAGTTGCTATTCAATGATCACATTGACAAGCTGATAGAAAGTCTTCAAAGGCTTTAGCGACTTTTAATAATATTAGGGATTAATGTTTGTCATTGCCGATTTTTACTGAAAAATTGAAATTCATTTTTTTTATTTTACATATTTACTTAATCAAAATAATTCCGATTATTATCTATACATAGCTGCCATCTAATAGGAGGTCATAATATGCCTATGCGATAAAACTGGTGATCTAGATTTAACAAACGGTGTGAAAGAATTTTCTACCGCCTCCTGAGAAGAAAACTTCTTATCACGTCGAAAATTGTCCAAATAACAAAAAAAATGGTAGTCCGTTGGAGCAAGTCTGGCGAATACGGAGGGTGACAAATTGCAGTTCCTGTAGAGTTGAAATGGTTACTCGTACTGTATGAGGTCTCGCGTTATCATGGAGCAGTAATGGTGAAGATCGATTCATGAGTCTGGGCTGTTTCACTGCTAGTTTTGCTATGATTTTTCGGAGTTCGGCACAGTAGATATCTGCCGTTATTACTTGACCAGATCGGAGATAGCTATAGTGAATAACACTATGCTGCGACCACCTAATAATGACGATAACCTATTTATTTGTAAGCTTTGCTATAGGACATAGTTGCGGCGTTTGACTTAGGGTCAGCCATTGCATTTTTCGCTTAAGGTTATCGTAAAGAATCCACTTTTCATCGAATATCACAATTTGATCCAATATTCCTTCATTTCTGTATCGATTCAACAAGTTTCAACACGCGTTTCTTTCTGCAGCTCAGTCAAATCATAAGGCACCCATTTTTTATATTTTTTAATTTATTGATTTGACGCAAATGAGTCAATATTGTTCATAAGGTATTGCTAAACATAATTTATTGTACCTCAAAAATCTCTTAAGTATAGCTCTCCATTCGGTGTTCTTGCAGTTATATTCTTGCAATTATAGGAAAAGCTTATGTACGATGCGGACCTCAGAATACATCTGTATTCTGAGGTTCGGGCGTGGAGAACAGTGAATGATATTAGTAGATTATCAGATATTGAAGACATATTTACTACAAGCATTTCCAAAGTAAAAAAAAATAGTATTCACGTACCACTTACATGTTTTTTATCACTTCTATTAGTACGTAAAATTGTAATTGGCTGTCTGTTACTATTTAAGTATCTATAGAAATTGTATTAGCTGTTGTTTTTCCTTAAATAAATAAAAGGGCGATAAAACCTTTTGAAGAATTTTAGACCGGTATAACTTTTGAGCCATACATACTACGTTCTAGGGTAATCACGAAACGTTTCGTGCGCAGGTTCATCGAATTCTTACCTCCCGGACAAGCTAAATTTCTAATAATTAGTTCAGTGACGAGTTTAATTTATTACGACGTAATTCTTGCTTTTCATCATAATATTTGTAAAGTTTGATCAGCTTTACCACCACTACATTCTCGCCACTATGCACCAAGTAGGTCCCTACGAAATGCTCGAGTCATAATAGGCATGTGGGTACCATATACCCAGTGCAAATAGTTCCTGAGGACGTTGCTTCACTTCGAGCGCTCCCCACGTTCCTCGCACAACTGGACGATCACGGCTCTAGAAAGTGTCGCACAGTGAATACTTTCCAAGAGGTTATTTAATACGTCCCTCGGGATGACTGAAACAACAACTTTATACAGTGTGAAAAAGGTGTAGGAATATATTTTGAAAAACAATTGATGTGTCACAAACATAAAATGTGGCATTATTAATAAGAATCCTGTGACTTAAGTTCAGCTCTTTTTAATGAAACAAACAATTAAAATGATTTACTGCCTTTATTCGTTTTGAATTTTATTACTTTCTTTTATTTGGTACATGATATATGTATGCTCCTTGCTCCTTATGGGGCCTGAGTAGTAGAATCATCTACATTAGGTTCAGCATCGGCTTTACAAACGCCCTTGTGAGCAAACGTTGCACCGCGGCAGTCACACCTTAAATGTGAAAAGAATAATTAAAATAGATTAAATGATGAAAATAATAATTTATTATAAGTTTTTAATTATTGATAGTATTAATATATTTAACTACATAGTTATAATATATCCACCATGTATCCTAATCGTGTCAGGGCTTAAGACGATTGTGATATAGGTAGCATTCTCAAGAAAAAATGAAGATAAGTGATCCATTCCGACCGCCGCCCACACTCTGTTGTAACACAGTCACCTCCAGGGCGAAAATGCATTTTAAATTGGTGATACGCAATTCATGTGTTACGTTTTGTTCATTATATTTTTTTAAATTAGTAAGCACTACTTTACTATCGCAGAATTATCTTTATCATAATAAATTATTCGGAATACTTACAAGCATCTGTTGTCATATGTTTGTCCATTAGTGGCACAGACAGGAACATAGTCATGTGCGCACTCTAAATCACAGAGGAGTTTTGATTTTGCACTTGCCCAAGCAACGATTGATAAAATGAATGTAACAACTGAAATGAAAATTTTAGTCCTTTAAATATTAGCATGACATTTATAATGAAGAAACCAGTGGATGATTAAGGTGTTAAACTTCTTTAAAGTTAGGATTATAATATAAAATAATAAGTATAGTCATAATAGTAAATTAAGCATTGACTCTTGGTCATTTATTTTGTAAGTACTCTTAAACAGAAGCTTTCAGTTGGTTTGAACCAAAATATGAAACTAAGATTTTAAATGAAGATTAACAAAGTAATGTCAAAAAAAAAATTGCAATTGTTGTTTAATATCACTGTAGTTCTACATAGGTATTCAACCCTAGTGGTGATATTCAAAATCCAGTAACTCATTATTATATTTATTTAATATCTAACTGAAAAAACAATTCAATACCAAATTCGAAAATGTAAATGTAAATTAATAATTTAAATACTCTGAAGTCGCTTCATTTCCAATCTGTGGATTATAAGGAAAGTAATTTATGTTACCTATACCACATAAACGTCTTTTAACAATTTTTTTCAATTTCGTGATACATAAATTGATTTTAACTTTTTCTAGGATCATGTTAAAACATTTACATCGACCCACAACATAATAACTAAATCGACCTATCCGAGTAATAGGCATAACAGTTATATTTATACGATTGTTATCACACGGTGGAAAAAAATAGATGATACTTACAAAGTAATAGTTTAACAAAAATTAAAGTAGATACTAAAATTGATAACATCTTGAATGTAATGTGCCATAAGTTTGAAGAAATAGAATCGTGTAACACTCTGCTTTAGTTAAGTAAATATCATTTTAAATTTTTCACAATTAATCTTTGAAGTTTAAATACAAAATTAGACCTAATCAGAGCAAATTTGCAACAATTTGCTATAACTTTCGATGTGATTGTTCCGACGGAATATTCGCTTGATAATTATTCAATAATAATGCAGTTAGATGGATATGTTTCATTTAGAACTTATCGAGCTATAAACCGGTGTATTGAAGTTGTCGTTTATGACCGATACGGAATTACAGGTGTATGTGAGCCTAAACTGAACGACGCAATTTACAAATTGAAATTGACAAATGTACTAAAATTATAGCTTTTTAGAGATCCCCATCAGTAAAGGACGCCTCCAATTTATTAGACGGCTTGGAAAGCCTCCTAAGGAAGGAAACCTCAAAAAGCCCGCTAATTATTAGTGGTGACGCAAGATCTACAAAATACTGACTCAGGGCAGTTTATCTATCAAACTTATCCACAAAAAAAACTCAATAGCGATCCTAGTCTTAAACTCAATTCATATTTCTATATAAAAATGCTGGACTGCTGTGATTTCGAAAGATAATAAAAATAGTTTTAAGTGCGAATTTGCGTAGTTTTAAGGAAGCCCTGGAGAGGTAAGTGTTAAACTTTTATGGGCTTAAGTATATTTTACGTTTTCACTTGTTTTAGACGATATAATATTGTGTTTGTTGCCGGTAGTCTAAATCGGGCGAAAAGTTTTATTATTTAGTTTAATACCTAGAATGTGTACGATTGTTTTTATTAAAGAGGCTTCAGAAATGGATATTGACATGGATGCCATGTCTAGAAGACAACCATGAAAATCCATCCAACAGTACAGAAACTGTACCATCACGCGAAACTTCAGATCAACCATCTCAAACTAACAAACAAAAAAAGCCAGTCGAATTGAATTCAACTCACTGGAGCCCTATACTCGGAACATCTCTAATACAGAAAGCCATGACAATTAATAAATTTGAAAAAAATTGCAAATATTTTACTTCAATGACAATAATTCAATACAACGGAGCATCCTGTTTATCACCGGATTTACAAAATACGTCCAGTAGTAGAATCTCTGCATGAAGATTATAACAAAGTTCCAATCGAGGAACAACTTAGTGTGGATGAGCAAATGAGTTCCACCTAGGCTGGATTTCATATAAATTCGCCTGTTACACAGACGAATGCATGCCAAACAGTAGTAGCTAGTAGCCTTTGCAGTTTTGTTAGGTATAGCTTCACCTCTACGTTAGATGTCTTATTCGCCCACTCCACACAACCGTATGTGATAATGGTCCTAGCCACGAATAAGTACATACCACGAAGCATACAGAAAAGAGTAAAGGAGATTGAAACGCTTCCATACATTCCTGGGCCCAGGTGATAACAAGATGAAAGTAGCATTATTTAAAATATAACATTTAAATAATCCATAATTGAAAATTTAGCAAGATTTGTCAATCTAGGAGCTGAGTAATCGAAGTTATAAAAATGAGGTTAGGTATGTCTTAAAGTAAATGTTGACAGCTCGTCTATTGTAGGTTTATTAAATGCCTAGCTGCTAAGGATTTATCACATACTTATATTAGATGGGTACCAACCTTGTTTTTTTTAGATAAAAATACCTATCTATCTACGTATACCTATCTACTACTGTAACGACATTTTTTTGCATTATAATATAAGACAATTTGTAATTAGATATAATATAGTATACCTGAATTAAAAGAAAGTTTTATTTGCTCAGATTAGAATAATATATTATACTCATTATATACTCATACATGAACTGTAAAACAGACTGCTACAGGCAAATTTCCTTGGAATTCAATTGGGTAGGTAGTTAACAAGACGGTAACTCTACGAATACAACGAGTAACGAAGAAACGAAATGATCTGTCAGACTGTCATTGTCAAAGTGAAGTTAGCGTTGAGGAACAAGGATTTCACTAGTATCGATTTTTTATGAAAATCGATTTATTGATCGATTTATTAATAATAAAATAATTGCTCAGTTCTGTTTTTTCCTGAGGAAATTTTATATTTTATTCATAATAATATGGTCATTCGAACATGAACTAAGAACCTAATGAATATTATTGAAATAAAAGAACTGGATCTTAATGTTATTTTAATCGATTAAATATTCATTCGATTACATTTCAATAGATTTTCTTTATTTTAATGTTTTTTCGGTTTATAGATAGCAAAATAAGCTAGTTTTTTGTATTTTTTGAAGCTCATTCCACAGCTTTGTAGTACGTGAACGAAAGCTCCTCGAAAAGCGCACAATGGAGAACCGCAAGACATCCAGATGGTGGGATAATCCTTAAATATGGCGTGTCGTGCGAAGGTGGAATTCGGCGGCAGGAATCAGGTAAAACAGCTCTTCGGAACATTCCCCGTGATAAATGCGGTAGACGAAGCACAATGAAACGACATCTCAACGCAACGCCAAGTGATATAGCCCTTCACAGAGCACTGGTTCCCCGACAATTCAAGCTGCTCTGCGTTGCACGCGGACAAATGGATCGAGCTAATACTGGGGTGCCCCAGACCAGATATGACAGCAAATCTCCATGTGTGGCCGGCTTGAAGTATTGCCGTGCTCTATTAATGACGCCCAGATTCTTCGAAGCCAATTTGGCCTTGCTCTCCAGGTGACCACGGAATTGGGAATAACATATTTGTTACAAGCATTTCCAATGTAAGGCAGTGCATAACCCTCAACTTTTTTAATTGTCTTGTTTTTTGTTATTTAATCTTCTTAAAGTATCCTTATTGACATGAATTTGACCCGAAAAATAGTAACCATATTAGTACTTAAGAATTACCATATTTTATATTACTTCGATTTATGAAAACATGTAATTGACTGTCTATTTAAGTATCTATAGAAATTGTATTAGCTGTTGGTATTCCTTAAATAAATAAAAGGGCGATAAATAATAATAATCGATACGACATGGAAACCTTCAAAAAAAGCGCGTACACCTTCCTTAAAGGCCGGCAACGCTCCTGTGATTCCTTTGGTGTTGCAAGAGATTGTGAGCGGCGGTGATCACTTAACAACAGGTGACCCGTACGCTCGTTTGTCCTCCTATTCCATAAAAAAAAAAAAACCATTCACCACCATACATTCGCAAAAAAACGTAAACAGTGCAAACGTGCTCTTAACATTTTGAATTATTTAATTTAGTTATAGTTCGATATTTTACTTAAATCTTATTTAACTTAATTACTTGCATATAAATTAATACTTTGTGATAATCAGTGCAGTGCAAAATACTGGGATAATATTGAAAATTGATATAAAACATTTTCAAGTGCATATTAATAACGACGGTGATTCAAAATTCTTTCGTTGCGACACACAATGAGTTCGTGCTTTGGGTGTCAACATCTCATCAGTGTTACGGATAAAACCTGTTGTTTGGATTGTAAAAATAACTTCCACTACAGCTGTGTTGGATACACAAAGACCTCTTACGGTAAACTTACAGCTAAAGCTAAGACAAACTGGAAGTCCAGCCTGTAAGTTACCTCGTAAAAATGACGACGTCAATCCTGTGAAGTCAATGTTCGACAGTCCTCCGCCCCCCGCAACCTTACCGTCGGCGGCGGGTACCTTAGATGAATATTTTAGAAACATGGAATTATCGCTTTTATCGAAACTAAAGACTGAGTTGGTCTCTTTAATTGAAGAAAAAATTCTTAAGGACATCCAGAAAAAAGTAGGTGCAATACCGCAAGTAAAAATACACCTTGATGAAATAACGCAAAGTCTGAGCTTGTTATCAGATAAGTACGATACAATAATGGCAGAAAACCAGCAATCGCGGGAAAAGATCAGTAAATTGGAGAAGACAGTTGTAAATATAAACAATAAGTGTGTGTATTTAGAGAAGTGCAACGTTGCGCTTGAACAGAAGATCCATAAATTTGAGCAGGCTTCTCTAAATGATCGCAAATAAGAAAGAATGGGCATCGAAAAACTACCAGGCGAAAATCTCAAGGAGCTTATTTCTAAGGTTGGGGACACAATCAATGTAAATACTTCAGAAATCGAGTGGGCCAGGCGAGTCACTACAACACAAGAGAAAACAAGCGCAAAACCGGCACCTATAGTGGTGAAATTCAAGGCCTCAGGAGCTAACTCCCGTGACACCTGGTTGGCGCAGCGCCGTAAAATGATGGAGGTGACGAGTGACAAACTAACAGGTGGATCGGCCACCAACAAAATATACATCAACGAAGCACTTACTAAGGTAACTAGAACCCTGTTGTGGAACACGAAGAAGCAGCTACATGGCGTATACAAGTACATATGGGTATCTAGTGGTAAAATTCTAGTAAAAAAAAGTGAAGGTGAAAAGTCAATATGCATTCGTAATGAAAGTGAAATCGTGGCCGTACTTAACAAAAACTGAAGTTTTTACTTTTATTTTTATTAATTACCTAATAACTGGTATGTTTGTGTTTAACAATTCTTATAAAATTCAACGATTCATTTCCATTAGACTTAATAATTGATGATGAATCTATTAATTATGTATGTACTGATAGCATAGAAAATTGGATAAGTCAAAGTATCTACAAAAAAAAACTCTGTATTATTCACGTAAATATTCGTTCAATAAAAAAGTATTTTTCAGAACTTTTAGGAGTTCTTAACGACCGTCTAAATTATATAGATATATTCTTTGTTAACATTTTATAGCATTCCTGGATTCGATGTTAATGTACATACTCGTTGTGGGCGAAGAGGTGGAGGAGTGTTGGTTTACTCTCGCGCGGGGTTGTGCGCGCGGCTTAATCAGAAACCTCTCTTTGTGAGCGGCGAGCGCGCAGCCGAGTTTGTATCCATTGCTTGTGACTGGCAAGGTGAGCAATTACACGTCATTTCAATATATCGTCCACCAAGATACAATAATAAGAATAAAATCCAAGATAACAAGAATAAAATCCACAATTTAACCTACTTTGAAAAACTTTTACAGTCATTATCTACTAGTAACAAAGTAATTATATGCGGGGATATAAACATAAATTTATTAAGAAATACAGAAAAATATGTAAAATATTATGAAGATTTATTAGCCGAACATGGTTTTACAAAATGTATTAAAGACGTGACGAGAAGGGAAATTTTAATGGGTAATGTAGTCGAATCATGTTTAGATCATATATTTATTAAATCATCCTCGGCATTTATCGATTCTGCACTAATAAAACATAAAATATCTGATCATTATTTGGTCGCGGCATCTATACAATGGAAACAGACGCCGAAAGTAACTCACTCGGGCGAGATGTGTGAATCACGCGCTGCGCCCGCCATTACCGCGGCCCAGCGCCGCCGCCGTGTGCTTGATAATAGATTAGTCAGAGAAAAATTATTAGAATCTAACTTCGATTATCTCTTAAATATTGATTGCCCATCTAAATTATACAATGAGCTATCAACTTTATTTAGTGATATATACAACCAATGTTATACAGTGAAAAATATGACTGGAAACAGGGACTTTAGAAATGAAAAGTATTGTTTAAACAACAGCTTTAAAAAATATGGTTATTGAAAAACATAGATTATTCAAAATATGGTGCAGCGATCCAAAGAATATGGTAAAAAGACTAACTTATACTAGGTACAGAAACAAATGCCAAAAGGCAATTTTTAAATGTAACGTCGAACATGACAAAAAAACACTTTTAGATTGTAATAATAATATTAAAAAAATTTGGGATAAAATTAATGAGTTATTGGGTAAAAATAAGCAGTCTTTGGATAATGTAATCATAACTAACATTAATAAACAAGGCGGCACGCAGGCTATCTGTAATCAATTTGCTGATACATTCTTAAAGGAAATTGATCAAATAAAGCACTCCTGTGATGAAAAATGGCTCGAAAGGAAGACTTATGTTAAATTATCTAATGTGTGTATGAGATGGCAACCGGTTGATGACAAGGACATAAAACTAATAATTAATAAAATTAATAAAAATAAATCACCAGGCAGTGATCTTATACGCATGTCTGATTTAAAAATAATTGTTGATAAAATTAGCCCTGTTTTAGCTAACCTGATCTATCTATCTGTAAAATATCACAAATTTCCACAAAAAAAGCAAGGAAGCAATCATTCGTCCAGTCTATAAGAGAGGTGATCGTAAAGTATTTTCAAATTATAGACCGATAGCTATACTATCGGCGACACGTTTAGCGAGGAGAAACAAGTAAACTGCGGCGTCCCCCAGGGTTCCGTGTGTGGGCCCGTGTGCTACCTGATGCACGTAAATAGCCTCTGTGGAGTATTACGTCACTGCTCCGCCCATATGTTTGCCGATGACCTTTGTACTCTGAGCGCTAGTACCGACCTCGCGGAAATGTGTCGCCGGGTTCAAGAGGATGTGGATGCGGTAGTTAAATGGTCACATGATAACGGCATCATAATGAACGCTGACAAAACAAAGATGATAATTATTCACTCCCCGTATTTACGATCTATTGATAATCCACCTCCTCTGATTGCACACGGCTTTGATTGCTTCCATAATAAGAAAATTAACTGCACATGTAATCCTATCGAAAAAGTTAATTGTGTAAATTACCTAGGAGTAAAAATAGATACCTCTATTTCCTGGGATTCCCACATAGAATATGTATGTAAAAAATTAAGAATATTACTAGAAAAGTTTTATCATTTTAGTATTAAAGTCCCCTTACCAATACTAAAATGTTTATATTTTGCACTAGTGGATTCTATAATAAGTTACGCTCTTGATTGCTATGGATTAACATTTAAAACATATATAGATAAAATAGAATCATTGCAAACAAGATTTTTAATACTACTCGTAAATAAAAAGACAAAGAATCAATGTAAAGGAGATTACTCTAAACTATATAAAATATGTAAAAAATTACCGGCTAGCCTGAAAGAAATATCTTATACTTGTAAACAATTATAGTACACAGGATCGTTTCATTAATTTGGTGCAACATAAGGCTGGCACAAGGTCATTGTCCAAAGGTAAATTTGAAATACCCATGGTACAAAATTACTATGGAGATAGAACATTAAAAAAGCGAGTTCCATACTTACTCAACAGTTTACCCGAGGACATAAGACGTGAGCCTACACTTGTTAAATTTAAAAGTTTACAAAAAAAATACTTGTTAAATACTAATAATCGATACGTAATATACGTAATTTATGTAAATTAATTGTATCATTAACTTACTTAATAATTTATATGCTATGTTATGTAAAGCGAATTATTGTAACTTTAAAAAAAATTAAAAAAAAAAAAAAAAATTGACAACAGTATCCCTTCTGATTCACGTAGATAAGCTGATCTAAGGTAATCACGAAACGTCTCGTGCGAAGGTTTGACGACCTCCCGAACAAGCTGAATATCTAATAATTGATAAGTGCTTTGCCACCACGACAATCTCGCCAATATGCACCAAGTAGGTCCTTACGAAAAGCTCGAGTTTTCAATAAGTGTGATGATCATACTGGGCATGCGGGTTCCATATACCCAGTGTGAATAAATCCTTAGGACGTTGGTTCACTTCGAGCGCTCCCCACGTTCCTGGCACTACTGGCTGGACGATCACGGCTCTAGAAAGTGTCGCACAGTGAATACTTTCCAAGAGGTTATTCAAGAGGTCCCTCGGGATGACTGAACCAACAACTTTATACAATGGTTTCAGAAGTATGTAAATGGTGTAGGAATGTACTTTTTTAATGAAACAATCAATTAAAATGATTGCTTTAATTTGTTTTAAATTTTTACACTTTCTTATATTTGCTTCATGATGTATGTTCCTTGCTACTTAAGGCGCCTCAGTAGTAGAATCTTCTTCATAAGGTTGTACATCGGATTTGCAAACGCCGTTGTGAGCATACGTTGCACCGCGACAGTCACATCTGAAATGTGAAAAGTAAGAATTCATTAAAATAGATTTAACGCTGAAAATAATGATTATAAATTAAAAGTTATTAATTATTGATAGTATTAACATAGTTATATACATAGATAAAATAAATCTGCCAGCACAATTTTTCAAACATAATATTTCAAAAGATAGGAATATATAAAGGCATAGGAATAGGTGCACATATTAAGACGTGATGTATCTTTATAAAATAATTATCAATTACATCGATTCAGACATACTCTTAGTAAAAGTGAGTCTTTATTTAGATTTCCCACCTCGATTTCCTTTGCGTTCTGGTAAAACAAATACATTCAATATAATAAAAAATAAATCATGTAACTCCTACAAATACTTATTATGCCAAACATATCAGATCATATGTATATGATAATAAATAAATGAACATTATCCCGCACAACACCCAATTAAGCACCGACTAAATTTTAAGACCTGAATTTGCCATTGCTAATGCTATCTACGTTTACTCTGTTTGCAGAGTTTCATAAAACCATGTTCTTAACCGAGCTCAATAAAGGGAGGATGTTCTCAAATCGCGTACCTCCGCCATTTATGGACCAATTTGAATTTTTTCTGGTGTAACCATGTATCCTAACCATGTCAGGGCATATTACGATGTTCAAGAGACAATTTCTTATATTTTCTTCATGTTTTTATAAAATGTAATCTGGCGCTTATATGTCTGTAGCGTTCTGTCGAGTCATGATATCTTTGTTGCATTTTCTTATGATGAAACTTTGAACATTGAACTTCATTTATTTGTTCTTATTTCTTATTTATTGTTACTATTAACATTACTTCATTAGACAACCAATAAGGTCCCGGATCATGAAATGTGGAGACATGGATATGAGACGTGTAGTTGCACCATTAAAAGTTATCAATTTATTTTATTTAGCAGCAGCGATGGAAGACTCCTCTTCTACCTCCGTGGACAGTAAAAATAGCGATACACCCAAATCGAAAAAAGCGAAAATACTTGAAAGTGTTTCAATCTCAAGAAAAATGATGGTAAGTGATCACCGCCATCCACACTCTGTTGTAACACAGCCACCTCCAGGGCGATGATTGTTTTTAAATTGATCGTACTGTTATACCCTTAGAATGTAGGCCAAACTAGTTAAAAAAAATATTTTAATCACAACAACTACATTGAGTTCTTTTAAGGAAACAATAAAACAATTAGAGTCAAATCAAAAAGCACTTGATGAAAATATTTATAAATTATTTTCAAAATATAACAATGTGGCAAATTAGTTAATACTACAGTCAAAAATAAATTCAATAATTAGTAGTTTGGAAAGCTCTTTACTTACTTTGTCATTTCAAACTGAAGATTTAATTAACGGTATTTTATTCGCCAGTCAAAACGTCGTTCATCCTAGTAGTAACAATGTTAGTAACCCTAATTCCTTTAGTTTTATATTGCCTACTACTCCATATATTGCTATTTCTATAGATAAGAATAATTATTGTATTTTCGAAAACTTAGATAAATGTATTGTAAACTCTGAGCTCTATTTATGTGACACATGGGCAACCCTATCGACAAGCGGCAACCCTACTTTGAAACGGAACTACTAACAAAACACCTTAGTTCACCTTCACAGAAATGCATAATAAAAACCCAAGTTGGCCCACTCGACGCTTGGGAACCACTTGTGAATATCAAATGGGTGTTTATTCAGTCACATTCAAATAAGATATCCATGGATTGTGGTTCAAGCGGCCTGTCTGAAATTAGAGTATTTGGCACAGGCATTCTGAAGGTGCCAAATCGATGCACAGTTTATACCAGAAGCATGAAGATAACGGCCTTCCAGGGTTATAATAAAAATGTTTCCACACCTATGCTAGACTTTAGCATAACAACTAATTCATGCTGTATCCCAGAAGTAAGAGGTGAACTCAGTGACTAAAAAGTACCAAAAGTGATCAGTTTAAGCAATTTAAAACAGAACAGTGACAGTGCTATAAAAGACTTAGACACTATTATAAATAAAAAATCTTTTATTGATTATCAAACTCATTTTATTTCATTATATACTATATCGTTTTTAATTATCATGTTTTTATTAGCCTATAAGTTAACTAAGTTTTGTATTTTTAGATTAAAGAAAATTAAAGGAATAAGTGCTGAACAAGTAGAAGAAAATGTAACTCCTGCTACCCTTAGAATGATAGCCTAAATTCTAACTATACTCCGAAACTTTAATTAAACCCTTAAATTTCGGTCTTATGCGGGGGGTTGTTATTCCCTTAGAATGTTGATTAAGCATTTAATATTGATAAGTCAATATTTTGATTACCATATATACACCACAACCTAGCGGGAGCAAGAGCAGTACTAAGCCAGTCAATCGCCAGTCTTCTATCTTAACAAACTTGTTATATTTAAAGTACTAATTCTATTATATATAAAAAAAATATTCATACAATAACTTTTAAGAATCTGAAGCAGAGCCTCCGGCAACAGGATCATCCTGCCACCACAAGTAGCGCCCGTTCACGAGCATGACGCAAGAGCCAGCCATCGCCTCCCCCAACCATATTTTAGGGAGGGGCGTTAGTCCAAGAAAAACAGCGCTATCGACTATATTTAATTTCTTGTTTTTAAGCTGTATATCGATTGACACTTGCTTAACATTATGTAAACTAAATTTAATGCACTTCGTTTTATTACCATTAAGTAATAAGTTATTAGCTTTAAACCAATGAAGAACTTTAGTCAAAGCATTGTTAACAACATCAAAATATAGTAAGCAACGGTGTATTTTAAACAGAGTGATGTATCATCAGCCAACGACACAATTTGATATTTATCCTTTGCAATATAAGGGGAGATCATTTATAAAAATAGGGAATGTAAAGGGTCCTAAAATCGAGCCCTGTTGATACCCTATTTTGACTATTGACCTAGAGGACCGATTTCCATTGACATCCAACTTTTGGAGTCAAAAATTTAAATGGGATGTCATTAACACCAATGTTTAATATCTAATACCGTAATGGTGAAGTTATCTGACAAATGTTTCGTGTTCAACACAATCGAACGCCTTGGATAAGTCACAAGTTGGATAAGTTAAGCAATTCCTCAACAGCCGCACATCATCCCTCCCTCCGTCCCTCCTCAAGTCCACTGACTACATGGCTTCAGTTACCAACATACAAGCAAGGCTATTTTATCTGTCTGAAGTTGTTTTCTGGCTGGCTTTGTTCCACCACACAATGGAAGCGTTGGTAGTTGTTGGTCTCACAATTGCAATATTATTATAATATATTATAAGGACGGGATATGGAGGCAGAGCTAGTTAGCTATGTAGTATCTATTTTAATTAAAAATACATTATACTTTCATAGCGCGATAAGCTGAACTTTTTGTAAATTATTAATTAAAATGGAAAAAAATAATGACTTCCTTATAGGGTACCTATATAAAGCAAACGAAGTAGATTTACATTACTACTAATTGCCTGCAAGTCTCATAGCTTGTCACGTTGATAGAAGGAAATAAAACCATTCACCATGAAACTATTACTTTGTAAATATTATCTATTTCTTTCCACCGTTTGATCACATGCGTTAAATGATAACTTATTTATTAAGTATGATTATTATTTACAAAAATTATTGTAAATAAATATAATACAGTTAAGGGAAGTCTGGCTGAAAATTGAAAATTTAGAGGATTTAGTTGCATTTCAGTACACCGTATAGATTGTGTTTAAAATAATTACTATTTAATATAACTAACTTTAAAGAGTAGAATTGATGTTCTTGCTACTTTTCATTGAAATCATTTTTAGTTTTTGGAATCTTTAGATAAACCCGTTTGAAAGTTATTAAAAAAAAACACCTATGATTTTTTTTATTATGTTTTGAGATTTCTTAAAATCTACCGTATGTCCGAATCGGTCTGTTTTGTCAAGCCTTTTCGAATGGTGACAACCGCGATGGAATCGGTCAATCTGTTCAAAAGTTACAAGAGATTTACATACATACATACACACACATACATTCAGAGGTACGGACGCCATCGCGGGAATAGCAGGGAAGCTTCCTAGGACCTTAAACGTCGAGATCCACTGCAATCTCGATTTTCGTAAAACCAAGAACTTACCGATTTTTTTTAAATTTTAAATTTTCTTACCGGGATGTTGAAAAGAAAGGCCCACTGAGTGAGCCCGTTCTAATGTCTGAAACATAAATTTTCGAATAGGTGGTGGCAGTTTTTGATCTTCAGTTAGTATTTGAATATCGTATTTTGAATAAAAAAAAGTTAAATTGCAATATGATTTGTGTTTTCAGTTTTAATCATCAGCTTTCAGTTCCTCTATCGTTTGTTTAATTTTAAATGTCATGCTCATATTTCAGTTGTTACATTCATTTTATCAATCGTTGCTTGGGCAAGTGCAAAATCAAAACTCCTCTGTGAGTTGTGAGTGCGCACATGACTACGTTCCTGTCTGTGGAAGTAATGAACATATGACAACACATGCATGTGAGTATTCCAAAAAATCAAATAAGATAAAGATAATTCTGTGATAATAAGGTAGAGCTTATAAATTTAAAAAAAACATAACACATGAAGTGCGTACCATCAATTAAAATCAATAATCGCCCCTAAGGCCCCTAAGGCTGTGATACACACACTCTGCTGTGGGGGCGGTGATCACTTATCATCATTTTTCTTTAGAACCTTTTAAGTATGTTCAACTATTCTTAGTATATTCTGCTCTTTATCGCTGCTGCTAAATATAATAAATTGATAACTTTTGATGGTACGACTACAAGTACAGTGAATAAGTAGCTATTATGAATTGGAATACCTCCTTTACAATTAGATTGCAAAACAAAGGAAGTTTATGCATAGAAAGATAAATAAATAGAATGAATTGTCTCATGACAATTGTAATAAATCCTAACACTGTTAGGGATCATATTAGGGAGTTCATGTGCCGATTTTCTGGCATCTTTTCATGTGTTATGACGTTTTATGTATTGGAAAGGGTAACTTCATTGTATAAGGTATCTTGCTCATCCAGTTGCAATTATTCAGAAATAATGTGCTTTTGAATCATATACATCTGATCTGGTATGTTTGGCACAATTAGAGCTTATAGAAGTTTTTTTTAAATGATGAGGGAAGAGTAACTGATACGACCTGCCCATTACAAAGCAGTGCCGCTCAGGATTCTTGAAAAACCCTAAAAATTCTTAAGGGCACTGCAATTACGCTCGTCACTTTGAGACATAAAATATTCATTCTCTTAAATATTCATTCAGTCTCATTTGCCCAGTAATTTCACGAGCTACAGCGCCCTTCAGACCAAAATACAATTATGTTTACAAATTATTGCATCATGGCAGAAAAAGAAAGGCCGTTGAGGTATTCATAATCAAGCCGGCAATCTGTGCATAGGAAATCCTCCCACTGGTGAAACATGAAATGCCTTTGTTGTATCAGATTGCGAGGTAAGAGAGAGAGAGAAGGGCTTAAAGAATTACTTTTGCTAAGAGTATGTCTGAGTCGATGAAGTTGTTAATTATTTTATAAAGATACATCGCGCCTTAATACGTGCTCCTATTCCTAAGTTGGATATTTTTGCAGCAAAGTTGGATAGAGACTGCAAAAACCAAAGCTAAAAGGAGTTCTATGGAGAAAGCTTTTACCCAAAAGAGGACCATACAAAACAAGATTAAATAATTGTTATTTATGCACGGAATCACATACAGCTTCATTATTATTATTATTCCTAAGCAACATTATACCTAGTCACAATGATAATATTTTTATGTTGGAAGAATTGTGGTGGTATTATTATTATAACTATGTTGTTAAATATGTTAATACAAGCAATAATTAATAACTTATAATTAATAATAAGTGTGAGCGTTTAATCTATTTTAATTATTCTTACTTTTCACATTACAGATGTGAGTGTCGCGGTCCAAGGGTTGCTCACAAAGGCAAATGCTAATTAAATCATGGAGCAAATAAAAGAAAGTAATAAAATTCAAAACAAAATATAGCAATAAATCATTCAATTATTTGTTTTATTTAAAAGAGATGTACTTAAGTCACAGGATTCTCATTAATAATGCCACATGTTATATTTGTGACAATATATTAATTATTTTTCAATATATTCCTTCACTATATTTAATACGTAAGTATCCATCTCTAATCTGTGACTATATACCCACTTTTACATTCTTTAAAATCATTGTTTAAAGTAGGAAGTTGTTCCAGTCCTCCCGAGGGACGTCTTGATTTATCGCTTGGAATGTATTCCCGTGATTGTTCAGCTAGTTGTGCCAAGAACGTGGGAGCGCTCGAAGTGAAGCGATGTCCTCAGAAACTATATTTTCCTTTCTTTAGCGTTCAACTTAAATCCTGGAATTATTATAAGCCAGTGATTGTAGGTATATTTCTTTCCGGTATATGGAAGCCGCATGCCTAGTATGACCTTCGTACTTATTGAAAACGCGAGCATTTCGTAGGGAGCTACTTGGTGCATAGTGGCGAGATTGTCGCGATGGAAAAGCAGAAAACAAAGGAGACTGTGTGTTACTGATTTTTTTTTTATGGAATAGGAGGACAAACGAGCGTACGGTTCACCTGGTGTTAAGTGATCACCGCCGCCCACATTCTCTTGCAACACCAGAGGAATCACAAGAGCGTTGCCGGCCATTAAGGAAGGTGTATGAGCTTTTTTTGAAGGTACCCATGTCGTATCGTCCCGGAAACACCGCACAATGAAGCTCATTCTACAGCTGTGTAGTACGTGGAAGAAAGCTCCTACAAAACCGCACTGTGGAGGACCGCCACACATCCAGATGGTGGGAATGATATCCTAACTTGTGGCGTGTCGTGCGAAGGTGGAATTCGACGGCGGGAATCAGGTTGAACAGCTCTTCAGAACACTCCCCGTGATAAATGCGGTAGAAGACACACAATGAAGCGACGTCTCTACGCAACGCCAAGTGATCTAGCCATTCACAGAGCACAAGGTCCCCGACAATTCAAGCTGCTCTGCGTTGTACGCGGTAAAATGGATCGAGCTGATACTGGGGTGCGCCAGACCAGAGATGACAGCAATACTCCATGTGTGGCCGGACCTGCGCTTTGTAGAGCGCTAGAATGTGGGCCGGCTTGAAGTATTGCCGTGCTCTATTGATGACGCCCAGCTTCTTCGAAGCCAATTTGGCTTTGCCCTCCAGATGGCCACGAAATTGGCAATCGCTCGAGATTTCGAGACCCAGTATTCCGATACTAGGCGAGGCTTTTAGGGAAGTGTTAGCGAAGAGCGGTGATACGGCAAGTGGGGATTTTATAGTGGTAATCGCGCAAACTTGAGTCTTCTGGGGGTTGAATTGGACAAGATTCAATTTCCCCATTCCGCGACCTTCTCAAGAGAGGGCTTGGTAGTAGACACAAGTTTCTTCCGGCACTGGTCAACATTTTCCCGAGAGAGACTTGCATGGACCGTGTATACGGCATCACCAGTGCTGTCGTCTGCATAGCAATGAATGTTGGAGGTGAGGGAACATATCATTGATATGCAGAAGAAACAGCGTGGGAGATAGCACACAGCCTTGTGGCACTCCAGCGTTCACGGTCTTGGGATTCGCGCAAAAACCATCGACAACGACTTGTATGCTACGCCCAGTGAGGAAGCTGGAGGTTCACTTGCATAAGCTCTCGGGAAGCCCAAATGATGGAAGTTTTGAGAGTAGCGCCTTGTGCCATACACGATCCAAGGCCTTCGCTATATCCAGGCTAACTGCCAGGCCTTCCCCCTTGCTTTCAATAGCCGCCGCCCATTTATGTGATAGGTATACCAGAAGATAACCTGCGGACCGACCATGGCGAAAGCCGTATTGTCGGTCGTTGATCAACTGGTGACCCTCTAGTCTGTCATCCGAACTGTCTCCTTGTTTTTGAATCGGATGGACAAGGGCTGACTTCCATGAGTCAGGGACTACGCCATTTGAATAAGAGTGCCGGGATAAACGCGTTAGCACCGGCGTCAACTCAGGGGCACACGTTCTAAGCACAAATGGAAAAATGCCATCCAGCCCGCTCGACTTCCTGACGTCTAACGAAAACAGAGCTCGCCTAACAGTTTTCTGTCTGAACTGTACTTCAGGCATAGAGCTCTGACACCGCGGTATGGTCAGCGGTGTTTTTCCATTGTCGTCAAGAGTCGAGTTGGAGGCGAAAAGAGCGTACAGTAGATCGGCTTTCTCTTTTGCCGTATGGGCCAGGGTGTCATTCCTCATGTGCAACGGCAGCATGGACGGCTGGTTGAAGTTACCAAGAGCAGCTTTCGACAACGACCAGAACTTGCGTGTTTCGGTCGGGTAACTAGAAAGCTGCTCGCCGATTTTGTCGACGTGCTTTGACTTCGCACGGGCGATCTGCCGCTTAAAAAATCTGGAGGCACGGTTATATTTCCTCTTAAGATGTTTGCAGTTCGGATCCTTTGTGCCCAGCGCCGCAACCCAAGTTCGATACGCCTGTTTTTTGCAATCAGATGCTGCTTTAACTGACGCATCGAACCAGGGCTGTGATCTGCCACCGATCGGTACTACAGAGCTTGGTATAAAAATATCCATGCCCTGCAGTATCACATCGGCTACTGCAACGGCGAAGGCACTAGGATCATCTGAAGGGAAACAAACCTTGCCCCAAGGGTAAGATGGAAAAAAGGAACGCATCCTATCCCAATCTGCTGCCTTGTAGTGCCAAACACGGCGGGTCGCTGGTGGTCTGCGACGTTGGCGTCGAATGGGCACTACACTCCTGACCAGGCAATGGTCAGACGTTCCGAGAGGGGCGTCGACAGAGACCTGGTAACTATCGGAATGTGTGGTCAACAGAAGATCTAATAAGGACGGCATGTGGCTATCCACATCCGGGAGCCGCGTAGGCGACTTAACCAATTGGGACAGACCATACGCCAATGCAAAATTGTACACAGATCGCCCTGCGTAGTCTGTGGTACGTGATCCAAGCCATTTGGCATTGTGCCCGTTGTAATCACCCAAGACTACGATTTCAGCGGAGGGGATCTGTACGAGCACGTCGTCAATTGCCGCTTGAATGCAGCCCATGAGATGATCGGTTTCTGCGTTACCAGTATGGGACCTGTAAACACACGCATAGATGCAGACGCGGTCCTCTAAATCTACGCGGAGCCAGAGAGTAGACAGGTCCCTACCCTCAAAATTGCCGAGACGGCGACAATGGATATCCTCCCTAACGTACACACATACCCCGGCATGAGGCAAAAAATTATGCTCAATATTGTACCCGGGGTACGTTAAAAATGACGTATCGCTAGGTCGAGATATCGGGTCTCCGTAAGGAAACATAAGGCCGGCTGCGCCGTCTCAAGGTGGTGGTGGACGGCGTTTAAGTTGGAGTGAATTCCCCGGATGTTACAAAAGTCCACATTATGCGTGGAGCAGGGTGCCGTGGTGTTGCTGCCCTGTTTGTCCTGTGACATACGCGGTACTGTGCCCTCCCCAGAATACGAGGGGCAGCTCGAGCGCGAATGCTCGGGGAGGATTTCTTCGGCTGTACTAGAGCCGGTACCCTCCTGGGGTAATTTCTGCTTTAATACCGCTCTCATACTTGTTGGGGGGAAAGGGGGGGGGGAATGGCCCCTGGTGCTCGACACTAACCTATGCGAAACATAGCGGCATTAAGCCGCTACTTCACGCCGGTATCTGTGCGAGTGTGGTAAGTAACCCGGACGAGCCTCGCCCGATTGTGATGACGTCAAAAGACGGTAGCGTGACTCTCCCACTTTCGATAAGCCCGTAGTCGCCTCTTACGACACCCTTTGACCTGGGACTACCCTATTCTTTTTACGCCCCGGGGTAGCACAGGCACTGATTATGATGTCATCAATCTAGAAAGTTGTAAGGCTTTTTGGAATGATCTAGAAAGTTGTAAGACTTAATGGAATGATCTAGAAAGTTCCAAAATACAATTGATGAAATTTATGCGAAATGGTCGAGAAAAATTTTTCTGAAATGAACTGGGAAGTTCCTAAACGTGCAACTGATAAAGTTGATCCAGAATCGTCTAGAAAATTCAAAAAAAATCTGAAATGATCTAATAATTTATAAAATGGTTTCAATGACCTAGGATGTATAAGAAAGCTTGTCAAAAGATCTAGAAAGTTCCATAATAACTGCAACTGTTAAAATCAATCCGAAATTTTCTAGGACGTACTAAAATGATCTAGAAAATTCCAAAATTAGCGCAACAGTTGAAATCGATCCAAAATAATTTGAGACATTTTAAAATGATTTAGAATTTTTTTGATTTAGAAGTTTTAAAAATTTCCGGAACACTCTAGAAAGTTCAAAAATATATTTAACTGTTAAAATCAACCTGAAGTGGTCTAAAAAGTTCTAAAATTTTTTGGAATAATCTGGAAACTTCCAAAATGCCTAAAACATGAAGATTATTTAAAGTACGATTGTACAGTAATTAGACAAATTCACGTAATTTCGAGGAACGAAAACGTCCGATTTGAATATTCTAGAGTGTTCTGGTTCTAGAAATTTCGATATTTGACGATATATAAACCGAAATCCAGTGACTGTTCGTCAGTTCTGTCGTGTTCTCAGTCCAGTGAAGATCATTTAAAGTACAAGTGAACAGTAATTAAACAAATTCACGTAATTTCGAGGAATGAAAACGTCCGAACTATTTGAATATTCTAGAGTGCTTTAATCCTGGAAATTTCGATATTTGACGATTCATTAACCGAAATCCAGTGACTGTTCGTCAGTTTTATCGTGTTCTCAGTCCAGTGAAGAACATTCAAAGCACGAGTGAACATTAATTATATAAATTCAAGTTATTTCGTAGCACAAACACGATCGAACTATTTGAATGCTCTGGAGTGTTCTGGTACTAGAAATTTTGATATTCAACAGTCTATAAACCAAAATCCAGTGATTTTCCGTCAGTTCCATCGTGGAAGCAAGACTAATTTTTATGTTTAACTTTATTTCATTAATACCAAATGCCACAATGCCAAAACGTAAAATGGTTTTTTCGAAACCTGAACTGGTTTCAAAAAAAAGTCGCACGGTAAAATGAAACACAAGAAGAAAGAGCACTTACTAATGATGAAACGCGATCACGAGTAAAATCAATCTGAAATCGTCAATGTGTTGTTCAACGTGAAGTGGAAAAGATCTCAAGTAAAGAAAGAATAGCCAATCTACGCCAACAATGAGCTACTACAGATAAGAGACTAGAACTTTAAAAATTGCAAAAAACAATATAGTAAACATCCAGATATTGTCATCAAAAAAATTAAAATGATATGCAAGTATTGTCATGCACGGAAATATAAAAGGCGAAACTGCCGGGATTTGCTGTTCGAGTGGTAAAGTCAGTTTACTAGAATTAGATGTACCATCACCACAATAACAGCAATCTACACAGACTTCAGTAAGGCCTTCGACAAGGTCGATCACTCCATTTTATTAATATAAATTATATTTTATTCACATAATTTATAAATATTGATAACTTTTAATTATTATAAAATATTATTGATTTGATATGAGGTAACAGGTAGTGAGGTAACCTATGATTAAGCCAACACATAGAATTTATTATTTATTGTTAAAAATATTATTATAATTTTGTTAGTATTTGTCTTGTTGGTGTTAAATAAATAAATAAATAAATAAATAAAGCAATTAGTGCGAAATTATTCCCTAACCATTCACTCCAGCACTCCCGGAGTGCAATTCGTATTTTTTTTTGTAAAATATGAATTACAATATAATATCGTAACATAAACATTTATAACTAAAGATCCTGGGAATGACCGCTCCTCTCCCAGTGTCTGCTTAATATATGTTATATATTATATGTTAATATGGTTAGGTAGTTAATTATTTTACCATTTCAAGGTTTTTAGTGTGATTTGAAAATATTAGTAGAGTACGTTACTCAACCTGATATAGTTAAATAAATGTTAGATTTAAAATAAATATTAATATATTTTGGTTTAATTGATCTTACATAGTTATTTAGTTAGAAGCCTCTCAATGAAAGATAACGGCCTCCTCCAGAGATGTCCAGTATTCTCTATTCTCTGCCGCTCACGGCCATTGAATGCACTACTTTGATGATTTTTTCCTCTTTTTCTCTGTCCTAGTGGACCTGCCCATGTTGTTGTCTTTTTAGTCAAGTGAGTAGAAAATTAAATCTCTTATCGCTCAAAATTCACGTTTAGGATGGTAAGTATCAGGCACAACCACGACAAAAACTGATTCATCCCCATATACGATCACAGTCAACACTACACTTATCGAAATGGATCAGTTACTGAGGAAATTTAGGGAGATCGAGGAGGCCTCACCACAAGATAAACCTTTAACGTTGTTAGATAAATATTGCGAGGAGCACTTTAAAGAATCACATTGTAGATATGAAGAAGGTCGATATATAGTTCGACTATCCTTTAAAGAAGGTTATGAAGAAAGATAAGGAAATTCTTTTAAAATTGCAAAACAAAGATTGATTCACATAGAGAAGAAATTTGCTAAGCAACCCACATTTCAAAAGGAGTACAAAGACTTTATGGATCAGTAACAATCACTTCATCACATGGAAGATATAAATCCCAGTGAAAACATAACAGATCAAAAAGAATATTACCTACCTCATCATGCCGTCACTCGTGAATGTAGCAGTACAACAACACTCAGAACAGTTTTTGATGGATTGGCTAAACTAATAAGCGGAACAATGATGAGTTGTTAGTAGGACCGCCACTTCAACAAGATTTAAGAAATGTCATATTACGATGGCGAACACATAAAATAGCGCTGATTGCCGACGTAAAACAAATGTATCGGCAAATATTAGTTTCTCGAAAGAATATTGATTATCAGCGCATTCTTTGGCGATCCTCCCCTACAACAGCTATACAAGAAAAACATTTACTTACAGTTACTTATGGTACTTCATGTGCACCTTTCCTTGCTATTCGTACTCTGAAACAACTTGCACAAAATGAACGTGCTGATTTTCCTGATTTAGTTAAAATTATTGACAAACACTTTTATATCGATGACCTGTTGTCGGGTGCCAATAGCAAAGAACAAGCTTTAGAATTAAAAAATAGCATAATGAGACTTATGTCTAAGGGAAAGTTCGAAATGCACAAATGGGCATCAAACAGTCCTGAGGTTTTGTCAGGCATTTCAGATTTACATAAAGCTAAAACTTCTAGTATTGATATAACGATGGATGATACAATTAAAGCCTTAGGAGTTAAATTGGATTCTAATCATGATGTATTTGAATTAAATATTAAAGTATCTGCACAAAATTTATCTTTCACCAAAACCACAGTTCTGTCTGGTATAGCTCGAGCTTTTGATCCATTAGGGTTTTTATGTCCTATTATTGTAACAGCTATAATATTTTTGCAAAAACTATGGGTCACCAGTATTAGTTGGACTAATGAACTTCCATCCGATCTAGCCGCAGAATGGTCAAATTAGAAAGATCAATTATTGAGTATGAATACAATTCACGTAGATCGCTAGATTAAAACTCAGTTTGATGGTTATGAGCGGATTGAAGTACATGGGTTTAGCGATGCTTCTACTTCAGCTTACGCAGCTGCTGTTTATGTTAGAGTAATCATTGAATCTAAAGTGCATGTGTCACTTCTTATAGCCAACGCTAAAGTAGCCCCCGTGAAACAAGTATCTTTACCCCGGTTAGAACTGTGCGGAGCGGTTCTTTATCAAAGTTAGTTGAAGGAGTAAATAAAAGCTTAAATATTAATAATAATTCCCTTTATATGTGGACAGATTCTACGATTGTTTTGTCATGGTTACGTAAACTAACAAGTTTATGGAAAACTTTTGTGACTAACGGCACCAAAGAAATTTTGAATGTTACTAGTAGTGATCAGTGGCATGACATAAAATCTATGGATAATCCTGCCGATTTAGCAACTCGTGGTTTTAATCCAAATGATTTGAAAGATTGTCATATGTGGTGGCATGGACCACGGTTTTTACATCATTAAAAATTTATTCCTTGAATGACCAGTGATATTCCAGTTACTGATATAGAAAGTAAGCTACTTAATGTTAATGTTCATGCTCATATTCAACAGGACGATGAAGTCCTGGTTTTTTTAAATCGTTATTCTAAATTATCGAAACTTGTTAGAGTAACTGCTTACATATTTAGATTTATAAAAAGGTGTAAATATCGTTGTGAATGCAAGAGAACACCAGAACAATTAGACTTATTTCCTCAATGTTTGACAGTTACAGAATTAAGAAACGCTTTGAATGTTAGCGGGCGTTAAATCTATTAAGGTTCATCTTCAACGCGTTATCGGTCAGACGACTTTCGAAGTTGACTTTCGAAGAATATTTCACGTTAATATCGCGAGTGGAAGCTTGTGTTAACTCTCGTCCTTTATCACCTATAAGCGCCTCTATTGATGATGAACTTCCCATCACTTCTGGTAATTTTTTAATAGGAGAGGTCCAGTCACGGTTACAGAAGGAAGTCTAGATAATATAAATATTTCTAGATTGGATCGTTGGCAGATTATTCAAAAACTTATACAAAATTTATGGGCAACGAGCACTGAATATTTGGTAACTCTACGAAACAGATATAAATGGTCTAAATAATTCAGAACCAGAAATTGGTTCCATTGTTTTAATTAAAGATGAAAGACTTCCTCATGGAAAATGGCTGTTGGGTCGAATATTTGAGAAACATCCCGGAAAAGACGGATTAACTAGAGTAGTAACCCTTAAATTTAAGAACAACTTATTTAAGCGACCAGTCACCAAGATTTGCCCTTTACCTATATGTTAGTAATTAAGTTGTCTTGTTAATCATTCTATAAGTTTTTATATTTAGTTTTAATTACGTCTATATAAGTACATGTTGCCCTTGGAGGCCGATAATGTAAAACCTAAGTTTGTTGAAAACTAAGTTAGAACCAATTATGTTGTTCTTTCCACTACCGCTAGATGCCGCTAATCTACCGCTGACAGGTGCTAACATTGTTTTATGCGATTTGATACAGCAAACTGTTTGAACGTTGATTAAAGGGATACAAGTCCTTAGTAGTGCAGTTTCTTTTCAAAGTGTGTGTGTGGGAATATACATACGGTTATCAGTTGCACGTCTCATTCTCATTGAAATCATCATTAGTTTTTGGAATCGATCGATAAGCCCGCTTAAAAGTTATTTCAAAAATACACATAAGAAAAAAATAAAAATTGTAGTTTTTTTTTTTTAGATTTCTTAATATCCAATTGGAATTTATTTCCAAATCTAAGTTTTGTCAAGCTCTTTCAAATGGACCCCACCCGCGATGGAGTCGGTCGAGCCGTTCAAAAGTTATGAGATTTACATACATACACACACACATACATTCAGACGTACGAACACCATCGCGGTAAAAGCAGGAAAGCTTTCTAGGACTTTAAAACGTCGAGATCTGATGCAAACTCGTTTTTCGAAAAACAGGGTAAAACCAAGAACTTCCCGAATTTTTTAAAATTTTCAATTTTATTAGCGGGAAGTTAAGTTGAGAAAAGGTGGACCTTCTTAGTGAGCCCGTTCTCATGTCTGAAACATAAATTTTCGAATGGGTGGTTGCTGTTTTTGACGTTCTGTTAGTGATCTTTTATCGTATTCTGAATAAAAT
>CATIXQ010000037.1:4991832-5047004 GCA_949711755.1 Leptidea juvernica | reverse complement strand
CCTTGAAATTAGCTCTTGCATAATTATATTTAACCATAGATTTATTCATGCCTAACTTTTTTTCTACTTGTTTAGTATAGCTAACGTTTATAAGCAGAGGTGGATGAAGTGGATCAATTTTGCTTAGTTCTGTAATTGCACTATCCACTGAAATCTTCGGTGTCTCACTGTTAAACAAAACAAGATCTAATATTTTATTTTGACTATTTTTGATTCGATTATATTGGTAAAAATTGTTGACATGACAAAAGTCTATTAGGTTTTAGATATACCTGATGTGTGATATTGAGTAGAAACGTCGTCAGCCAAGTCCCAATCTACACAGCTTAAATTAAAGTCTCCTACAATAAGAGAACAAACCGTATTACTTTCGGAGAGATGATTATAATTATCTAGGAAATTGTCTAGAACTATTTTACTTACTGGTGGAGGAATATAAGCAGCACAAATAGCTGCTAACTGCTAATATTTAAAATTATAGTTACTTTAAGAAAAAGGAAAACTACTCAAAAGTACCTAATAATATTAATTATGTAAGAAACACAAGAAAATCATGACAAATGGTCATTTCCTTTACCTTTCCTGCCTTACGCGGTGAGAAGTCTTGGTTGAAACTTGAATGGTTTTATAACGAATTTATTGATTTATACTAAAAATAACTTAATTTATATATCAGAGTTGCGGCCCGCATTCCGCTGCGGAAAGAACAAGAGAGAAAACACACAGATTTATTATTACAGGACATGTTCTGGCATAAAGTATCACTGTCTAAAATATAAAGGTTGAGTTACATTACATTGTAAAGGTGCATTGTGTGCCTAACACATAAACATTGAACATGGTATTAGTAATTATGAATATGAATATTGAAGTGAAATTAATTGGAACATGGTGCATTTTTAAACTAATTATAAAGTGTTAAAGGGTTGTTTTGCCTGGACATTAGGTGCTAGTCTTAGCACTATATACTTACGTCTGTAAGAACAACATTACAAACTAAAGAATATACTAATACCCTCAATGTTAACAATAAAAGTATAATACTGCATTTAATATGTTCGTGTCTTGAATTATTAAATAAGAAAAAAATCAAGCAAGAAGATTCTTTAAAGAATGAAAGACATACTTGAATTACAAAGAACCCCTTGTCCTTCTGTCGGTTTGTATGTCATATTTTGACTGAGTATTGCCGTTATAACATTAATAATTATCAATATCAAGATGGCGGATTCCAAATTGGCTGGCGTGTATGTTAAAACCCTTTACTCTACTAAATTTTTAAAAAGAAAGTATACCTATAATATTGTTATATCTTACAAAGCAGTACGGAACCCTTCATATGAAACGAGCAGATGATAGACCTGAAGACATCTGTTATGATAATATTAACTTAGCCGTAACGCATTTCAAGATCTAAGTCGTAGCTTAATTTGACAAGAAACTAATTCCGCGGTAGTAATTCTAAGTGTGATGGCAATACTATACATTATCTACACGACACAAATAAATAAAATATAAAGTTCATATAAAAAATAGATGCCACTACCAAATAACTAAGTTCTAAATTTTAATACAATGAAAATAAAGGTCAAGATGTTTTTAGGTTGTATTTGATTGAATTTATCTAGATCCCAAACAACGTTTGGTTGGGTTTTATAGGCTCTATCTTATTTCCATTCTTGAAATATACTTATACATAACAACAGGAGAAGAATGAGTGTAGAATTAATTCACTTTGAATAAAATATACAAAAATAAATGCCTGAATTTATTCAATTCAAATTCAATTAGATTTGAATCTCCAGGTGTTAGAGAGCTTCTCGATATCATTTTACAACCAACTACTGCAACACAACTGAGATCAGATACACAACGGACTTTTAGTACGAGTATTATGACTGGTAAAATTAAAACAAAATCAATATCACTTTAATCATTTAGGTCGAACAAATGAAACTTATGACTTACTACCACGGAAAAGGTTGAGCGTTTCTTAGAAAATGTGGCAAGAAACTCATTACCACTCGTTTAATTAAAAATTTACATCTTGCTCGTTTTTCATTGTAGGGGAATTCGAATTGACATAGAACCTTCAAAGAACTTTAAATAAGTGATATAACATTCTATTATAATAATAAGGCTACTGGAAACCCAAGCGCTGGCAGCTATCTCGGTCAACGGATCAGCTGGATAGCTAGTATCCAACGCGGAAATGCTGCCAGTATTTTAGGTACGCTTCCACATAATGATAGTTTTAATTTTATGTAGTCATAGTATTGTAAATACAGAATTATAAGATTTGTTTTGTTTGAATATATTATGAACTATTTCTCATCCAACTCCATAAATATAATTTTAAATTTTATTTTGCGTTTCTCAATGCTTACGAAATACTTTTTAAATTTTATATTACTCATTATTAATTTATTATATTAAAAGATAATTTATTCCTTGAAAAGTATTTTATTTTATTGTGTGATACTCGTTTTAATCGAAGAAAAATTTATATTAAATACCGGCTGGCTTATACCACTAATATTGAATATTTTTGTAAAACTACAGAGTACGTATATAATAAATTACTTTACTATCAGTTACTAGTATAACAGTTTTCAATCATAAAAATGATTGATTTATATGATTTAAAAAGGTGTTTCTGTCACGGCAAGTGTTCCCAAACGATTGTAACCAAATTTAGTCAATTGATTCCAAGTAAGTAAGGCAAAAACAAGAATCAAAATAAAATAGAAATTTGACAGTTTGTTTGTTTTTTTTTAAATTATAAAATGGAAGTACCTTCTATAATTAGATCCACCCAACAGTATAGGTATTGCTAGAGTGTTCATGACCCTCACCATCTTCTCCGTGACGTAATCTGCAGCAAAAGTTTCTTCTACTACCAACTGAAAGTGATAACTTTTCTCAATAAGATTATGACAACTCTGCATACTCTTTCCAGGACATCTTTTATCACCACAGGGACCGTACAAATCAACTGTGTAATTATATCCTTCAATTTCATTTTTAAATTCATCAATAAATTCCTTATATTTCACTTTTAGTTTACATTTATTAACCACCCACGCTATTGCTTTGTTTTTAAAACGTATTTTGTTTTTGAATTTGTTATTATGTGTCATTTTTCTAGTCCAATTAATGTACCGCTTTGGACCAATTACCTCATTGTTTTCGTTGTATATATTGAGAAATGGATGTGGTATGTCTGAATTGAGTCGATAAGTCCACGTCAGGTTAAAAAAATTATCGAACATGGAATTGCAAACTGGAAATAATTCAGATGATTCCATCGAATGGAATATATACAGTTGTTCTTTAGATCTTGTTATATTTATTTCTTTTGGAGTATAGTTAAATATATTATTAACTTTAAATATAACTGCGTCAAACTTTTTATTGTCTTTATTGCGAAAATTTTCATCGTAAGAAACGAAGCAGTTAAAGTATTGACATTTTTGTTTTATAAATATTTTCTGCCCTGTCGGTGTGTTTCGATTGGATTTATTTCCAAACTTAAGTTTACCTGGTTCCCATATCAAAACATATTTTAAATCCGTTTGATAATATCTTTGCATTCTTAAATTTGGGTAGTAATGAAAGTTCACAAAATAATTTGTTACAGAACAAATTAGCACAGCACTTATAAATATCAGGAAATAAATAGTTATTTTCATGCAATTTTTTCTGCAAGGAGTCACAAAAACCATTTCTCTGATGCAATACATTGTCAATAGGTATTTTAAAATCTTTTTAAATTTCATAACAGATGAGTCGATACCAAGAACACTTTTCTCACTGGTATAAAATCTGATATACTTGTTTGTGGACAAACTTCCTTTATACAATTGATTTGTTACGGATTTTTGAATTCTTTGTGGAAAAATGTTGATTTGTTTATCTTTCTTGTTGACTGTTTGCTGTCGCTCTGCCAATTTCATTGTATTGGTTCGTTAGATACTAAAATATTTCACTGTAGATCATTTAATTTCTTTTTGGTAACAAAACTGATATTCAAATTGGCTTCTTGGAGTATGTAGTGACGTCATAAAGGCATATTATTAAAATAAAATAAAATGGATTCATAAGAATATCATATGATAAAAGGATTCTAAATTGGGTAATTTTATTCACTTAAAAGGTAATTGATATGCCCTGCCCATTACAATGCAGTGCCGCTCGGGATTCTTGAAAAACCCAAAAATTCTGAGTGGCAATTGCGCTCGTCACCTTGAGACAAGATGTTGAGTCTCATTTGCCCAGTAATTTCTCTAGCTACGGCGCCCTTCAGACCGAAACACAATAATGCTTACACATCACTGCTTCGCGGCAGAAATAGGCGACGGTGTGGTAATCATAACCTAGCCGGCATTCTGTTCAAAGGAGCCTCTCACTGGTAGTTATAATTCGAGCATATTTCGATGTGAAAACGTATTAGTCTTCCTCTCATTTGAATTGTTTAGCATTATTTTCAGCTTATATCAAACTTATTACGCTGGTTCAGTGATTATTCATTATCACCAGGCCTTGGACAAGCTAATCTACTCTATGCATTAAGACAAAGCGGAAAAAGCTATGCTTTAAATTGGCCTCGAGTGATATACGAATCCTGACAGGATTCTTCTCTAAGGCTAAAGGATAAAAAATGTTCTAAATTATGTTAGTATAATTATAAATAAACAGGCACATGAAGCCGCATAAATGCCTTTATAGTTGGCGCATCGTAATGACTAGCAATGGTTTGCAGAATGATGTTAGGGCTACCCCGCAACCTCTTTAGCAATGACGCGGTTCTTTTGCATTGGCATGGAAGCCGTCCTCCCCATTGAGACTCTAAGCATATCTTACTGGAGTGTTATTCGATTGAGAACAGCCTTGAAGCTGCAGAGAACCTACCCCACTTGAATCCCTGAGGACTTAACACCGACCGAGCATGAGCAAGCATCCCAATGAGTGTGGTGATTATTAAGGTGTGTTAGGGTGAGGTGGATGCGCCGCAATTATTCCTTTTCTTGTAATTTGGTTATAACAAATTATACTGCCGACGCTTGCCTGTAGATAGAGAAATGCCATAGACAACAGACTCATTGTCATCTGAGAGGTTAAATATAATGACAGTTATCTCTTGCGCCGCATAATAATATAAATAAATTGTCATCGAGCAACACAGTTAATACGCATTAATATACGCTTAATATTATAATAAACAAATTCTTCAAAAAGACTTCATCAGTGATCAACGACCTAATCGTTAAGTTCTCGGTGTAACGCAACGTATAAATCTTTTTCCTACACACGCCGAGAGGAAGTAACACGCACCTTAGCACCAGGAGTTCCTAGAGGATTAGCGGGGGCCCCCAGCTGCAGACCATCGCGCCTCGGAATCTCAGGTAAGTCAGCCTATTTTCATATTTAGTCATAACTGACTGCAATTTTAATAATATCACATGTTTTCCTACGCACGCGCTAATACAGGGGGTAGGAGGCTGCGGGTTCAAGTACTCCTTTTTTTTATGCAAGAGAGGACATACGAGCGTACGGGTCACCTGATATTAAGTGATCACCGCTGCCCACTTTCTCTAAGTAAGTAAGTTCCTTGAACACCGCACTGTGGAGGAACGTAGCACATCCAGAAGGTTTTACCAGTGGGAGGCTCCTTTGCAGAGGAAGCCGGCTAGATTATGGGTACCACAACGGCGCCTATTTCTGCCGTGAAGCAGTCATGTATAAACATTGCTGTATTTCAGTCTGAAGGGCGCCATAGATATTGAAATTACTGGGCAAATGAGACTTAACATCTTATATCTCAAGGTGACGAGCGCAATTGTAGTGCCGCTCAGAATTTTTTATTTTTTCAAGAATCCTGATCGGCACTGCATTGTCATCACAACACGCCCATCGGTAGGGCGTATCAATTACCATCAGCTGAACGTCCTCGTCGTCTCGTCTCCTATTTTTATAAAGGTGGAGATGATACCTTTATTTGTGCCGTGATGTGCGAAGGTGGATTCGGCGGCAGAAATCAGGTCAAACAGCTCTTTGGAACACTACCCGTAATAAATGCGGTATAAACGTGAATGAAGTAACTTAATAAAAATAACAGTAAGAGATAATATAAAAGAGTTATCTCTTTCTTTCGCGCATAAGAGCTGATTACTTATAAACATGTCTCCTGAATGTCAGAAAAGTCCTCGAATGGCTACCAATGTACCAAAAGACGCAGTGTTGGTAGGCACCCCACAAGATGGACGGATCAAAACGTTCAAGATCGCCGGAATACGTTGGAAGCGCATGACCGGTCGTCGTGGGTCTTTGGGGGAGACCTTTGTCCAGTAGTGGACGTCTTCGGGCTGATGATGATGATGATGTCTTCTGAAATGAAGTTCTAAGGTAACTCCAGGTGGCTAAGGTAATGTAACAACTAACAGGATATCAAGACATGTGAAGAAATATTACCGCCCAATACTTTCTCGTAATTAACACATACGTAAATATCAGGCGTATTTTTAGCAATAAATTAAACGTTGAATGCTAAAATGAGTTTTTCATACGACAGTTGGTTAAAGCTACAACTTCGTAAAGCGAAATGAAACACATAAATTACTCAGTGTCCTCACTACGCCCAGTTTTAATCATATGTGTGTCTGCATTATGGCTTCAAGGTTGTACAAGTGTTAATAAATTATTTGTGTGGTATGCTTTGTTGTACAGGCTTTGTTTGGAATGGCTTGATTGGTTTAAATATCAGTTTTTTTTGTAGAACTATGACAAATTGCAAAGTTAAGGCTGCATTTAGTGCTCGGCCGACGGTCAGCGCTGACTGTCAGTCTAGCGTAGCACGTACAGTACGGGCTGACAATGTTGCGTTGAGTGCTCAGCTTAAAGTAAACTTGTTTGCGCGTGTACAATTGCGAATAAGAATGATACAATTGCGAATAAGAATGAATTCATTTTTAACCTCTTTCATATATGCGTACTACTTACGAAAACGATGAAAAAAAGAAAAGAAGTAGAATATATCATGTCCTCCTATTTTTAAAGAGCGTCGAGAAATTTGTACAATATATTCGAAATTTCCAGATTATACATATATATATATATATAGATACCGGACCGGTAAGCGTAGTACTGAACTCATTTATCGCCATAGTGCGTCACTGGACCGACGAGCTCGACCGACGATTCTCGTCAGCCCGACGTAGCTGTACAACGCGCGTAGCAATTCATCAGTGCTGGACTGAACGCGCTTATTAGTTAAAATAGTTATATATACGCTCGACTGACGTCAGCGCTGATGGTCGGTCTAATTCATTAATAAATATATTAAAAAGGAATTAATTTTTCTTCGAAATTGTACACACGCAATCAAGTTTGCTGTTAGCTCAGCACTCAACGCAAACCGGTCAGCGCGTACGGTACGCCTGTACGTTCGACCGACGTCAGCGCTGACGGTCGCTCAAACGCATGTTAATATTATTGTAAAATCTTCCTAGGAAGTATACAAGCATGCAGTTTGAGATGATCTTTTTCCATTCCGTGTTGCGTACTACACTATTTTATACCACATCTGTAACGGAAAGTTGGCTTTTTTACCCTGTTGTCCTGCATGCCCTGTGGCATGTTATAGCAATATGTCAACGAATTCGAAGGTACCGAAGGGCCACAGGGCTGAAAAGTGCCAATTTTCTCTCATTTTTTCTTTATATATAAATAATATTTAGATTATTTTGCAGTGAATCCATCTATAATTATTAACTTGTGACCATGCAACGCAATGATACAATATTAGTACATTAAAACTGTTTATTTTACCAAAGTGCTTATAAAGTACACATTGTTATATCTTCTGCGATGGTACGGAACCCTTCATGTGCGAGTCCATCTCCACTTGAACGGATTTTTGTTTCAGATAGTCCGCTTACCAGAGATTGCTCAACAAACCATAAACTGTTTTCACTGGACGCCATTGTTGTGATTAGTAAACGTATAGCAATAAACTTGTCTATAAAAAATTGGCATTTAACACTTACACACTCAAATAAAGTTAAACTGTATTATCAATAAATGCAGTGTAAAGTTACTCCATGTTTAAAGCTTTTTGTCTTTACCTTATATTTGTCTTACCTTTAACACTACAATTACAATTACGTGACAGGGAGAACCGACTGCCATAGATCAGTGCGTTTTTTTTTTCGCGCACAGCGGCGTGTGAAAGCGTATTATTTTACGCGTATGGATATAATTATGGTGACTTGAGTGAATGTATTAGAAAGATATTGAAACAAGCTATAAGACCATGCAAAATAAACCATCATATAAACCTAATGTGGGTCAGAACTTAGTCAGGACGTAGTGTGTCATACGGCACTTCCGATTTTGGTGAACCTGAAAAATGTAGTGTATTGCAGCACTAGCTGATTTCAGATGGTTAAATTTGGGAGTAACTTTACACTGCGTTTATTAATAAGGCAGATAGTGTAGTAGACTGGTTTACCAAAAAAAAAACAATTATGGAGTGGCATACCGCGACTTGAAAATAACATATCTTTTGGGCTCACCATGTGCCTTTAATTAGACCGTAACCCACACCCAAAGAAATTCGGAACTTATAGAAAAATATATTTCCATAGTAAACAAAAACATAATACTTTGAAGTGAATAAATGATACGACCGAGGCCGATCATTAGAGATTGTATTGTTTATATCTTGAATTAAACGCAGACGGCCCTGCTTATTTTCTGTTGTTACTCCTCAAATTGTCGACACTTGAGCACAGATTAGCTTCGTTACTTGGCGGAGTACCTGATGTAGGGATGTACACCGAGTCGATAAAACAAATCGATGATTACAGTAACATTTATTTATTGATCCTATTACTGCAGCACAATTATTGAATCAATTTTAGCTTTATTGTTACATAATTTGAACATACCATTAAAGCTGTAGTTTGCTTCAGGACCGATTATAATAGCCAATATTTTTTTGATTTGAAATCAACAGTAATGCCTAGTAATATAGCAGATTACACCGATTTTACCTATTCTCCATTTAACAGAACACTCGCATCTAAATTCTTATAATAACTTAAGTAAGAAGTATAGAACTTTCTATGAAAGCACTAAACCATACTTACCTATTGCGAGTTATTGCCGTGAATTATTATTGTTCAAGTATTATTATTGTAATATAAAAAAAAGCTATTAATAAATAAAAATTATTATTGTGTTTTGGTTTGAAGGGCACTATTAAAATCACAAGGCTAATGAGGCTTCATATATTATGTCTCACAGTGACGAGGGCAAATTACGAGTCCCAGGAGATTTCCTGTCATTCACATTGCTATTTTGAATTCTACTGCTTATATATAAAATCAAGAAATCGAGTGCAGTTTATTGCATAGTGACATAGCATAAACACCTAGCATAATTATAAATTCCACAAGGTTAAACTACACTCCGTATATTATCCATCGATATGAGTAGCACATCACTATTTTCCAAGTGGTCGCGTGAGGCAGCTCGCGGAATAATGATTTCTTTGAGAACTCCCCACTGTTTGAAGTATTCGCCATTACAACACTCAGATACGTTTGTACTGTACTTAATAGATCTCAATGTCATCTATAATTGTTCGCTTTTATACGGTTTATCTTGAAAATATGCTTGAGAAAATACGTGGATTATTTTCTATATTTTCTTTGATAGAAATTTTTATTATTGTGAGTTAAGTCTGGTATTGTGTTGGTTTGTTTTCACTTTGAATTACATACATACATACATACACACTCACGCCTTGTTCCCGTCGGGTAGGCAGAGACAATAGAATGCCATTTGCTTCTATCCTTACAAACCTCATGCGCTTCCTCTACATTCATTACTCTTTTCATACATGCTCGCCGGTTGCGGGTGCTTCGGACCTGTCCTTTTCACAAAACGTCCCCAATTTGGTCGACGAATGTTCTACGAGGTCTCCCGCGACCGACTTGCCCACATACACTTGCCTTATATATTTGAAGCGTCATTCTTTCTTCACTCATTTGCTCCACGTGTCCAAACCATTTCAGCATTCCTCTTTCAGTCCTTGTCACAACATCCTCTTTCAAACCACAGCGCGCTCGTATTACCGCATTCGGATCATTCATTCTATCAGTCAGTCTTACCCCACACATACTACGCAGTGATCGAATCTCAACTGCGTTAATTCTGCTTTTATGCTTCTTCTGCCATACCCAACTCTCACTTCAATACATTAACGTGGCAACAAGCACTCCATTATGTACAGCCATTCGCGCTTCTATTGGCACAGTCTGACCGTTTATAAAGGCATGCAGCGCTCCATTCACACGGTTTTCACTTTAAATTCTACAGTTGTATTCAAGATTTTATACAAATTAACTATATCCAAATATCTTCAAAAGTAATATATTATTATTGTATCTAAATTGAGAACAATTTGTTAAAAACAATATATTATAAGCTATATATCGCAATACCTCCTTAAGTTTTTTGTAACTTCCCACTTGAAAATTATCAAATCAAAATATTGGTTTTACTGCGTTGGACCGGAAGTAAGCTTCACTGACTATTCCCGCGATGGTGTCCGTAAGTCTGTATATATGTATGTGTCTGTGTGTATATGTATGGATGTATGTAAACTTCTTATAACTTTTGTAGGGTTTGGCCTTTTTCATCGTGGTTGACGCCATTCGAAATGACTTGAGCAAACTTAGATTTTGAATACAAATCTGACCGATTCAGACCGGTAGATTATAAGAAATCTCAAAAAAAGTACGTTTTTTTTTCACATGTGTTTTTTTTGTAATTTTTAAACGGCTTTATCGATCGATTTCAAACTAATCAGCTCTTAACATTAAAAACCACGTAGATCGCCACCAAGCCGGTTAAAGTCGGTTGATTCGTTCGTGAGTTATCTTTGACGAAATAATATCGAAAAAAGTGTTTTTTCGGAATAACTTCGAAATTCCGAGTTCGATAAATTGAAACTCAAAGATTCTTTATGAAGCTCAAATTACTGCGTCGAATGCCGTCAACCGCGTTAAAATCGATTCATTCATTCATAAGTAATTGCGTTTTTAAAATTTATAAAAAGGGGTTTTAATTAATTTTTATCAGTCTTTTGAGAGCAAGGGCTCAAAAAAATAGAACAGCTAACTGTTTGAGCTCGAAGAGGTCAAAATCGTCATAAGTACAATTTGAAGCGTTTAGGTATGGAATTACCGGGATGTTGCAGGGATGGCCTTTTGGGTCAACAGTTTTCAATATTTTTTATTGAAGATACTATAATATGTGGAATGAAAGTCTTTCACAATGGTTCCCCTATGCTGCCTCGTGTAAAGGCGAAACACGTGTCGAATTATTTAAAGACAAACATTGTGGAATTTACACTAAAGAAAACTCAAATCATTTGTATACATTTCAGTGGGTACAATCTTAACATAATCCGGACAATATTATAGTAGTCGTCAGAACAAGAATTAGAAATACTTATGCTTTGTAACTTGTAAGAGGTTCATAAAATATATTATTGACAATTGGCGTGTATCGTTTTTGTAATATTAAGAATCAACACAAAAATCATAAAGGTACAGTTACCCGTGTGTTTGTAATAAAGAATCGAATACCAGCAGGATTCCGCAAATAAAACCTTTTATTCTCTACCCGCAGTTGGTATCTCACGTCTAAATCAACTGGAACACAAAGGTGCAGACTCAATCAATTCGGAACTGAGTGAGAAGAAAAAGTATCGCTTGAAAACTGGACTGTCGCAGTTTCAATTCCATTTGGGCGAGTGTGACCACATCAAACTTTGTCTAGTACACAGTGCATGGGCGGAGCGGTTAGAAATATTTTGTTTACTCACTTATGAATATTTATTATATTAATAATATGTCATTTATTTCAGGTATTTAAAACCAATAAAAACCCCAAAAATGGAAAATATATAAAATAAGATGTAAGAATAAAATTATAATACATGACAGTAGGTACTTAATAAAATGACTTAATACTAAAATTGCCCCAAAGGGGAGTTCGTACGAAGAGTAATGTACTGATAAAACTATTTCCGGTTATTGTCACGATGCACCGAAAACCTTATATTATACTTTATAATAATAATAACGGTTGATATATCCAATATATGATAATTTATATTTATATAAATTGTTCTTTAAACTTTTCATGGAAGATTTGATATTTATAACGCTTTTTACTTTAAACACGACTCATATATTGGATACAACACCTTACAAACTAATTTGTATTATATATTACAGAAATTGTTAAATAGTCTATTGCTTAAGAAAAGTGGCCGTTGAGTTACTTGTATGTTCTTCTCACGAGCTTCCACTTTTTTCGAACATATGGTTTCCACCTGATTGAATAAAGTTTATTTGACTTTGACTTAGACTTTGAAATGGATCTGATATGGACTTTAAATTGAGTATCCTTGGTAATTTAATAGAGTATAAGTTATGTGATTATAAGCAATCTTTAAAATGAATGAGAATAATACAGTTGAGCCGTGATCAGGATGAAAGGTTTTATTGGAACTCTTAGACAAAATGATGGATCATAGCATTGTTTGGGTATATTAGAATTGGCTCTTTTTAATAAATAAAATAATTTCTCGCTTCCACCCCAGTACTACCATGACAATGATCCATGTAATTGGCTTAATAAATTAACTTAATATCAGCGATGATAATAGTATAAAATCCGTACTTATAAATGGAGAGCCGTTTTTTCCTTTGGTTATACTGCAAAATATACTGAACCAATCGGAATAATACTTAAATAATAAGATGCAGCGTGTTCCGGAAAAGGAATTAGTACAATATTTTATGGTGATAATTTATCCGGAACCTATATTTTTTTGACTTTGAAATACCTATAAAGTTGCAATACAATCAATTCCGTCAGTGACATTTTATTATATAATATGACAAAACATTCAATTTTATAAAATGGCAAAACACCGTTTGCCAGGTCATCACCTGTCATACTATACTTTGCTGTTTTGAATTACTTTCTTAATAATTGAAGTATAGTACGACATATTTTGGATGTAATAATTTTGAATGGTGATAGTTGTATATTAGATAAACTGCATTGTCAGTTCTAGTCTTGCGATCGTTCCGCTCTACTATATTGTACAATGTAATACATACGTACATATTCGGAGTCAATCTCATCCATCTTGTGGGGGGGCCTACCAACGTACCTACCATGGCCGTACAATCATTACCATACATCATATTTTATATATATTTTTTATTACATAACAATAACTAAAAAGATGGTCCCACAAAACCATCTTGTTGGTTTGTCTGTGGGATCAGCGCAAATTTTATAATAACATTTAGTAACTTAATACTATGTAAATAGATGTAAAGTAATGCAGCTTTTTTATAAACTTTATTGACTCCTTTGTGTGCTCATTGGCGTAAAAAGAACTTCCATACAAAAAAATATGTCTACTCCTCAAGTTTTCCCCGCTACCGCTCGTGGCAGTGAGAACCCATAACTACCCGCACTCTATCCACTAGTGTAAATCACGTAAACATCGGGACACAACTTTATGCTGGATCCTAGTCGTTCCCGGTGATTTAACACCTAATTAGTGGTCGGCAAGGTATTCTAACAGGCTAATAGATGTTAAGATGCAAATTACGTGGCTTCTTCGTCGTTTTAATGTTCTATGCTTTCTGTGATCTCTTTGGGATAAGAGTTTTATTTATTTATTTATTATATTACTAGCTGACCCGACAGACGTTGTTCCTTATATAATAAATAAAATAATGTTTTTATATGAATTTGTCAATAATATGTCATAACATCAAATTACTTCGTGAAATATGCACCCTGCTGTCAAACCGTGCGTCAATAAATTCTCTCATAGAAATTATGTATGGACACGGACAAAGGAAAAACAAATTTGTTGTTTTTATTAAATTTAGCAGCATTTTCCTATTTAAACCTTCTCTGGACTTCCACAAACAATTCAAGACCAAAATTAGCCAAATCGGTCCAGCCGTTCTCGAGTTTTAGCGAGACTAACGAACAGCAATTCATTTTTATATGTATAGATATTATTACTGCGCCCAATGTCTTTTACTTTAGAGTCCAGAGTTATGAATTAAAAGAACTCAATTACTACATAATAAATATGTAAAGCTACTCTTTTTTAGAGTAGTAATATGTATTTAAATTGTAAATGTAGGTAGTATTTGTATACCGCAGTCGCTGTCCATGCTGCGAAACACGGTGCCTACTGAAAATCAGTGTCGAGGCTCGGAAGGCTCGACGTATACTGAGTGGGCGTCGGATTGGCAATACTAAAGTGATTGCACTGCTCCTCAATCTAATTGTTTTATTTATTTTTATTTTACTAGGCCTGTTATAATTATTTTTTAGTTTGTTTTTGTAGTTTAAGTTTAGTTTGCTTAATTAATTTTAGTTTAATATATTATATTGAAATTACTTTTTTGTTAAAGGTTCCCTTATTATATTATAATTTATGACCTATGAAAAGTGCACTTAGGCGTAGATATCTATATTGGTTTTATGGTAAAAGTGTTTATTTACTTAAGATACTAAATGACACTTGGTAAATAACTATAATTAATGGTTCTATTTGTGAGTACGCGGATTTCTACTATTAAATGGTTAAAATGGTTACTCGGACCAGTCCTGTAATGGTTATAGACAAATGGTTAATGGTTACTAGGACCGGCCCGATCAATGGTCACCCGCGTACTGCCTTACTAAAGGCAACACATGGTTTTATTACAATTAATATTATCTACTAAGCAATATTTCTAATATAATGCTGTTCGATGGATTTGCTTCGAACACCCTATTTTAAGCAGTGTAATTATGTTGCCAATAAAGTTTATTATTATTTTTAATGAAACTTACTATGTTTTTTTTACTTTACAGTCATAAAGTCACATATGAATGAAAAATCTTTTTTCCAGGATTATTAACAAAAAGGCCGGCAATCTTCCTGTGATGTGGGGCGCCGGTATTGACTCGTTTGGCCTCCTGTTCACTATGTTAATAGTAAGAAATGAATTTAAAAACACGCTTTTATATAATAAGTATCTAACTTAAAATATAAAATATTTTTTAAAAACTACGTAAAGTATTTAAACTAAGTAAGAAATAATTTTATTGTAAAAAGCATGAGGTTTTTGATGATATTTTGGTTTTTATATACATAATTATATTTATTGCTAAAGGTAGAGTGAATTTGAAGATATTTTAATTTAATGTTACAATAAAATACTAAATAGTTAAATAAATAAATTTATTTGGTTTTATGCAAATTCCGGCTCAATAAAATCAAAAGTCAAAAATCACGTACCAAATACTCACCAGTGGGTGGCGCTTTTCACAGGATGCCCGCTAGATTATGGGTACCAGAACGGCGCCTATTTGTGCCGTGAAGCAATAATGTATAAGCATTACTGTGTTTCGGTCTGAAGGACGTCCAACCTAGAGAAATAACTGGGCAAATGAGACTTAACATCTTATGTGTCTAGGTGACGAGCGTAATTGTAGTGCCGCTCATAATATTTGGGCTTTTTAAGAATCCTGAGTGGCACTGCATTGGAATGGGCAAGGCGTATCAATTACCATCAGCTAAACGTCCTGCTCGTCTCGTCCCTTATTTTCATAAAAAAACACTTACTTTCCATGATTACATACAAACAGACATACATAGAAGCTTATAAAAGTTTATGAAAATATTCCGTGACATATTACATACTTAGTTATAGTTTTACATGGTATTTACGTGTAAAAATATTCTCACATTGATGTTTACTTATATGATAACTACCTTAAACGACAAGCGTTGTTCTGTAGATAATAAAAAAGTACTGTTTTATATGAATTCGCCAATAATATTTTAAAAAATCAAGAACTATTTCGCAAAAATGCTCCCTGTTGTTATAATGAAATTGTTTCACAGCGCGTTAGAGTAAAAGTGTTCTGTGACCGTGTGTCACTAAATTCTCTCACAGAAAACATATCCACATAAAACAAGTATTGAAAATAAAACTAATTATGGGTCCAAAATAAAAACTATCCTATCTCTCAAGTTGGACCAAACTGCACTCCATGAAGTAATCCCCATTTAAATCCGTTCATTAGTTTAGGAGTCCATCGCGGACAAACAACGTGTCACGTTATTTATATATATTAAGATAATCTGTAATTGATGTGAAAGATTTATACCAGAGCTTTAAATTATCGTAATCACCCCTATAATGCCTTTATCACGTGGTTTCATACGCGATTTCAATAGTAAGTAAGTAAGTAAGTAAGTAAGTAAGATCTTTATTTGTTGACTAGGGTAATACATTATAGATACATTATGTAAATACTGTTTAGCTCTCCAAGTCGTGCCCGTTATTGAGCATATAAATATTTGACACATAGATATTATAATCAAAACATAATAATTATCATAAAACAAAATTGATTACATCATGAAATAAAGTTAAATTAAATTAATTGCATCATGAAAGTTAAAAAAGGAGCGACCATATCATTATTAAGAAAAAATATTATAAATGTCATAGTTAAATTAAAAATTATGTTCAAAATACGCAGTTACTAAATACTTATTTGTCAATGTTACTTCAAGGCTTCAAAGTCATTTTCTATTAAAAATTCACTGATCTTATTATAACATTTATGCGTTAAATATATTTTAAGTTTATGTTTAAATTCCCTTTTAGGCCAGTTTCTCACATGCTCTGATAATTTATTATAAATTTGTTGTGCCATGCAGATTATACTTGAGTCTTTTAAAGTGGTGTTTGATTTCTCCAGACATAAGCGATTTTCAAAACGTAAATTTCTCGTTTGGCCTTCGGATCTCGTTTTGTAAAGGTGGGGGTTGTCTTTTACGAAGACAGCTACTTCTAGAATATATAGCGCAGGTACCGTTAAAACTGTGTTTTTTAAAGTAGGGTACGCAACTTTCTGTCCTTTTTAATTTAAACATAGCTCTTATACAGCTTTTTTGTGAAAGAAGTACTGTATGGCCTCCGCTACTGTTGCCCCAAAATATAATACCGAAGCGAAGTATAGATTCAACTAACCCGTAATATGCAGACAGTAGGGCTTTTATATGGGTAATCTTGGATAGATGAAATAGTGCGTATGCCTGCGAGTTCACCCTTTTTACAATTGTCTCCGTCTGTTGATTCCAGGTTAGTTTATTATCAATTGTTATACATAAGAATCTAGCTGTTCTGGATGCATTTATATATTGATCTTCTTGTTTAATTTGGAGATTCCCAAATTTCTCATATAACGCGGGGATTTCCTACATACATATTTCTATAATGTGAAATTTGTAATGTTTTTTACAGTGTATAATAAGCTTCTCGTAGCTTTCACCTGCGTCAATTGTGTTAGGACAAAATTAAATAATTTTATTAAATTTGTGTATTAAAAACCTTACTAATATTTTATTGAAGAACTATGCAAACAATTTGACATACTTCTTATTATTATTGTTCCCTTTATTACAATATCGTCTTATTTTATACATTTATATATATATAACATATTTATAAAAGACAATATTACAAATATAAATATAAAAAATAGAGTCCCGCCGGCGTTGGTTCACGTCAATTCCGCCGGTGGGTAGTGCGACAAACTGAAGAACTCCCGCACGATGCGTGCCGTTCCCAAAACAGCTGCTTTCTGTAACTGACCCTTTATCCAGTTATTAAGTGAGAGTCTCTTGAGATGATGTTCGAGGCTCTTTGCTATGAGACCGTTAACGGAAACGACTATTGGGTCAATTATTGTTGAATCAACATCCCACATGTCAGTAACCTCGTGTGCTAAGTCAAGGTACTTCGACAATTTGTTTATTTCAGCTTTCACAAGGTTATCATCACACGGAACGGTGATATCAACAATAAATACCCGACGCTCTAACCGATCTACCAACACAACATCAGGCTTATTAGTAATGATAGTTCTGTCCGTGATGATAGATCGGTCCCAGTAGAGCTTGGCACGGCTGTTTTCCAGAACTGGCTCCGGAGTATACTTATAATACGGGACTTTAAAAATGCACAAGATTGTATCGAAGAGCAAGTTGCTGATGGAGATTATAGGGAGCATTGCCTGTATTAATAAAACCTTTAAAATTTTGTTAAAGATAACGTCATAATATCGGCTGGCATGTAACGAAATAAAAGTATTTATTTCGTTACATGATTAACAAGCAAGTAAAGCAAAATGTATGTACAAAATACTTGTAAGTAAATAAATGGAACTTGATAATTTAGTTCAGTCTTGGCATCCCGCCCAAGTGCCTCTGTTGAATGTACAGCGTGCATAAAAATTTTCACTTATATTTCAACTATTTTGTATCTGATAAATAATTGATATGCCGTATAAACCACGAAAAAGGGTTTTAAGAATAGCCACAGCATGATATTCTTGTCAATGCATGTGGAATAATAATTTACAGGCACAACCTTGGACTGCATAGAAAAAGCGTCAACGCATTTAAAATGTAATTTTACCTTTGCTCACTAAGAGTGGTCATAAAATTTTATTTATTTTGTTTAATTGTAGTTATTTAAATTATCTTAGTATTCAAATCAAATCAAAAATATTTTATTTCATAGGTAAATCATATTACACTTGAAATAATAATAATAATTACCTTTTTTTTTTTTCATATATCTCATTCGGAAGGCAGATTTCCTTATAGAAGAACGAGCAAGAAACTCTAAGGTTGCTCACTCTCTTTATATATATTCCTATAATTCATGGTTATTTGCATGCATAGACTTGAATATTCAAAAATAATTAACACTACTTGAATTTCAATTAATTTTATCGAAGTATGCTCATACTTCACACTTTTAATCGTCAAGCATTTGTATATTAAACAGAAACTTTTAAATAAATTTCAGTATTGAAAAGAACAATGTCGCAAAAAATTTCTTTTTAAATTAGGGGGGCAACGAGTTCCCGGATAGTGAAAAGCGCTGCCTATGGCCTTGGTATTGACCAGAGATCTTGGAAATATGCCTGGGACGCTGGAAGCGTTTAAGGTGAGTCAAATCACAAACAATGAGTTCAAGCTCTAAAGATTGATGCACCCAATATACGATAATTGATATTTATGCATTTAATTCTTTATTTATTTTCATAAAATAATTTATATTATTTAAACTCGACTGATATATTGGATGCAGCACCTTACAAACTAATTTGTTAAGTATATTACAATTACAGCTATTGTAAAATACTCTATTTCATTGAAAAGAGTGGCCGTTGAGTTTCTTATATGTTCTTCTTATGAGCTCAACTTTTTACGAACATAATATGGTAAATTCAGTCATTTAAAAGAATTATTTGTAGTGATGATTCAGAAGCGTTTAGTTTTAGTCTAATTGAATAAAATTTATTTGTTAAATCCTATAGTAGATTGCGTTTAGATTATATTTCAATAAGTTAATCCCTCCAGAGATCAAAATATAACTACCCCTTTATTTAACGATAAATTATGTCTTATCATAGATGGTTTAAAAGTTATTTTTTGTGGAAGTGAGTGATCAAACGAGCAGTACGACATATTATGCTACTAAAAGTGACGATATTATGATTTACAATATTATATTCGACTGCTTTGTTTTGCTGTCGTTACAAAACCGGGAGCGTAACTCTGTTACGTCGCAATGGAGCAATAGATGGTAAGGTACATCATATACACCACATTATTTCTTTTAAGGACAAAAATTATTATAATTAGTTAGTTCGGTTCGAATTCACAACTTAGGTTTGTGTCCGTAAATTAACTGTGTGTTTTGAGTGGTCGGAGTATATTTAAGGTTTTTGTATTATGTGGGTATATAGTTATAATATCAAATTTCTAATAAAATGTATTTGCTTCGCAGATGTTATTGATTGCAGTGTCACGAAAAAACCGTTGGCTAAGTTCTTCATAGATTGCAGTTATATAGTAAATTTGTGTGTGTGTCAGTAATTAAATTTAGTAATTTTATTTAATAAATGTGATCACAGCCGCACACATTCTTTTGCAACACCAGAGGAATCACAGGAGCGTTGCTGGCCTTTAAGGAAGATGTACGCGCTTTTTTGAAGGTACCCATGTCCCCTTTGTAGTACGTGAAAGAAAGGTCCTTGAAAACCGCACTGTGGAGGGCCGCTACTCATCCAGATGATAGGGATGGTATCCTAACTTGTGGCGTGTCGTGGGAAGGTGGAATTCCGCGGCAGGAATCAGATGAAAAAGCTCTTTGGAACACTCCCCATGATAAATGCGGTAGAAGAATGAAGCGACGTCTCTACGCAACGCCAGGTGATCCAGCCGTTCACAGAGCGCTAGGTCCCCGAAAATTCGAGCTGCTCTGCGTTGCACGCGGTCAAATTGTTCGAGGTGATACTGGGGTGCGCCAGACCAGAGATGACAGTAATACTCTATTTGTAATAAATAATATATTATCATTTATTAGATTATCGCTTCTTGTTTAATCTCAATCAATAGATTATTAAAGAATGATTTGATCTTTAAAAAAAATGCTTTTCTAAAATAGTGAGCGTCTTAATATAGGTACCATAGATATTAAGAAATCTTGTTTTCAATCAAATTAATTTAGGATTGACTTTGGATTGTAATGGATTTAAGTTTAGTTTAAATTTGACTGAATCATGCTATAATGGACATGCAACTGAGTAAATAGGGTAAAACACTTTTTATTTGGAGTTCTAATTATTGAGACTCCAATTTAATTTGAATAAAATAATAAAAAAACTGAGGCAAGGTTTCTTTAAAGTATTTAGTCTTTAACTTAATACTTCTCATCATTTTTCTTGTTAAACTATTTTTAAATCCTTATAAGATATTTTATGCTCGTAAATGGAACTTGGCTCCTCCGTAAGATGGATAAATGATCTGGTCAAGATTTCCGAAATAATTTGGATTAGGGTAGCCCAGGAGCGATCGTCATGGCGATCTTTGTGGGAGGCCTTTGTCCAGCAGTGGACGTCTTCCGGCTGAAATGAAATGGTACTTTAGTATTTTGTTAAGATAAATTCTTTATTCATCATAATATTTATTTCACGGTTATTCGTATTATTGACAGTATCAACGTGATTTCGATACGTTTCATGTTTAGTTAGTATTTCTTATTATAGTTTTAAATTTAATTTCTTGGGTCACCTGGAAAAGGAATAAGGAATTCAATTCACAATTCGTTTTATTGGCATCCATGTGATGACGAGAAACGTCAATGATATTCCCTCCGTATTGGTTTTAATGTTAATTTATCCATATAACCATTTTTAAATATAATTAAAACTATAAAAGGTCTAACCAATCACCAGCAGTAGTTAGAAATTTAAGGAAAAACTGTAACTCAGAACAGTATGTGATTCTCCAAAATGCCTTCGAACTTCTTTTATGAAAATTAACTAAATAAACAATATGTGTCAATAATTGGTATTGAAAATATATATTCATCATTGCTTTAAAAACAAAGACGGAAAAAAGTTAATGCGCCCTATTACTGACGATGTTGATTGCACTCATATGCAAAAAATAATTCATGCAGTGTAAGTTACAGGGTAGTTTACCTCATAGATATGTTTTTAGGGTTCATATTTTTTAATTCAAAACAAAGAAGGCAAAGGTTATGGTATGGGGTATAATCGGGCTTATTTCCGCAACTCGACGACTGCCATGTTATTCCTGCCATCCCAAATCCCCTACAAACCTAGCAAACTCCTCTCCTTCCTAAATAATTCCGGGAGTGTGTTTTGGGGCACTGATATGTTAAAAGGCATAAAAAGCATTTATTTTCTCAAAATTAATTCCTTCAGAATCCTTTTTGATGTCATTTCTAATATTCTAGATATTACTACCGCTTCGGAAACAAATTGCGGTCTGAGAGAGAAGAAGCGGCGCAAGAAACTCTCCCAGCATTCTTTTTAATTTGCGCTCTTTTTAGTATACAATATTGTATTGTCGTTGCTATTGCTATAAAATAATCATTATCTAGTCCCAGGCTGTCGGATCACTTAGATATTCAGCTCTGGAGTAGTAGGATTTACGACACAGCCATTTTTTATTAGAACATTTAAACTTATTTATAGATAATGCCTGAACAGAGACTGGGACTTTATAATAAAAGTGTATACATTTACCCTTAAAGCTATTGTGTATCTTACGAAGCCTATTAGAATTAGTTACAAGCAATCCCTTATTTCTAGTGTTATAATAATGAAAATCAAAACAATAGCAAAACAGGACAATTTAATAGAACATGCGCAGCAGCAGATGCCGGCTAGATTATGGGTACCACAACGGCGCCTTTTTCTGTCGTGAAGCAATAATGTGTAGGCATTACTGTTTTTCGGTCGTAGCTAGTGAAATTACTGGGCAAATGAGACATAACATCCTATGTCTATGGCCGCTCAGAATTTTTGGGTTCATGTTCATCAGCTGAACTACCCGATCGTCTCGTCCCTTATTTTCATAAAAAAAATATGTATGTTTTTAGGTAGGACAGACTAAGATTAGTTGCCGTGACCGAAAAATTAACAAGAGCGAAATTAGGTATCAGCTTACTATGAGCTTTAGCCCCGCGGCTGTGATACAAACACAAACAAACTTCTAATAGAACCATAATTGCAAAGTAAAAGTACACAGTAAAGCCATGTGTACACGTCACGGAACCCGGACACATCCGCCATGTTGTCCGGACTTCGGTTTACATCCGGACCGTCGCTTGTTCGTAATATATTTTATGTTTTAGATGCATGCGTTGCAAGTTTAAACTATATTCAAATACAGTAAAATTATGAGAATCTTGATATATATAAATCCAGTGTCCTGATGTTTGTTTCCAGTGAACTCCTACACTAATGAACGGATTACTTCATGGAGTACAGTTTAGTCCAACTTGAGAGATAAGATTTTATTTCGATTCGGGACCCATATTTATTTTATATATGTTTTGTATGGACATATTTTCTATGAGAGAATTTATTGACGCACGGATTGACAGTTCTGCTGTGAAACAATTTCATTAAAACAACTTTTAATTATTATTTAATACTTATTTTTTTTTAAACTTCTATATCTTCTTGTTTAAGCTAGTTAATATGTTTTAGATCTGTATTTATCAATATTTATATTCAAACTTGAAAGCATGATATTTGGATTATCAAAACATGAAGGTATGGACACATTACTATAGTTCATATTTATTTTTTATGTACTTAATAAATGTGATTACTCTTATAATTGACAGAAATAGAGACATCAACCATTAACATTATTTTAATTAAATACAGTAGTGATTAAATACATTATAATAATTAATAAGAATATTAATAATGCCCTTTTCTTTCTTCTTCGTAATGTCTTGCAGTCTTGAATTATTCAAATTCAAATATTTTTATTCAAAATAGGATATATCACTTATTGAAAGTTAAAAACTAATACACATTCCAAAAGGTACGCCTCAGACCTGAGAAAAACGGGCGCAACAAACTCAGCAGGATTCTTTTTATTTATAAAAATATGGTTACAATGTAAATGGCCTGAGGGCGGTCGCTCCATTTCCAATCTGTGGTATCATTAAGAAAGTCATTTATGCTATATTTACCTTTACCACACAAATCTTTTCTAATAATTCTTTTGAATTTCGTAATACATTTGTTGTGAACATTTTCTGGGATCTTGTTGTAAATGGACGCCCCACAAAAGGTCTTACTAACTCGACTTAGCCGAGTAGTAGGCATTACAAGTTTATGTTTATTCCTGGTGCTAACATTCTGGTTATGACAGTCACATACATAACATTATCAAGAATGTATTGAGAGGCAACAGTCAAAATGTTTATGTCTTGAAATTTTTCTCTCAATGATTCTTTAGAAACTGGGTTATAAATAGCGCGAATAGCCCTATTCTACAGCACAGAGATGGTATTGATACTGGCAGCATATTATAAGACATAATACTTTGAAAAAAACTTTAGTAAACTAGTCGCGCCGTATCTCTGTCAGTTAATTGACTAATCTTTTTAACCGCGTATGCTGCAGAACTAAGTCTTTTAGCCAATCCTTCAATATGGGGTCCCATTTTAATTAGGAATTATATATATTGATAAATTATATTTTTTTTTTAATTAAATATGATTCGGAAAAAACAATCATTGTTGAGTTTTTTGTTCATTCTTCCGGTCGTAAGCGGCTTTACGAATTGTTCGTTATACCTCTTACAAAAAATTACATCAACTTCAATTTGAATTCTTGTTCCATTTGTTTTAACATCGCTTCATTTCATTTTTCCGAATTATACTTATTCAGTGGTTATAATTAATGTAGAATTTATTTTTGTTTTATTAATACTTACATTTTTTATGGTTTCACAATTCTCAATTCATTACAAATACCCTAGTTTAAAAGAAAAATTAACAAAAAAACAACTGACTTCAAAAACACTATTCCAAATCAATAGATACAGTATTCACTAAAATATAAAAAATGCGTATTTTTTTAACAATCTATTTCATTAATCTAATTATAGTCACAATTATTGTTATTTTTGGAAACGTTGTCCTCCCGCCGCGGCCTCGCTCTCGCCTCTCTTCACCTCATGTCGCGCGTGTGACTCAAGCACATCTCACTTAAAACTATGTTTGTTGTTACAAAATACCAGCTTTCAAATAAAAAAAAAAGAATTATCAAAATCGGTTCTCCCATTCAAAAGTTCTGAGGTAACAAACATAAAAAAAACAGCGACGAATTGAGAATGTCCTCCGTTTTTGAAGTCGGTTAATAATGCATAAACAATGACATGGAAATACTTTACTGATTTAAGGTACTCATAGAAGGTGAAAGAGTTCGAACTGAGGGTAAAATTATAAATATCGGCTGTATTTAATAAAAATATTGCTTACATACTATTACATATATCTAATACTAACTCTACAAGCGTCTTATCGGCTCAGAATTCTAGAACGTATTTACATTTTAAAAACATGTTAAGTTGCATGCAGTTTCACGAGCCACCGGAAGTTTAACATGGACAGCATGGCCGCCGGCAAGCTTCCTGTTTTAGAACGTTTGTGGACCGTTTAAAAGTTAAGCCTCACATTTATAATACTATTTTCAGGAAGAGAGAGAGGAGACAATAATCTACTATCGTACTTCAATGGCCTTTCGTGTCATAAAAAACGGGTTCATTTTGAGAAAAAAAAATATTGACCATCGAATATTTACATAGTGCTTACAATCTAATAAGCAATTAAAAATTTAGACGTTTTTACGTATTGGGGGATAAAACCTTACATCTTGTTTTTTGGGGTAAACTCCAGAAAGCTGGTTAAAGCTGTCTATTTGCGAATATATTTTTTTTGGGTTTTTATTTATATTTGTGATATAACTGTGGGGCTGTGTTTGTAGACAAGTGTGACCGATGATCAGGTCAAGATAGCTGGAATGGGTTCTGGTTGGATGAGGGCAGCGCAGGACCGATCTTCGTAGAGATCTTTGGTGGAGGCCTTTGTCCAGTAGTGGACGTCTACCAGCTGATATGATGACCACATAACGTATTGCTCGGAATGTTGAGAGCCTGCAACGCAGAGCTGCTCCAATCATCAGTGATCCAGTACTTTGTCAAAGGTACGAAAACTTGGCGCTGTGTAGAGACATCGCTTCAGTGTGTGTCTTCTATCGAATTTTTCCAATGAGTCTTCCTATGATTCATTAAAGTTACAAATTATTTAATTTTTTTATATAAGAGGGGGCAAACGGGCAAAAGACCAACATGGTGGGAAGTGGTGACCACCCATGGACAACCGCAAAACCAGAGTTCTTTTTTTAAGACAATAAGGGACGAGACGAGCACGATGTTCAGCTAATGGTAATTGATATGCCCTGTCCATTACAATGCAGTGCCGCTCAGGATTCTTGAAGAACCTAAAAATTCTGAGCGGCACTAAAATTGCGCTCGTCTCCTTGAGACATAAGATGTTAAGTCCCGTTTGCCCAGTAATTTCACTAGCTACGGCACCCTTCTGACCGAAACACAATAATAATTACACATTACTGCTACACGGCAGAAATAGGCGCCGTAGAGGTACCCATAATCTAGCCGGCATCCTGTGCAAAGGAGTCTTTTAACTGGTAAACAGCTAAGGTGTTGTACTGTTGTACCATAATGGCGTTTCGGTCTGAAGGGCGCCGTATCTAGTTAAATTACTGGGCAAATGAGACTTTACATCTTATGTCTCAAGGTGATAGTACTTTTGGGGTTTTTCAAGAATCCTGAGCGGCACTGCATTGTAATGGGCAGGGCATATTAATCACTATTAGCTGAACTTCCTGCTCGTTTCGTCTCTTTTTTTTTCATAAATAAAAAAAAAACTTAAACGTATTGGTGGTAGTGACACCAAATGAGGCCACCTGTATGATTAATTTTAGTTATTAATCAGTTAGCTACCTAATCCCATACTGTACCAAGTACATCTCGATCCCTTAGTAGCAGCTTGCGGCAGATCATGTAGGCAAATTATTTATCTCAACCTCATATAAACAGTTCGCGCGGCAGATCCTAGCTGGTTACTTATCTTCCTAATCATCTCATACTACATAATAAGTTACTTATAAGGCAGGAATAAAAAGGCAAAAAAGGCATTTATTTTCTCAAAATTGATTCCTTTAGAATTCCTTTTGGTGTCATTTGTAATATACTACTACCGCTTCGGAAAAAATGACGCTCTGAGAGAGAAGAAGCGGCGCAAGAAACTCTCCCAGCATTCATTTTTTGCGCGCTTTTTAATGACTATACAATATTATACTGTCATTGTTATTGCTATAAAATCTGTATATATGAGAATCGGTTGCATATACTTTTTACACCCCAATTTTTTTTTATTATTATATATGGCAATACAACGTTTGCTGGGTGAGCTAGTTATCTCTATAAGTCGAGTCTGCTTTCAGAGGCGAATGGAAACAACCTTTGGGGAGATTATTGTGTTGCTCTAACTCGAAAGGATACAGTGTTAATTAGTGTCTAGTAAAAGATATTATAGCAAATGATTTTTGGTATTAATACCTTTATGTATCCCATTTTAGAAGGAATCATGGCAAAATATTTGTTGATGAATATCTACAATAATATCACATTATTTACCTACAGATTATAAAAAAAATTTGATTTTAGTAAAAATATTGTACAGATATTTTATATTAGGTAAGGACAAGGGTTCAGAGGCATTAAAATAATACCAATAATCAGAAAATTAACAATAATATTTAAAAAAAATCTTTTAAAACTCTAATTGAAAACTTCTATATTGAAAAACTTAAGACCTCTAACAAAAGGAACCGTATTGTCTACGGCTGCTGGCAACAGGTTGACTTGGTACTCGTAGGTACCTACTGAAATTCAATGTTGGAATTGGGGTGATCCTTATTTCAATTCCAAAAATGCTGAGTGGGTGTCCTTTTTTATTTTACTTTGTATCTTATTTTGTAATTTGCGTTAATAGATGGTTACTTTACTTTAGATCTGTCTCACTCATGTTTTATAAGACATTAAATTGAGTGATTAGGGTAAATCACCCTGCTATTGGAACACCTGCAGTTATTTATTATAACTAAGTAAAAGGTATTTAATATTTATTACACCTTTACTACTATTTCGGAATAGGCTTTAATAAGAGGTGAATTCCCAATGACAAGATGATCCAGCCACCAAAAGTAGCGTCTACGATCATGACGCATGGACCAGCCATCACCTCTCTAAACCATATTGTAGGGAACGACTCGTGCCAATATATCGCCAAATTATGACCATCAGCCATCCATCACCAATGAATTGTCGAGGACCCGGGCCAATTACAATTTCACTAAAACCAGCTAGGTTTTAGTGAATACAATTACAATATGACTAACACCTAAAATATATAATGAAAATGGTCATTGTTTGAGGCTCAATCACGCCTAAACCACTGATCGTATCGACATGAAACTACCATCATTCGATGCGAAATTTATCCTAGATGGCTTCTTCCCATCGTTATTTTATTAATTTATTTCCTTTTAAAATTCGCCCAGCAAAGCGAGAACGGCTAGTGTAAGGTTAAAATAAAAAGCGTTTGTCATAAATAATATATTTTCCAGTACATTTCACTATGCACTACAACATTACTTATAAATTACGAAAAAATCAAATATAATGCAAGTACTTCACTAATTAACAATTATTTGAATACTATTGCAATTAATATTTAAAATACATAAATCAGTGAGTAAAAATCAGTAACACAGGAATATCTGTTATCTAATTTGAAAATTTTGACAATAATTAAACATTGACTAAATCCAAAACTAGTATACAAACATATAAAATATAGTTAAATACGCAAATTGGATATTCAAATTAAAAATGAACAGAATTATTGTATTATAATTAACAGCATTTTTACGCAATCTTTCTACAATGATTACAATTTTGAATTTACACGTCTAATCTTTATCTAAAACTAAGATCTATTAATTTTTTATACAATATGTAAACTATCTTAACAGTAATGCATAAAGAACATTATGCATAACAACTTAAAGTTTAATTTTACTTCTAGTCATAAGCATTGTTATGTAATCTATTATATTTACATACGCTTTTATGTACAATTTAAAATGAAAAGAACGTCTTAAGTAAAGTTAAATTTCTGAATGATTTGATTGTGTTAATCCGTCTTATTATTAAACATTTAAATCAATTAACATTCGTAAATTTGATATTCAGAATTAAGTTTACACTTAAAAGGACGTTACACCATCTATTCTTTACACAGTGTCACAATTCAAATGACACATTGATGCAGCGTTTCTAGCAGTTTGACAAAAAGAATATTATTATATTTAGTTTTCTCACGCGTTGATTATATGGGCCTTCTATCGTTAATTTTAGGGACAGTATCTAAGAAAACACGAAAGTATTTTATAAGGCTTTTGAAAGGCATATGAGCATTTTTTTTACGGAGAAGGAGGACAAAGGAGCATACGGGTAACCTGGTGTTAAGTGATCACCGCCGCCCACTCAGTAAATCTCAGTTGCCTTCTGTCCAAGCTTATGCATTGTTTGGCACGCTGATAGTTGCCTAGGAGCATCTGAGCCTGCCGATGGCCTGGTAGAAAGGACCAGTAACTGGCTGCTTCCAGCATTTCTTAATTCCTTAGGGCATTGAGGATAAGAGATTCACCGGCTCCACAAAAGGGTTGGTAGAGAATAAAATAGAGAAATAAATAAATAAATCAATCAATTTTTTTCGACGTTTTCACAGCTGGACTATGGCAGTCTACACAGACGTATGTCTAAGATTTTAACTACAATATTATCCAGTTTCTCGCAATTTTGTATGGAAAAAGCCTTAAAAATTAGAATTAAAAACCTAGATGTCTACTCACGGCCGTTCCCAATATACTATCTACTGATAAATGACTACCTTCTACTGTCAGTAATTAGCAGTTAATAATCTGAAGCTGTCACAATATACCCGATAAGTCATTCTTATCGCCTTATAATGGGACGCGTGAATTGAAATTTCCATACAAACTTATAACTATCGCTGGTAAGCTATACGTCGTCCCATTAACAGACAGCGTGTTAGGATAAGGTGAGTTACCGTCGATAAGTTTATTGGGACAGAAAAGTCAACGATAGTTACGATTTTTATCTCAAGTAAGAGATAGACTGAATATTTAGAACGACCGTTAGTTGATATTGATTGATTAGACATATTTGTGCGTTGCGGCTTCATTTTCACAAAAGTGATTATAATATGAACGAATTTATTGATTTTTTTTCTTATTATTGCAATATGATACACGTAATATTTACAGGCTCGAATTTAAATGATAAATTATTAATGATATATTTTTTATTTATATATTTTCCTAAAATTACTAGTTTTAGAACATTTTTAATTTATTAAAAAACCATACTAGGATTTTGTATTTTCAATTGTTGTACATATTAAATGTATTTGACGCTATTTTAAAGAATAAAAAAATAATAGAATTTAATTATTAATAATTATAATGACCAATTTTACATCGTTGTTTGGATCTATACCCAATTTATTTAAAAATAAGATTTAACAGAAAACAAATAGGTAGTAGTTAAAAAAAACTAAAAAACACGCTTTTTATAGAAAACCGAACTAAAAAATAGAGATGAAAATTATATAAAATATCAAAAATCATATTTTGCAATTTGAAAAATGGAACAATTTTATCAAATTAATGTATTGTCATCAGTCCTTGATAAATCTATGAAGTTTGAACGAAATCTGTCTGTTTAAAGAACGCCAAAATCGTACAAATACATACAGGTGAACCTAATAAAAAGCGTGTAAAAAGATTAATGGTTTCGATTTATATGACCATGGATCTGGAGTTGGCTTATGAGACGAGCGTTAAAATAATGTCGAAGTATATTATATTATAATAATAAAATAATTATTTATTTTACAGTTTATGCAAAAAATATCTTCTACATCTTACAATAAGTTTTTGTGACAACCCTAGCATATTTCTAGGGACTAGATGTCGAGACTGCGTTGTAGGTACTGGGGGAACAAAAAATGCGACCTACTATTAGTATTTATTACACATATATTATAACAGTCAACCTCGACCACTCGTCTTTGAGTACATATTAAGTTTAAAGTGACCATATTAATATAGACATCAATTATTATTATTCATTCAAAACATTACATTGAAGCGATAGTTTTATATTTACATTGATAAGTACCAGTACCATACCAGTGGGAGGCTCCTTTTTCACCCGATGCCGGCTAAATTATGGGTGCCACAATGGCGCCTATTTCTGCCGTGAAGCAGTAATGTGTAAGCATTACTGTGTTTCGAACTGAAGGGCGCTGTAGCTAGTGTAATTACTGGGCAAATGAGACTTGATATCTTATGTCCCAAGGTGACGAGCGCAGTTGTAGTGCCAGAATGTTATTATGTTAATTGTTATGCCCCTCAGAATTTTTGGGGTTTTCAATATTCTTGATCGGCATGTAATAGGCAGGGCGTATCAATTACCATCAGCTGAAGGTCCTGCTAGTCTCTTCCTTTACTTCATAAAGAAAATTCATTGCTAATTTTACAATTTTATTACGTATTCATCGAGTAAAGTCTATGCACTAATAAAGCATTCCTACAGCAATTGTTTTAAATAGTTATTATATTACAATAAATATTTAATGAACTATATCATATATTTATTGGCATAATATTACTCATTGGACGTTATAAATATCTTAATGTGTCTGTAATTTAAAATAATCTTCGAGATTCCAATTTGATTCTTGAAATCATTCCTTTAATTTGATTTGCTTTGAAAAGTTAAAAATTTTAACAGAACATGTGGCCCGTCAACGTCATACATTGATCGAGACTGGCTCGAGTACGCCCACTTGGGCGTATTAGTTGTCGCACTTTGCGACTACGCCTGCAGTATCTAGTTGGAGCGCAGCGGAGAACATTTCTATGTTGCAAATTCATCGAAATACATAGTTTGTAGTTTGATTAGCTCGGTCAACCAGAAAATGTATCAATGGTTGTCGAAGACAGTAAGTATTATACAGTAAATACAGTTTGCTTTTTTATTCAAAGAAATGAAATATAAATTAAATCTATATTAAAATTTCTATTCTGCCTAATTGACGCTTATAATTTCTATAATTTTATTAATTTGAAGAAATAACAATTTGGTGTAAACTTAATTTGTAGAAAGCATTGCTAAGTCATCAGCGCTTCTGTAGCGCATGCTGTGCTCTCGTGGCCATTGAGTTGCTGAAATAAAATTATAATATTACATTTTCTTTTATCATAATGGTATCTTATGAACCAACATGAAGATTACTCTAGAACGAATGTGAAACAGTACGGTCCTGTTAATAGAATATCTACAACATTCAACGATATCAACATAGACATTTTTCACTACACGTTTAAGTCATATAGATAAAAAGTTTAAAAAAAATCACAACCACGGTAGATAATAGTTTGTATTAGATTGTCAACCAGTTATGGTTAAAGAACTTTATTCTCATTAAGAACAGAACATATTCACTTACATGAGAAAACAATATAAACATTAGGTATCTTATTCGTACGAGTAGTACTGCGAGTCTATACAAAACAAAGTGGGTAGAAATGAAAAAACCGCGTAAACATTATGATCAACACATGCATTAAGAGCTACTAGATACGGCATGGCACGTCGGGGTAAGGATAGTTTGATATAATTTGTTTTATATTTTTTTTTTTGAATGACACTAATTACGTGTATGTATTTTATGTTAATTAAAGCATTTAAAGTAGATATGTATAGTAAATATATATGTATATTTCGGTAAGTTTTGAATTTATTTTTATAGTTGCGAATGTTATTAGTATTAAATTATGTTGTTATTAGTATTATAGTATTGTACACATATTAATTAATAATATATGTAGGTTTACATCTAATATAGTGGAATATAGGATTATTATTTATTATTTTGATAATTGTTCAATATGTAATGTTTCAGGAGTTTTTTATAGGTTTGTAAAGATTGTGTATTTTTTATGTCACTGGGGAGCTTATTATATAATTAACCAGTTATTAATTCTTACTTTTATTTTTGTAAATTCACACTTAACACATTATAATTATTTGCATTCTATACTTTCTAGAATTGAGATTAAAGTTGCGTAATTTTTTCTTATTTAAAATGTTGAATGTACCAAATTAGAATAACCAACCAAGAATTAAGTATGTAAGTGTAAATCAATTGTTAATGTTAAGTTGATGAAATGTGATTGTTAACTTATACAATTTTATACTACAGCTCTTCCAGAAGGTAGATTTCCTTAGAGAAGAACGAGCAAGAACGTTGCTCTATTCAAAACAGATTAGGTATTACAAGTTCTTATTTTACTATATTATGCTTCTATTTATAAGTCTAGATAGTCTCTTGCTGTTAGACAACCGATGAAAACAGGCCAGGAATATTAGTTTAGTGTGCGTGACAAGCTACGTCTTACACTCGCGATGTGTATAACACTTTATGTTAGTGTGCGTGAATTGGTCAAACTAGAGGTTAGTCCTAATGTCTATTTTTTTTTAACGTTTTCACAGTTGTCATAGTCTATCTAGAAGTATAAATTATCTAAGTAATTAAATTTACTAGTGGATGGCTCCTTTGCACAAGATATCGGCTAGATTATGGGTACCAAAACGGTGCCTATTTCTGTCGTGAAGTATTCATTTGTAAATATAAATGTGTTTTGGTCTGAAGGGCGCCGTAGCTAGTGAAATTACTGGGCAAATGAGACTTGATATCTAATATCTCAAGATAACGAGCGCAGTTGTAGTGCCGCTCAGCAAATTTTTGGGTTTTTCAATAACCTTGAGCGGCGCTGCATTGTAATGGGCAAGACGTATCAATTACCATCAGCTGAACGTCTCGTCCCTTATTTTCATAAAAAAAAGATTACATAAGATTTTACCAGTTAGATGTTAAAAAAGAGTAACATCGTAAAAAGGTGGGAACGCTCCTTTAAATACTCTCCCTGATGTTGAAGAAGAGACCGGGCAGTGATAATCACTTGGAAAATAAAACCCAAATCATTCCTCTTCTCCATAAACTCTTAAATGTTGACTAGTACTCAAGTAGTCACTGTTTTCGATTCGATACTTGTAACCATAAAAATACTAATTTAATTTGTACCGAAATTAATGGATGATTCGGGATTGGAACTCTCGAGTTACATGTACTGGTGGGAGTAACATTTTACCAGTGGAAGGCTCCTTTAATTATTTCTGCGGTGAAGCATTAATGTGTTAGCATTATTGTGTTTTGGTGTGAAGGGCGCCATATCTAGTGAAATTCCTGGATAAATGAGACTTAACATCTTATGTCTCAAAGTGATGAGCGCAATTTTGGTGCCGCTCAGAATTTTGATTACCATCTGCTGAGCGTCCTGCTCGTCTTGTCCCTTATTGTCCTAAGAAAAACGTCCCAGTGCTCGTCCAACTAAGCCAATCGTCCGCATCTCCCGTCGTCCATTAATATCGGTTACAAATTTAATTTGTATATTTAATCCCAAAAGTGAGACATATCACTTAAAAAAAAACAAACTATCTTTAAAAATACTATTTCAATTCTACGTTCATCTAAGCCTAGTAAAAATTCGATAAGCAATAACAAATATTTTTCTATGAATGCAATATAAGCCTAGGTATATGCAATATATGCTTAGATATCTATAAATTCAAAAGCAGATACATGTAAATTTAAAGACACTGAGACACTTCTACAAAAGCCTTAATTATTAATCTAGCAGCCTTTTATCAAAGTATAATAATAAATGTAAAAAAGCAGGCTTAACAATGCGACTTTTCATACATTCACTAATTGCATGCATGTGCAATACCTATCTTTGTGGCATATTTTCTTTGACAACATCTTTCGTTTGCATGCAACACTTTTTTTTGATCGTGCCTTGCGTGTGTAACGTGCTGGAAATTTAATATAGGTACAGTGTAGATTATTAACAATAGAACATTCGTTGAAACTCTTAAAAACATTTACCCATCGCTTACACAATACTTTAAAATACTAGCTGATGCCAGCAACTTCATGCGCGTAGATAAAGGGTTTTTAAAAATATTAAGGCGAAGAGTAAGCAGAAAACACGCAAACATGGTGTTTTTAGACAAGTTTTGTGGTGAAAGTATAGCATTTCGAGCTATGAACACTACTTAATCCTGTTACACATATCCTTAAGTCTTATTTGTAGGTTGCTAATGCTTGCTGTTGCTTATAGTTAACACTGCCAAGCCTTTTTGAACTTTTGTTTGAAGTTAAACAAGTTTTTGTTTTTTTCATGGCGTGATGCATTTTTTTGGTACTTCTCTCAGAAAAGTTATTCTTATAGCTTGTTCTTTTTTGTGTAGGTTCATTTATTCAGATTAGTAGTGAATAACGAGGATTGTAAGCATATAAACTGTTTTCCACGCAAGAATTTTGAAAATATTAGCTTTGTTACATAGATGGCGGGCCGGCAGCCGTGAACTCATATCGCTCAAGGTCGCTGGCAGTTAGTGTCGCCTTAAGCAAGTTTGGAATTGAAGATTATCTCATGTCCTATTCCAATTCCGGTTCCTGTTCTCGCTCCCGTTCCCAACATATTATATGAACCCTATTTCGAGGAAGATTGCCATGGCAAACTAAACCTACTAATGGTATAGTTATAGCTCGTCGATGTTATTTTAAATTTTTACAAATCCCGCGGGAATTATGGATCAGGGATAAAATGTCTTAGCCAATGTCCTTTCACAAGCTCTAGAGTCTAGATAATCGCTGTAGCAAATTTCATCACAATTATTGGTACAGTAGCTCCGGCGTAAAAGCGTTACAAACAAACTTACATTAACATTTATAATATTAGTAGGGATGTATTCGAGAAGTCTAATCGAAATTTGTATTCTCATTGTCACTGCGTACAACTTGCTCTAGGGCAAATTTGTAGCATACTTGTGGCGTGTATTATGTGAATGTAAGTTTGTTTGTTACGCTTTCACGCCTAACCGATATTGATAAAATTTAGTACAGAGATAAACTAGAGCTTGAAAAAGGACATTGGCTACCTTGTATTGCAAAAATTTAATGGAGGCTTTGAAATAGGAGGATGGCAGTTTCTATGGAAATTCGTTAACAAACAAAAACCATTCAACTTTGTTTTTAGGCACTTGATAAGAAATAATTTATAAATCAATTCTTCGAGCATTTTTGAAACTATAACATACCTGGTGATTAAAGTTCACAGGGAAATACTATTAAAGAGACTGTCCACAATGACAAGGGATATGCGCTGCATCATAGAAGAGCGCTATCAGCAGCGGAAAGAGCAGTTTTTATGTCTATTATTTGAAAAGTATCCTATAAAATAAAAAAATAGACCAAAGTAACTATTGAACGCAGACGAAGTCGCGACTAAATGCTAGTTATTGAATTAAAGTGGAACTAAAATATGCATCAAACTATTTTAAAACAAGTTATTTGTTTTGCTGTAAACGACGGGTTGAAAAAATTTATTATGTAGGTGCCATATTTAAAGATTTATTTAAAAAATAGTATTAAAATAATCTAATTATTCTAGAATTCTAGTGGAATATCTGAGTTTTGGCTGCGAAGTGTAAGGAAGGGATTAGTAATATGACCCTGAGATTATAAATCAGGTATTGTAAACCTTCGCACTGGTTTAGGAAAGAGCACAGAGAAACAAAAAAGAAGAACAGATATATTGTAAGACCATCACGTCACTATTGACAAGGTTTACAATAGCTGGCCGATAAACTTTTAATAAATAATGATTAATTTCAAAACATGCAGACAACCATTAAGATGAAATTCGTGCATGTAATTAAAAATGTAATTATAAATTCAATTGCATTTCAAACATTAGGAATAATTGCTGTTAAGACAAATAGTACATAACATTTCGTGTTAGTGTATCCTATAGCTCTTTTAATCGTACAGTCTAAGATACAATTAAATAAAACATTTATTTTTAATAAAATACCTGTATAATGCATATTCCGGTACATGTCAGGACAATTGCTTGAAACCTGCAAACAAAATATAATTGCAATTTATACTGAATTGAGGTTTGATGGTGTTTTTAAACTCTAATCTAACGCAGAGCAGCTTGAATGTCGGGGGACGAGTGCTCTGTTAATGGCTGGATCACTTGGCGTTGCGTAGAGACATCGCCTCATTGTGTGTCTTCTACCGCATTTATAACGGGGAGTGTTCCGAAGGGCTGTTTCACCTGATTTCTGCCGCCAAATTACACCTTGGAACGATACGCCACAAATAAGGATATCATCCTCACCATCTGGATGTGTGGCGGTCCTCCAGGAACAGTGTTTTAAGGAGCTTTCTTCCACGTCTACAAATATGTGGAATGAGCCTTCTTGTGCGATGTTTCCGGGACGATACGACATGGGTACCTGCAACGCTCCTGTGGTATTCTGGTGTTGCAAGAGAATGTGGGCGGCGGTGATCACTTAACACCAGGTGACCAGTACGCTCGCTTGTCCTCCTTTTTTCATAATAAAATAATAATAATAAGGTAAAATAAAAAATGCTATAAGTGCCAATTCTTTTTGGGAATACCTTCGCCTAAATACATTAGATACGTCACATTGCTTGCATGTAGACTGACAAAACTTAGCAGCATTTAATACTACAGATTTCCAAAAAAATGACGCCAAATTAAAAAACAATTCTGATGGTCATTGCTTAGATAATAATTTTTAATTCGTCTAGATAGAGCCTCTTGCTGTTAGACAACGCATGATAACAGGCCAGCCATCCTTATCGCCGCTGCACGTGAGGAATGACACCCTGGCCCATACGGTAAAAGAGAAAGCAGATCTTCTATGCTGTCTTTTTGCCTCCAACTCGACTCTTGACGACGACGACGGAAAAGCACTGCCGATCATCCCGTGATATCAGAGTTCTATGCCTGAAGTAAAGACAGAAAACTCTTCAGCAAGCTCTATTTTCGTTGGACGTAAAGAAGTCGAGCGCATCGGATGACTCAATCGTGCTTAGAACGTGTGACCCTGACTTGAAAGCATAAAATTCAAGCGAATAAGTGTCATCAATAAATTGAGGTTAAATAAATTAATGTATCACCCAAAAAACAAAAATACATTTTTAATACAATTTTTGGTTGATAATCTTGTTTTGTTTTTTTAGGAGAATACCTATTCCTTTAAGTGAATTGCACATTCCTTGTTATCCTTATATAGGAATTATTTCAAATTAATAAAGGATATATTTAATTCAACATGATATCAAAGAGGACAGTAATAAACCATATTAATCCTTCTGTACAGTGTTGCAGTGTGAATCAATAAAGGTTCCTATTCACGGGCAGACTAGAGTTCGCTTTAATTTTTAATTTATACTGAATATCGGTTATATAGTGAGTGGATCATTAGACAAAACATTTGATATTTATTCTGTTGTTTTCAAAATAATGCCAGCGTACTAAAGATTTTATGCGGTCTTGTTGAAGTTTGAGATAAAATACTGATAAGAAATCCTACACTTACTCAACATGATCACAGAATCTAATATTACACATTTTTACACAACCCCAACAAAACAAGATATTTGACGATTAAGTACGATATTTTACTGAACAATTGGATATATACACACCCATATATTATTTAAGCGAACAAACTATTAAAAGAAGTACGTGCTATCAATTTGCTGGCGTAGAAATTACAAAGAGAATCATGACTCGTAGGAAACCAAAAAAGATCGATAAAATCTCGTATATTATCTTAACATTCTATAGAAATGTTAAATATTAACTTATCTATTCACATACAGAAATTAGATTATAACCTATATATTTTAAACACATATAGACTTTCAATTTTGTCGTCAGAGGTTAAAACAACAAGTCTAGCCGTGAATAGGGCGCATTTATACTCCCGACATTTCCCGCCCTTTCCTGTCTGACCGCACGCTGAGCTCAGTTAATTAATTAAGATTTTAGCTCTCTCCAATGATATTTTACGCTTCGAGTATAAACTAACAACTTGGTACATTGACACGATCTTACGATTTATTGTACAAATTATTTTGTTCGCCATTTATGAAATTGGAGATTTGATTTGTTTTAAGCCACCAATATGCGTATCATTCCGGCTAGGAAAAAATATTAAATTCACCACATCAGTGCCGATGTCTCGTCCAGGTAGATGGTTTGGTCGTCACTAGCTTTCCTGTCTAATGCCGTCATGCTAGAATTAATGATGCCATCCGCAGGGCATTTGCAGCTTTTAAAATACCAGCTATTTTAGAGCTGAAGGATCCCCAACACTCTGGCTCCTTCATATAGCCAAGCTACTTCAGTGGGTGCTGGTGCTTTTGCTTTGACTGTCGAAGACAGCAAACGTCGCAAATATGGTCTCAGTGAGTATTATGTCTTTGTGCAGCTAGATGTCAAGCATTTTGCCCTTTGGGTTCAGATGCACCGATAATTACAAAGTACTTTCTCTAAGTGCTTTAATAGTGATAGTTTTAGCGTAAGTAAAGAGATTCATGTCACATACCGGAAATCCTTGCTTGTTGAAGTTGATGTTTGTCCTCACGGTTCTGTGGTGTAGAGGCTGCACAGGTCGTGCATTGTTTCCCAGTGGAGCCTTCGGAGTCAGTTGTGAGCCTTGCATTAGTCGACGAATTGCGTACATCTGGTAAAAAGACCACTTGTTCAAATTCCAATTCATTTATTAAAATAGGATCATAAAATCACTAATTGAACGCAAAATGTACAACTCATTTGAAAATTCGTTTGGTGAAGACCGGGCTCAAGACCAGCGGTTTTTTATATTTATGAATTTGATTAATTAAGTACTTATTAACTTTATAAGTAAGTGAAATTAGAATGAAAATATTGTTGTTTTTCCATGATTGGGCAGGGCACAAAACTCGACGGACAGATGGCCGTCGGGGCAGTAAAGTCCTCGTATGGCAACCACGTACTGGAAGACGCAGTGTTGGAAGGCCCAGATCGTAGGTCAGTACAAGATGGACCGACGATCTGGTTAAGATCGCCGGAATACGTTGAATGAGGGCAGCACAGGACCGATTGTCGTGGAAATCTTTGGGCGAGGCCTTTTTCCGGCAGTGGACCTCATCCGGCTGATGATGATGATATAGATGGGCTGCTGAAAGATCTTCAGGAAAATTTTTATTTTGCTGGTAGTTGAATTCGATTGAACGACTTTGAAAGCACGAGAAGGTGTTTGTCCAATTGTTACATTATATCACCAGCCTTTATAGCGAGATTTGAATTTATTTTGTGTAAACTATTAAAAGTGCCAATCTGGCACCTTTCGCAAATTTGTGGTACCACAAATAACATCTAATAATGGAATTTATACGCAACAGAGAAAAATACATATACATGCCAATTTTAGAGGTGTTTGGCTTAACGGTGCAGCACCACTTGGTAGCCAACAACAGAGCTGGTGCGGCTTGTGAAGCGGCTGAAAAAGCTAAGGCATGCAAATACAGGGGTCCAAGCTCCGAATATGATTTTGTCCCATTCGGTGTCGCGACTCTTTGTCCGTGGGGTCCTAGCATTATAAGGCTTTTTAAGGAAATAGCAAAAAGGTTAGTCGACTCCACAGGAGACCGAAGTGCTACCTCGGACAAAGAATTAGTCTAGCAATTCAAAGAGGGAACGTTGCAAATATTGCATTGCACGTAAGGGGGGAACGTTGCATTATCGCAAGTGGTTGAGTCGAAGGGAGAAGCGTTGGCGGTGAGTTTGGACATAGCGAAGGCCTTCGATCGGGTATGGCATAAAGTTCTTATAGCGAAACTGCCATCCTATGGGCTTCCCGAGAAGTTGTGCAAATGGGTCACTAGCTTTTTGGCTGATCGGAGCATCAAGGTTGTTATCAACGGTGCATGCTCCGACTTAAAACTCATAAACGCTGGTGTCCCGCAAGGCTGCGAGCTATCCCCTACGCTGTTTCTTCTGCATATCAATGATATGCTGCAAATCAGCAATATTCATTGCTATGCAGACGACAGCACAGGGTATGCTTCCTACACCGGCCGTGCCAACATATTCCGGGATAGCGTCGACGAGAACCGGAACAAACTTGTGTCTGAACTCGCGACTATGCTTTGCAAAGTGCAATGCAATGCAATGGGGCCGACAAAATTTAGTCCAATTCAACCCCAAGTTTGTGCGTTCACCACTAAAAAGTCTCCGTTTGTCGAATCCCCTCGATTCGAGAACACTCCTCTAACTGCCACAGCCTGTAGTGGCATACTTGGCGTCGATATGTCGAGCGACGTTCAGTTCCGTGGTCACTTGGAAGAGAAGGCCAAACTGGCCTCTAAAAAGCTTGCTGTCCTCAGTAAGGCGAGACAGTACTTCACTAAAAGCCACTGCCTGCAACTTTATAAGGCACAAATTCAGCCTCACATGGAGTACTGTTCTCACCTCTGGACGGGTGCTTCCCAGTACCAGCTTCTTCCATTTGACCGCATACAACGAAGAGCGGCTCGAATCATCGACGATCAAGTCATCTCCGATCGGCTTGATTCTCTAGCATTGCGTAGAGATGTGGGTCTGCATCTTCTACCGCATTTATCACGGGGAGTGCTCAGAGGAGCTGTTCGGGTTGATTCCAGCGGCCGAATTCCACCACCGGACATTACGTGCAAAGTACCGCATCACGTAGACGTCTGGCATTCCACAACCGCGCGTTTTGTTCGAAATTTCTTGCCTCGCACAGCCACTTTGTGGAATCAACTACCGGCAGCGGTCTTCCCGAGCAGATACGACTTAGGTACCTTCAAGAAAAAAGCATACTCCCACCTTAAAGGCCGGCAACGCATTTCTTGACACACCTGTTGTTGCGGATGTCCATGGGCGGTTGCCTTACCTCTCCCCATCCCGTAAGCCTCTTGCCCGTTGGCCCCTCTCATATAAAAAAAAAATATTTTCGGAACCTTGCCTAAAGGGACTCCTTGTAATACTAGGTTTTAGTTGTTATATAATATTTTTTAAGTTTTTAGTTTTAAGTTCATTGTTATAGTATATACCTTTTTATTTCTGTACAGATAACTGTTAATAAAATAATATTTTATTATGAAATATAAGAAGCAACATATGAATACTTGCCTCCTGTTTTGAAATATATATTGGTTTGTTGAAGATGATCCAAACGGCAGTTTCCCAGCATCCCGGATGAGTGGTAGAGCCTTCGTAAGTCAGATATTGCTGAGTGTTCGGTAGTAAAGAACTCAGAGGCAGGTGTTTAATGGGATAGGAGCTACCTGTAGGAAATATTAGATGAATCATTTGAGTTAATGACCTGATGTGGATGTGTGCTCCATGTGTGTGTTTTTAAGGAGCTTTCTTCCACGTACTACATAGCTGTGGAATGAGCTTCCTTATGCGGTATTTCCGGGATGATACGACATGGGTACATACAAATAAAAGCGCGTACACCTTACTTAAAGGGCGGCAACGATCCTGTGATTCCTCTGGTGTTGCAAGTGAATGTGGGCGATGGTGATTACTTAATATCAGGTGACCCGTACGCGCGTTCGTCCTTCGTTTCCCATAAAAGAAAACCTGCTTCCAAAAAGCCATATTTTTTTATGGACGAGGAGATCCTACGCCTGTTGGTATGTTATCACCACAACCCACACACGTAACACAAAAACGTTGCCCTCCCAATTAAGCATCAAATAAACGCACATATGAAGTCATAAACTGATAACTCATTGGTAGTTGACAGGCGAAGAACAAACAGGGATACTTACAATTATTGTAATAAATTTAAAAAATATAATTATCAGTATCAAATTCAATATATTATTCCAATATAAAATACCATATACAAAATCAGAAACACAATAATAATAAATAAACTTCATTGGAAGAAACACCAAATACTTGTTTTACTAGGGGAGTACCCTTTACTCTATATAATTAATATTGAATAAATGTCTTAAGAAATCAATAATAATAATATTGACACACTTTTACACAAATTATCTTGCCCCAAACTAGGCATAGCCTGTACTATGGGTACAAGACAACGATATATTTAATACGATATACTCACTTAAACATAAATAAATACATATAAACATCCATATTCATTTCATAAATGTTTGCAGAGGGCGGGATTCGAACCCGGGATCTCTAGCTCAGAAGCAGGGTCACTAAACATTGGGCTATCAGATCGTCAGTCCCATTTGATATTGGTATGTTTGATCTGGTACAAACCAGAATTAACTCAAGGATCCAGTTCTTTGTCTATTTATCGATCGATACCTTGGCCTTGCTTAGACATGTCGTTTTATCGTGCTTTTATCACTTTTTTTAAATGAAAATAAGGGACGAGACGAGCAGGATGTTCAGTTAATGGTACGCCCTGCCTATTACAATTAAGTGCCGCTCAGGATTCTTGAAAAACCCAAAAACTCTGAGTGGCACTACAATTGTGCTCGTCACCTTGAGACATAAGATGTTAAGTCTCATTTGCCCAGTAATTTCACTAGCTACGGCGCCCTTCAGACCACGGCAGAAATAGGCGCCGTTGTTGTACCCATAGCCTAGCCACCTGATTTAAACTTTAAGCCTCATTTCCACCACAAATTTCAAAACCACACGACATAAAATCAAATACCATTATTATTATATTCGAGATGTTTCTCCAGCGTGAGGTTTTCAGTGAACATTCTTCCACGTGAAGCCAGACTGTGGAATTTACTTCCTTTCGTGGTATTATTTAATATGCTGCACACACAGCGTAGGGGATCACTTTTGCTCTACGAATTTGTGAATGCTAAGTCAGCTTTATAAATTATGATAAAATAAAAAAACATACCTCTGAACATGACTTTGTTAAATGCACTTGTAATTAGCCTCAGTTCTTTATTCGTAGGTTCACCAATCTGTAAAAGAAGAATACGTTGAGAAGAAGCCAATCTCTGAATTCCACTAGAAAGGTGTGAGGCCAACTTACCAAAGGGATTCTGATTATTTACTTAGGTAAGCCCTTGATAGGTATCCCCATGGTAAGCGTTAATAAGGTCGTATTAAGTGAAGCACCATGCCCCATCCAGTGGTCCTATTCACGTAATCAATATAGTCGACTTAAGTTCGGATTCTATCAACATTTTGCTCTAGATTCGTACCGAATTCGTGTCGAGACACCTGGCCCGTGAGGCCAAGAGGCGCGGAGTACAAAGTACCAGAATTCTTGGTACGCTTCCCCATAATGATAGTTTTAATTTTATGTAATCATAGTATTGTAAATATAGAAGATTTGTTTTGTTTGAATAAATTTGTAATTGAAATGATTTGTAAATTGGACCGAAAACAAGAACTTCTAATAATCTAAGGAAATCCGCCTTCCGAATGATCTATATAAAAAATGATATACTATAATGATAATATATAATGATATTTTTGATTTGATTAACACGGGAGTTTTTAATTACATGGCAGCCATTTTGAAATTCGCCATCTTGTTTTTTCTAAGATACATTTATGTCAACAAGCTGTCAAAATTTCAGCCGCCTTACTATTTCAGTAAATGGCGGTCAGCGGGGCAATAGTAATAGTTATTATCACGTACGGAACCTTGAAAATCTACTGTTGTAGCTGTTAGAGTGAACTGAAGTTGTAAAGGTGGATCTAGTTTACAAATGATTATAAAATATTTCATATTGAAAACACTTTTTAATTTTGAAAACATTTAATATTGCATGCAGCACCTTACAAACTAATTTGTTATGTATATTAGAGACAATGTCAAAAATATTCGATTTAAAGGATTGGCTGTTGATTTTGTCTCGAGCTCTGATTTCTTCGCAAATAATGTAGTAGTAATTGAAATTAACTATTTATAATGACGATTCAAAAGCGCTTTTTTTGACTTAGACTTTTACTTAGACTTAAAGTAGCAAATACCACGCAGAATACGAACCTGGACCATTAAAGAAATTCCCACCACACCCTGAGACTTGTGTTGAGCTTCAGACATATTGTGGTATAGTTCTTTGTTGAACCCATATAACTGGATCTGAAAACAAATTACATTAGTGAAATAGGCAAATAAGCAAGTACAATTTATTAAATTCGCGATGATGCCTAGTCAAAGTCAACTGTTGTTAAAACCTTAGATCATTTAACCTAGCCTGTTTTCTAGGTCGTCTAGCAGCAGAAGGATCTTACTATAATAATACTAACTATATAACTATACAAATTGACGTATAAATAATCTAAGGTTGAAACCTAAAAGAAGTGAAATAGCTGCGTAAAACATCTCGCCTCACATGACACTAAACAACAAGTTGCAAGTAGCAATGTAATGTAAATCATATAAAAGTGGCGACTATTGTCCTGCAAGGAATTAGTACTATTAAACAACAACGTTTTAATTTTTCTACCTATTAATTTTTTTATGAAATATATAATATGTATATATATGATTATCGCTTTGGGTCTTTTGATTATTACAAATGATATCATGTTGTCACTGCTTTGCACTGGTTAATATCTCTATACACCAGGTTTCTTACCCCCTCATTATTCCAAATAAAAAAATTACCAAAAGTTGTTAAAGTCACATAAAAACCTTGACTAAATACGTAAGTATTGTACGTTAGTAAGATATTTTATTATTATATACAACAAGTTTTGTATTATTCGCCAACATGACGCAACTTCGCACATTCGAAATGCATGTATAGGCATAAAATAAAATTATTTGTGTTAGTTCCTGCAACTCACCACTGTCTCTCTTTTAATGCTTTTATGATCCATTCGTAGTTTGTGAGCTATATCTCCGAGGAGCGTGCATTCCATATAGGCAATAAGCCAATGGCTACCTTAATAAGAACCTAAATTAATATATACCACACTAGTGGTGAAAGTTAATTTAGTTCCGTTGTTCAGTAACCAAATTTCTATTGAGCATTCAACCAGTAAATTACGTGTGCAATACCTAAATTTCTTACAATTGGACGTAATTCTATAAAAACCTTTCAAACCACAATCATATCGAAATCGAGTTAAGAACAAAAAACTGACCACGTGATTCATATTAACGGACTTACAAAAAATGGCAGCCTTACTGTCTCCTACTTCTTTCACTCTTTAAATGACATCATGACTTAGTAGCCCAACCAACATGTATGGAATACACTAATATTTATTAAACTTTAAACGAGAATTCCTTAAAATGTGATGTTTGTAGCTTGGAACGTTTTTCAGGAACTACACTTATATCATTAGGTACTTAAAGCTACAGCTTTGTCTACCTTGCTAGAAAACCAATACACGCCCCTGATATCTCTGTCAATACGTGAGTATCCATCCCCGCTCTGTGGTATTACCTACCTCACCCGGGAATGTGTGATGATCAATCTGATGTTCAGAACCTCTGACGTCTTCCAGGCCGTAGTGGAAGTAAATCTCTTCAAACTGGTACCTATATGAGAGAGGACCGCCACTTATATTCACTTGGTGCTTTGAATCCTTTTCCACTCGGAACACCAGAGATTGTCCTGTGTTTTGGAGAACTCCGCTCACCTAAACAAAAAAAAACATGAAGTATTTTTCTATGGTCTCATTCATATCGTTTTTTATGGTAAGAAATATTGATAAAACCGGTGGTATCTGCTTTATTTCTTGGCATCACTCTGGATTTCAAATTCGCAATGGGACCCCCATATTGAAGGATTGGCGAACAGACGTAGTTCTGCAGCATACGCGTTTAAAAAGATTACACAATCAACTGACATTTACGGCGCGACTAGTTTACTTTAGTTATTTCCATAGTATTATCTCCTATCGTATATTGCTATGGGGCAACGCTGCCGATATTAATACAATATTTGTGCTGCAGAAGAGGGCTATTCGCGCTATTTATAACCTAGGTCCTTAAGAATCTTTGAGAGCAAAATTCAAATAAATTAACATCTTGACTGTTGCTTCTCAATATGTTCTTGATAATGTAATGTATGTTCATAGGCACATAGGTGAATTTGCTAAAAACTGTCATAACCATAATGCTAACACCAGGTACAAACATAAACTTAAAATGCCTACTACTCGGCTAAGTCGACTTAGTAAGCCTTTTGTGGGGCGATGTATATGCTTTTACAACAAGATACCAGAAAATGTTCAAAACAAAAGTATTAAGATATTCAAAAAAATTGTTATAAAACGTTTATGTGGTCAAAGTTACTATAACATAAATGACTTTCTTAATGATACCATTTTCAATCAGTGATGTCACATCCTATTTTAAATAAAAATATTTGAATTTGAATTTGGAGGACCAACGAGTATAAACGTCAATTGAAGAGATCACCTCCACCCCAACAGAGGAAACCAATGTTCGTCCTAACAAACTTTACCTTTTTATAATAAAGATAAAAATCCCAGTGGAGAGGAAAATCACTTAAATATAATCCATACTTATATTAAAAATGTGAATGTTAGTTTGTTTGTTACGCTTTCACGCCTCAACCACTGAACCGATATTAATGAAATTCAGTTCAGAGACAGACTAGAGCATGGAAAAGGACATAGCCTACCTATTATTGCGAAAAATAGGCTTGGAGGGGTTGAAATAGGGGATGGTACGTTGGTCACTATCGAAGATGACACTATGAAATTTGTATTTTTTAGGCACTTGATGAGAAATAAAAAAATGTTCTTGTTTTTTTTTGAAAAAGGGGATGATAGTTCGTATGGAAGTTTTTTGATTATGGAATAGGAGTACAAACGAGCGTACGGGTCCTGGTGTTAAGTGATCACCGCCGCCCACATTCTTTTGCAACACCAGAGGAATCACAAGAGCGTTGCCGGCCTTTAAGTCCGAAGAAAAACACGCTATCACGCCTAGCTATTCGATTTTTATTATATCACTTATATATTATTAAAGAAAAAAATATTTTTACTATAGAAAACTATATAGCTCACGAATATCAAACCCGTATTTTTTTTTATGTTTTAGCAGAGGATGGAAAAGCAAAATAAAATCGTTTATAAAAATGTATTAAAATAAGCCATTTATTGTTTTTTTCATGAAAATAAGGGACGAGACGAGCAGGACGTTCAGCTGATAGTAATTGATACGCCCTGCACATTATAAATTTTTTTGAAACTCAGAATATTCTGAGTGGCACTACAACTGCGCTCGTCACCTTGAGACATAAGATGTTAAGTTTCATTTGCCCAGTAATTTCACTAGCTACGGCGCGCTTCAGACCGAAACACAGTAATGCTTACACATTACTCATTCACGGCAGAAATAGGCGCCGTTGAGGTAGGCCCATAATCTAGCCGTCATCCTGTGCAAAGGAGCCTCCCATTGGTAAAATAGTTTAGCAGCAGCCGTTTGTATGTGTATTATATGCAAAGTATTCTAAAAAATAAAAAATGCCGCGCAAAGTAAACTATACCACGCGGATGAAGTCGGGTGTAAAATCTAGTTAGCTATAAATAATTGCTGTAAAAGAACACAGAATTAGTGAAAATGGAAAGACAAATAACTAATGAATCAACGATTTAATGAGTGGCTCGGGTCCGTGGAGGCTATCTATCAATCGGTCACACCTTGATTCAAAAGCTGGCAACTTGCGCTTTGACTCGAGATGAATTATTAGTCGTTAACACGCGAACTCGACACGACTCGCCACACGAACTTAAATATAATGGAATGACATAATTATTATTTCGTAGTTTAATACGAAAGATCGCAAAAAATAAATCTTGTTAGAAAAGTATAAAATAATCTTTACACAGCCTGAATAGCGAAACACTAACAATTATTGAAGTGAAAACATCGTAAGCCGGTTTTGGGCACTCTTTGGTAGTGGAAAATCTAATGGTTTTGCGTCACCGACATGCTCATCGACTGGCGCACGCGATAATTAAATAATACAAAATATAAATACCTAGTCTTGCCATAAATACTGAAACAATGAAAATAAATTTCTATTGCAAATAACATTTATTACTTTTTCTACAGTGTGTTAGTTTAAACATAAATATAAAAAAAAATTAAAGTTTATTCGAAGTGGTCTCCATTGGCTGCGATACAATCCTTTAAACGTTGAGGCTTTCTTTTAGGGACTCCAAATTTTCATGGCGTTTAGAACTAACTGCACTCTCTAAAACTGACCATATATCATAATCCAGCGGATTAAGATCGGGACTAGACGACGAAAAAGTCCACTCTGATTAAGTCCGAAACGTTCGTTTCCAACCAAGACTGCGTAGACCGAGCTTTATGACCCGCCGCCGAGTCTTTCTGGAACGACCATTCTTGATTATTGAACATGGGGGCTTCACTACCTTCTCAAAAATGATATTTTGATACACTTGTGCCGATGGTTTGATGCCTTTTTCACAAAAGTATGGCTCAGTCACTCCTTCAAATCATCACTGAAGTCGGATAATGTCCACGTTGCACTATGTTGACTATTGGGAAGTTCCCTTAGAGCTTTGAGCATAAAGACGGTCATTTTGTTTGTTAAAATGTTGCTTAGTTATTTTAATTTTTCTCATCCTTTCCCTTTGCGTACCGCTTAAGTAGTTGTATCGATTTTAACACCCTTTTCTTTTTTAAATTATCAGTTAAGTCTAAATTAAGTCCGCAGAAATTACTTAAGGCATAAAAAAAGCATAAAAGGCATTTATTTTCTCAAAATTGATTCATTTAGAATTCTTTTTGATGTCATTTCTAATAACTACTGGATACTACCGCTTCGGAAACAAATGGCACTCTGAGAGAGAAGAAGCAGCGCAAGAAACTCTCCCAGCATTCTTTTTTTTTGCGCTCTCTTCAATAATTCTCTTTTGTATTGGGATTGGGCAATGGCCATACAATGTGGAGTTTTAGTCCATGGTTATAGACCGTGTTATTTTTTTACTGTCTCATTTTGGTATTCCATTAACATTTTGCCTTTGACATAAATAACAATCAATTTAATTATGAATTTCTGTAAAATAATGTCTAATTCAATAAATCCTCCTAAAGTTATTAATATTAAAGGGTTTGGCAACATGAGTGCAAATTTTATTTACAGTCCAAATTTTATTTGCAGTCCAAATTTTACTATCTCTTCCATTGTTATTGATTAATGTTACAACTAAGGTGTGGAGCACCCTTGGGTTCCTAATACATAATCATGCAAATGAATTTTCTTTTTTGGTTAAAACGTTTCGTAAATCTTTTGTGGCTTATACATATATTAGTGATTACGTTTGTGATGGTATTATGCGAGCGAGCCACATGTGATAAGGGAAGCGAAAGTGTCATGATCAAGGCACATGCGTTAAATACGACGGTTTTCAGCATATTTTCAAATAAATTATTTTGAGTATAGTAACTCGCAGTGATAATGATAATGAAATAATGTGAATGTTTAAAAAAAATCTGTGTAATTAGGTAAATTTTTTTCGTATTTAAAATGTTAATTATTGTGAATATAGCCGCGCTGTAGGATAACTATTTGTTGGTGTTAAGAATAACATGTCAGAGGAAATATTTAAATAAATTTAAATAAACAGATATATTTGAAGCATTTAAGTAAAAAGCAATCACACATCGTGAACTTATTATGTCAAATAAATAAAAAAGTGATAAGAATATAAAAAAAAAACTGAAAATATTTTTTTCTTCTTCTACTATTTTAATACGGTCACATTTAAATACATGAATATCTTAATATATATATATATATAAATTACGTAACACGTTGTTTGTCCGCGATGGACTCCTAAAGTAATGAACGGATTTTAATGGGGATTACTTCATGGAGTGCAGTTTGGTGCAACTTGAGAGATAGGATAGTTTTTATATCGATTTGGGACCCATAATTACTTTTATTTTCAATATTTGTTTTGTATGGACATTTTTTCTATGAGAGAATTTTGTGACGCACGGTTTGACAGTTCCGCTGTGAAACAATCTCATATGAGATCAGGGCGCATTTCTTACGAAATAATTCTTGATGTTTTGAAATATTATTGGCAAATTTCTAAAAAACAGTTTTTTTTTACTATCAGCTACAGAACTACGTCTATCGGGTCAGCTATAATAATAATAAGTCAGCTAATATTGACACACTTTTACACAATTTATCTCGCCCCAAACTAGGCCTGTACTATGGGTACAAGACAATGATATATTTAATACAATATACTTACTTAAACATACATAACTGTACCATATAAACATCCATGACTCGGAAACAAACATTCATATTCATCATAATATAAACGTTTGCACATACCGGGATCCGAACCCAGAATCTCTAGCTCAGTAGGCACCACTGGGCTATATGGTTTGTTAACCGTGTCCTCTATGGATGCTGTCAACAGGTTAAGGACCCACTGAAAATCATTGTTGGAATTCGGGTTATCCTAATCGGGTATTGTTATTTTGTTGATATTAATGTATCTTATATCTTTAAACGAGCAATTCTTGTATATATATATATATAATCTGAATCTCGTAAACGGCTCCAACGATTTTCATAAAATTAAGTATGCAGGGGATTTCGGGGGTGATAAATCGATCTAGCTAGGTTTCAATTTAAAAAAATGGTTTTATCCATGTTTGAATGAGAAACAGCTACAATAACATTAGAATACAAAGGTAAATTTCGCCACTATATACAAGACTATTATAGCTCAGATGGGACATTGGGTGATCCGGAAAGCAGAAGACCCCGGTTCGAATCCAGATGTCCTATTAGTTTTTTTTTTGTTCAAGTTTTGTACATTCTTAAAAATCCGAGCAAGGCTCGGTCGTCCGGATATTATATGTTATGCGTTATGTGTCATGAATAAATACTACACATTGTCTCTGAAACTCTCTGGAACGTTATGCCCCCTCCCGTTACCCTTTCACCCTCTCGCGCTCTTCGTATTGCGTCAGTACGGTTTGCAAATTCATTACCGTTAGGTACATGTCCTGATATTGTCTTATGCTATCACTGCTTTGTTTTTAAAGTTTTCATTGCTACGTTTTATTTTTGATTGTTCTGTAGTTTATCTTGTTATGTGTCGCTATAATTGTTCAGTCAGAAAAACATAATATACTCTTTGTAGGTACTTAACCTAGATGCTTTCATTGATTTTTCATCAATATAATAATAATAATCAGCTAACTTTTACATCAATCAATAATACAGAAAAAAAAATGTTATTTATTTTTTAATATAATATTAATATTAGGATATTATTTAGTGATGCTTCTTGCACACCGTACCAAAGTGACGATGTGACGTCATCGACGTCAGGTAGTACTTACTTTCTTTATTTGAAAATTTAAAATCTTTTATACGCTTTATATTAGCTTCACCTGTATGTTTGTATGTTTGTAACCGACTTCTTTGGGCGCGATTTTGACCCACTTTAAACGGCTAGATTTCGTTCAAACTTTGTAGATTTATCGAGGACCGATGACATTACACTAATTTGATAAAATTATTCAATTTTTCAATTTGCAAAATATGATTTTTGTTAATTTATATCATTTTCATCTATAGTCGATAAGGCAGGAATTGATGTTAAAGTACTTAATAGTTTTAAAAATAAGCTTTTATAGAAAATTTAACTAAAAAATTAAAAATAAATAATAGTTAAAAAAAACTTAAATACTACAATAAAATATATTTTTTTTTTACACAATTTAAATTTATTTTCTATTTTTTAGTTGAATTTTATATAAAGCGTGCTTATTTATTTTTTAAAGTGCCAATCTTAGATCATTTATAACTGTAGATAGACTATGACAACTGTAAAAACGTCGAAAAAAAAATTTATCAAGAACTAGCCTCTATTTTGAGAGATGCATGCACACTAACACAAAGTGTCATACAAATCGCAAGTGTAAGACGTGCAAGCTTGTCACGCACACTAAACTCCTGGCCTGTTTTTATCAGTTATCTAACTGCAAGATAGGTTATATAGACGCAAAAATTGTCTAAGGTGCCAATAGTTGGATATTAATTGAGAACTACTATCCTTTACCATACGTACTACTTACTTCTAGTAGCCTGAGTTTATAGCACTTAATAACATGCAAGTAGCTCGTAAGCATGTGCAGATTGAACAGAATTATTCATACGGTTTGTAATTCTATGCAAATATATGCGAAGTGATAGGCTATTGAGAGCACTATCTCGTTTTTGTGTCAAATGCGCTCACTCAGCTGTTTTTAGCTTAAGATCTCTTGAATATAAAGCTGTTGGGAGAGTCAGGAACCTAGTTTTCTGTGAACGGCTTAATAATTTGCCGTTGCCTAATAATATAACTTTTGAATAAGACGAGAGGTATGTATTTTTATCTCACCACCCATGCTTTAAATCCTCTATTAATAGTTATTTTATAGATTGTAGGTTTTACGCGAGGCGAAGCCGAGTGAGATATTAGTATCACATGAGTGTTTTAATACCTAAAAGATTTAATCCTCTAAAAGATTCTGAAACAGCCAGTGCCAGATTTTGGCGAGAAAACACGTCCTGAGGATGCCTCGTGTAGAGGCGAAACACGTGTCGAATTGTCTTAAAAACAAATATTGGCGGAATTAACACTAAAAAAAGCCTAAGTCGTTTGTATAGTAATTTACATTTTGTATAGTGCAATATTATTAAAATTCACTTGAATATTATGTTCTTTTCCAGCGTTTAAAATATCTGGCGGTGTATTGTCAAAGCTTGAATCGCTTATTTTTTGTAAAGAAAACAATAAAAATATCGAAGAAAAATGGCGGGTTTTCGAATAACCTACTTTTTTTACGGCGCGCGATGTTTTGGTAGTGTGGAACGCACGTAAAACGAAAATGTTCTTTTTTTGAAATTCATACAGATACCACGCGTCGAGCAATAAGAATGTGGCTGTCTGTTGAAACCCTTTGCGCACGAAGATATCGAAAAAAAACAAAATAGGAGTGTTGTTATGAAATTCAGTACAACATTACAACACTCATTTGGATGATGTAATGGTTATTAGGACACTGGGTGTTTTAATGTTGGCAGTAACTGTTTCAGAATATTTAATAGAGGATTTAAACCATGGGTGTAGATAAAGATTCTAAAACAGTTAGCTTATTTCCAACATTAAAACACACAATGTCCTGATAAGCATGACATCATTCAAACGAGTGTTGTAATGAAATTCAGTACAACATTATATCATTCGTTTTCATAATAACACTCCTTTGGTTGCAAAGCAGTGTTATTATGATGAATATCATCATAATATCATCATATTATGGTTACTAGGACTGGCTTTTTTAATGTTAGTTAGAATCATTTATAGAGGATTAATATTATGGATGTAGATAAAGTCTTGTATGCAAATGTTGATAATTAGGAATTAAAACACTTATGTGAAACTATTATCACACTCGGGATCGCGTCGAGTGATAAGCCCACATTCGTGTTTTAATACCCCTTATTCCATAACAGTTGCATAAATAACTATTATTATATACTAGCTGACCCGGCAAATGTTGTTTTGCCATATAAAGTATAATTCACGCGATAGTTTTATAAGTAACAAAATATTGCCTATATTATAGCCTGTACATCATTTTGTTCTATTTTCAATAGTTTTTGCAGCGCACGCAAAAATAGGTTTTCGATTTTACACCTTGTGTTACAAAATAGGAATTTTATTACGGATCCCTAATTTTGAAAAAAAACATAACCTATAGCCTTCCTCGATAAATGGACTACCCAACACTGAAAGAATCATTCAAATCGGACCAGTAGTACCAGAGATTAGCTCGTTTAAACAAACAAACAAACAAACAAACAAACAAACAAACAAACACTGCAGCTTTATATATTAGTATAGAAAAGTAACAAAGCTTTAATATTTTTTTTATTTATTTTTGAATGTTAAATTCACCTCAGGTTTGGCCTGGTATTTGACTAGTAAGGTGTACTTATTAATGTTAGGCTCATGTAGTTTAGCCTAAGCTGAACGAGTTTGTCCAAAGGCCGATAGGAGAAACTAGTTTAACCTAGTTTGTACCGGTTTATCCTATTGCCTAAAGGATGAGCTTATATGGCCTAGGAAAAACTGGTTTGTCCGAAAGTCGGGTTTAGCCGGTAACATAAAAATTTCGTCGTTTCTCGAAGACAAAATAATTCGCGCTATTTATCCAATTTAATAGATAATATTATATGGATCATTCAGAAATACTTTTGTTTTATTTTTACTTTTTTTTTTTTTTAAACTTAAGTTTTTTTTATTATCAACAGAAGAACGACTGTTGGGTCAGCTAGTTTAATCTATAAATATGTTGTAAGGGTACAAATATAAAAGATAAAGCATTTTCAAATCAGTTCGGCTATTTGCCCAATATACTCGGCATGAAAAATGTCTTATTCCAATATCAAACCATAATCTTTGATCGAATTCAATTGGCGACCACTTTA
>CATIXQ010000037.1:4902221-4985026 GCA_949711755.1 Leptidea juvernica | reverse complement strand
TATCTCGATTTCCGGCAAAACTACAAGTCCTATGGCAAAAAGTTAATGGGCAAAGTTGTAGGTAATAAAGAGATCTACGACTTTTGTAATTACACTTTTTTCACGTAACCTCAAAATTTAGGCGAAAAACTCAAAAAACCAAGTTTTTCGTTTTTTATTTATATCTTAGTCAAAAAAAAATTTTTCTACGAAATTTGGTGAAAACTTAACTTATTATGTCCCAAATACACTGTAATTTATTTGATTTAAAATATTTATTTTTTCGCCTTATTTTAACTTAATATCAAAAAAGCACCCTAATTTTCAATCGAAAATTCTGACGTCAAAATATCATCTTTTTTCTAAAAGTTTGGGGGTTTTTTGTTCGTTGAAATATCTACTTTCTGATGGTGTAAAAAAATACCTGTTGTTTCGTAGCAGCAAAAATATGGATTACAATAAATCAAATATATTTATAAATGTAAAAAGGATAATGATTCAGTGTTAAATTAACCGTTTTTTTTTAATTTTATTGATTTTCTAATCCATACTTTTGCTGCTACTTAATAACAGGTGTGAATTCTTCATGAAATGTATTTTGATGGCCATAAGTTTTCCGAACATTTACAATTGTAATTTATATTTTTTTTACACCATTGGAAAGTAAAGATTTCAACGAATAGAAAGCACATAAAATTTTTGAAAAAAGCTGATATTTTGATTGAAAATAAGGGTTCTTTTCCGATATTTGAGTCAAAACAAGGTGAAAAAATAAATATTTCAATTCAAATAAATTACAGTGTATTTGGGACATAAAAAGGTAAATTTTTACAATATTTCGTGAAAGAATTTTTTTTTTGTAAAAGATAAAAATAAAAAACCAAAAATTTGGTTTTTTGAAGTTTTCACATAAACTTTGAGGTTATGTGAAAAAAGTGTAAATACAAAATTTGCAGATCTCTTTATTACCTACAACTTTGCGCTTTAACTTTTTGCCATAGGACTTGTAGTTTTGCCAGAAATCGAGATAAACCATTTTTTACCCTAAAACACCCCCCCCTTTTCCACTTCCCGACCTCAGATCGCCCGTAATTTATTTTCCCCTTAATTTTTGTTATATTCTCGTCCTTTTCCAATGGGTTTCATCCTACTATTATTTTATTTCACTTTTTATCATTTTCAAAGGCTTCGGCACTGGTCTAAAATGCGATATAAACATTATAAAGTTAATTTAATAATGATATTATTATTACCTTTTACAATGATGTAAATAACAGTAAGGATGAATAAGTTATGTCGCATCGTGGCGACGCGAAGCTCTGATTACCGTTGACTCCGCATTTGGTTGTACTCTGTAACAATAAAATATACTATCAGTGATTGAATCTAGTGTCATAGTTATTTATAGGGACACAACTTGAAACATAAATGTATAAAACTAAATAATAATATTGACACACTCTTATACAAATTATCTTGCCCCAAACTAGGAATTGAGAGGGCTTTGATCGGAGTTTCCCTCGGAGATCGAATCAGAAATAAGGACATCCGTAGGAGAACCAAAGTTACCGACTATCCAAACGGTTGCGAAACTGAAGTGGCAGCAGAGGGCACATAGTTTGACGGACAGATGGCCGTTGGGGCAGTAAAGTCCTCGAATGGCGACCACGTATCGGAAGACGCAGTGTTGGCAGGTCCCCCACAAGATGGACCGACGATCTGGTCAAGATCGCCGGAATACGTTGGATAAGGGCAGGGAAATCTTTGGGGGAGGCCTTTGTCCAACAGTGGACGTCTTCCGGCTGATGATGATGATAATGAAACTAGGCATAGCCTGTACTATTGATATAAGACAATGATATATTCAATACAATATACTTACTTAAACATACATAAATACTTATAAACATCCATGACACAAAAACAAACATTCATATTCATCATATAAATGTTTGCACTTATTGGAAATTGACAACCATGAGGACATTCCCATTGTTTTTATGACAATTTTAAATATCTTGGGTCATCTTTACCTAATTTTTTTATGAAAGTAAGAGATGAGACGAGTAGGATTTCAGCTGATGGTGTTTGATATGCCCTGCCCATTACAATGCAGTGCGGCTCAGGATTTTTGATAAACCCGAAAATTCTGAGCGGCACTACAACTGCGCTCGTCACCTTGAGACATATGATGTTAAGTCTCATTTACTCAGTAAATTCACTAGATACGGCGCCCTTCAGACTGAAACGCAATAATGATTACTGCTTCACGGCAGAATTAAGAGCCGTTGTGGTACCCATAATCTAGCCGGCATCCTGTGCAAAGGAGCCTCCCACTGGTAAAACTGTTGCCAGAGCTAAAAAAACATTAGGAAGATAACATAAGAACAACAAAATTTAAGTTGTTCAAGAAATTGGTAACCTAATATCATCTGGTCTTTTGGATACTTATTTTGTGTAAGCTGTAGGGTTTGTAGAGTTGATGAGAACCAGTCAATTTTACTATCAGGTTACATTATGTCCTGATATGACCCGACCTCACTGACGTCACATAGTCCCTTTGTTACGGTGTGCAAAACAAGCATCACTAGAATATTTTTATAAACTAGCTGACCCACCAAATGCTGTATTGCCATATAAAGTAATAAAAAAATCAATAATTAAAAATTTTGGGGTATAAAAAATAGATGCCGACTGATTCTCAGACCAAATATATCGCATATAAAATTTATCGTACAACAATAATCATTTTATTCGATTGCCATCTTGCAACTCTATTGCGTATCTGTGGATGGAATAGAATACAAAAATTGGTATTGAACTTATTCGTGTGAAAATTTGAAGGTGTATGTATTTTTTAATGCTGAATCATAATAAAATAAAAATAAAAATTATATATAAGATATTTAATAGACAACGATTTATTTTATCTGTATTATATAAAAATACGCAAAAAATTGTTATACTTTCTAGTGCATGTTATGTCTATTGTTTTGGAATAGTGTCTTTGAATTCGGTTGTTTCCTGTTAATTTTTTTAACAAAATGAATTAATTAATTTTACTTTTAGATAGACTTAATTTATACTTCTAGATAGACTGTGACAGCTATGAAAACGTCAAAAAAATCGAGGTTGACTTTTAACCTCTATTTTAAGTAATGCTCGCGCACTGACACAAAGTGACGTATAAATCGCGAGCGTAAGACGTAGCTTGTTACGCACACTAAAATTATAAACCGGGCCTGATTTCATCGGTTGTCTAACAGCAAGATGCTCTATCTAGACGTATAAATTATCTAAGGTTTAAGGTATTCACTAACCATGACTTATCTACGCCTAAAATTCAAAGTAAATATTATCTAATTTCTGTATCTCAAATATTATTTATCCACACATATCTCTGTATATTATTTCATCTGTGTCAATGCAATAAGTTTACTACATTTTGGGTCCCTCGTCGTCTCCCGTTTCGACGTCAGACAGGCGGGCGCCGTGTCTCCGGAAAGTCTTCGTTTTCATGTTGTTTTTCCTCATAACTATATTTAGTTTGATCTATAGACTTATTACTCACTAAAAATAATATGTTTTGTTTTTTGCATTGTTTTGTATGAGTGATTCTGACGAATATACGATACTGCAGGAAAATTGTATGCTACGTAAACTTTACATTTTGTACCGTCACACGATATATATGTTAATTATACCACAAAGTAGGCATGTAAAGTATTAATATTCTTAGTCTGGCCATAAATACTGTTACAATTAAAAAGAAACAAAATATTACATTTGAATTTGGAATCTGTCATTTGTATATGATTGTTCATTGAGTTATTTCATTTTGGCGCCAATACGTTCTATAATATTTTGCGATATTAAAATGGAGTGGGTTAATAAAGAGAACCGAATCGCTATGATTGCATTACACAAAGTAGGTATGGAGGCAAATTCAATTTTTAAAACTCTCCATACGCGTGGTATTAGTAAAATGTATGTAGTAAAAATAGTGCGTGCTTCTATTGATAACTGGCCACAACGAATATGCTTTTAATATTTCAAATTGTTTTATATTTATGTATTAAACTAACACACTGTAATAGTTATTTATGCAACTGTTGTGTAATAAGGGGTATTAAAACACGAATGTGGATTTATGTGATAATAGTATCACATGTCACGTATCTACACCCAGAATATGAATCTCTTAAAGATTCTGGAACAGTTAGCTTACTGCTAACATTAAAACACCAGTCCTAGTAGTAGCCTAATATCATTAATTACTGATTATATACAAATAAACTAAGTATTAATGTATCAATTATTTATTTTAGTAGTAATTTACATTTTGTATAGTGCAATAATTAAAATTCACTTGAATATTATGTTCTTTTGGAAATTAATCGCTCATTTTTTGTCAACAAAACAATTAAAATATCGAAGAAAAATGGCGGGGATTCGAATAACCTACTCTTTATACGGCGCGCGACGTTCTGGTGGTGTGGAACGCGCGTAAACCAAAATGTTCTTTTTTTGAAATTCATACAGATGTCACGCATCGAGCAATAAGAATGTGGCTGTCTGTTAAAACTCTTTGAGCATGAAGGGAATGAAAAAAAAATAGGAGTGTTGTTATGAAATTCAGTACAACATTACACCACTCTTTTGGATGAAGTAATGGTTATTAGAACATTGGGTGTTTTAATGTTGGCAATAAGCTAACTGTTTCAGAATCTTTAATAGAGGATTTAAAGCATAGGTGTAGATAAAAGTAATAAAATATGTTATCAGCAATAGAATGTTTTTTTTTCTTTTTTTTTTTTCAGTATTTTTGGCAAGACTAGGTATATGTATATATACTATAGAAATAACATAAGTAAAGAACTATAGTCTATTAAGACAACTATCGATATAAGGATCCTATTGTGAATTGGGATCAACGAAGTAAGTATATTATCTATCTATCTATCTAGTGCTTAGGACTTTCAGAAATGATTTATTAACAGATGTTCACTTTATTACTCGCAAGCAAGCCACTCGTATGCCTACAATTTTTGCAATACCGCACTGTTACAACAATGTCGCATATAATAATCCATTTTATCGTATGTGCCAATTATATAACGAGTTAAGTCGTAATAAAAATTGTGAAATCGACATATTTAATCAAAGTTTATATAATTTTAAAAAAACAATTAAGAAGCACTGTACCATAGAACTCAAATATTAGTTGTACTTACATATTTTCAATCTGATTGTAAATAATATAACGCTGTGTACAATAGTTAGATTTACAATTTTATAGTGATAAGATCTTTATTTTTATTTTATATTTCACATGTTTTACTTTGTAATCGTTCTTGTACCTTAATTAAATAAATAAATAAATCTCTAATGCCAAGAACTATTGCAGATTCCATACCATACTGCATCTTACAAAAATAGCGCAGATAACAGAACTTACTACAGATAACGCCTCTTCAGCCGAACAAGATACAAACCGGAACGATGACAGCACTGAAAAACTTCGAGATACAGATATGAGAAATGATCTCTTCAATTCAAAAATTAATTTAACAGCTATAAATAATCGCGTGTTATTTGAATAACTGTTTCTTCATAAGAGCTACAAAAGTAATGGCTCATTAAGCGCAACTTTTGCAAAAGTATTGCGAAAACGCGAGATACATGTTTGCAAACGTAAATGGCACTTACTGCTATTGTGTTAAAGCTGACAATGGTGTGTTGGGAGTTTAATATCATTAAAAGTAAGGCTGGGGCTAGACAAAGCTTGTTTGCCGCCGGATGTTAAGTTTGTGAAGGGCATGAAAGCGTGTATTTTTATTCAGCACAATGATAGGGCAAAGCTAATAAAATTACAAATTAGATTTCTACAAGTCAAGTGTGAGTCGAAGTTATGAAGCTATAATTTGGTATTACTAGTGGAAGGCTCTTTTGCACAGAAAGCCGGCTAGATTATGGGTACCACCTGAGATGAACAGGACGTTTAGCTGATGGTAATTGATACGCCCTGCACATTACAATGCAATGGCGCTCAGGATTCTTGAAAAGCCCAAAAATTCTGAGCGGCACTACAACTGCGCTCATCAGCTCGGGACATAAGATGTTAAGTCTCATTTGCCCTGTAATTTCAGTAGCTACAGCGCCCTTCAGACCGAAACACAGTAATCTTTACACATTACTGCTTCACGGTAGAACAAGGCGCCGTTATACCCATAATCTAGCTGGCATGCTGTGCATAGAAGCCTCCCACTGGTAAGTGGGCTGTTGGTAAGTAATCTTATCGGAGGTATAAACTTATACTAGTTAAAACGTGTTTTAAGCCTATGGAAAGTTTAATAAAATTCCTTATTCATAATCGATTGATAAACCTCCGATAACTAATACGTCTCTACAGTACGCAATGTTGCCATTTCGTACGAACAAACACTGTCATGATTTTAACTGATTTAACGTTGTACTGTCTATGGAAACAGACATCTTATCAATGTCAATGGCTTGTCAGTTGTCACTAGTTGATGCCAAAATAAGTTCAAACTTCTAAATTCAAATTTTGAGTAGCGAGCCTAGTGTGTTGTAGATAGGTAATGATAACTAATAACAGCTGTGAACTGACTGACATCAAAAACGAAACATCTGATCGATGTCGGCCATGTTTTTTGCTATTGAGGGCCTAAAACAGTCCGCGAATGGCGACCACGTACCGGAAGACGCAGTATGTAACCTATTGTTAAATAGCAAAAAAACTAAATACATTAAATTTACCGTACCAAATGTCAAAAATGTAGATGCAAGTGTTTTGTTAAACGGAGAGGTGATTGAACCGGTGGAATCTGCTATATTTCTTGGCATAACTCTAGATTCCAAATTACATTTACAAATTACAGCACAAATATTGAAGGATTGGCGAACAGACTTAGTTCTGCAGCATACGCGGTTAAAAAGATTTGACAATTAACTGACATAGATACGGCGCGACTAGTATACTTTAGTTATTTCCATAGTATTATGTCCTATGGTATATACCATAGCAATATTGCTATAGGGTAACGCTGCCGATATTAATACAATATTTGTGCTGCAGAAGAGGGCTATTCGCGCTATTTATAACCTAGGTGCTAAAGAATCATTGAGAGCAAAATTCAAAGAAATTAACATCTTGACTGTTGCTTCTCAATATATTCTTGATAATGTAATGTATGTTCATAGGCACATAAGTGAATTTGCTAGAAACGGTCATAACCATAACGTTTACACCAGGAACAGACATAAACTTATAATGCCTACTACTCGGCTAAATTGAGTTAGTAAGTCTTTTATGGGGCGATGTATATGCTTTTACAACAAGAACCCAGAAAATTTTCAGAATAAAAGTATTACGTTTTTTAAAGAATTAATTAAAAGAAAATAAAAAACCTTTGTATGGTAAAGGTTACTATAACATAAATGACATTCTTAATGATACCACAGATTGTGAATGGAGTGACCGCCCTCAGGCTATTAAATAATAAGTTTAATTGTACAATATTACTTTGTAAACATATTTTTTCGATGAAAAAAAAGCCCGCTGAGTTTGTTGCGCCCGTTCTTCTCAGGTCTAAGGCATTCATTTTGGAATGGATGGTAGTTTTTGACTTTCAATAAGTGATGTCACATGCAATTATGAATAAAAATATTTGAATTTGAATTTGCAACAAACTCAGCGGGCTCTTTTTATATAAAAATATGGCTACAATGTAAAATCGCACAATAAAATGTATTGTTTTAATTTTTATCCTCGCGTTCGAACAGTAATGGAAATAGTAACCTTTTTACTCAAAATAGTGATTTTGTAAATTGGTTTTGGCTAATTCTAGAAGGCTCTATGAAATACATAATAGTTTGAAGGTTAAATATAAACTTAAACATGTATATAATGATTCCAATTTTTATTTATATGGGCAAATGGTCAAGAAACTAAAACAAGAAATGGGTAGTGTAAATCTATTTTAAACTCCCAGATATCCGTGTGTCAATTTTAAAGTTTTATTTAAAAAATGCTCGCTTGTAAATTTCATTACCAAAGCCCAGATTTTCTAAACGATCAAACTCTCTGGTACTATCTATAGATATAGTTATTATAAAAATAACTTAATCGTTCATCAAATTATGATATATTTAAAACTACAAAAGACTTATGATAAAGTATCTTGAATTAATGTCTTTGGTAATAGACAATCGAAAATATTGAGTTTTTATTTTTCACAAAAATCACATTGAATAATCCCGACTTACACTTGACCAGATTTTTTTATATTATATTTGTATCGTATTGTATAAATAAAACGATATTCTGAACAATCTAATACATTTCGTTTGCCTGTACTTGTGTGGGTGGCGTATCAGATTCTATGTATGAAGTACAAATAAAACTTGGCGGATGACTATTAAACCGTTTGGTAACATTATTAATTAAACTTATTTATTTTAAAAATATAATAGTGATTTCATTTTTGAATAGCAGAGTTCAATGGCCAGTGACTGAGGTTATAAAATTTATAACTTTCTATAAGTTTTTTTGTGTACATATTTCACCACATATGTCATGTAAACTGCTGAAGGATGATTTTAACCTCGATTCGTTTCATCATGGTATTCTGGCGATTTGTAGGTTTTTATAGGAATAATCGAGCGCACGAGTAAAGTCTTTTGCTGATATTAAGCGGTAAGCCCATATTAGTGATTAATATTAGTTAATATGAATCGTAAATCAACACAACCTTTAGTATATCACATTGCAATACACCTCAATTTTTCCTGAGATTCAAAATGGATTGTATCGTATGTCTTTCGCTATAGTTAAACTTTACTAATGAATATTACTTATAAAATTATAATTTACTTTATATAATTGTAAGTTCATTTGTAAGACATTAGAATTAAATCAAACGATTATTTATCTTGTCAATCACAAGATAGATTACGCGACGGTGTGACAGGCGGCCTAATGCAGTAACAAGTAGCATGAGTTAATTTAGTTGAGTGGATTTGCCCGTGCATTGTCATCGCTTGTTTATCGTCGACTGGGACCAACTTAATGGTATTAAAGTGTACAAAATATTGTATCATCGGTATACTTTATTTGATTATATGTTAACCATTACGTTAACGGTTTTACGTACAATTTACTCTGAATAATAACATTTTCAATGTTTGTTTGATTTCGTATTGATTAACTAGCGTGCCTGTTTAACAAATTTGTTGGTATATTGAAGTCTAGATACCTATTATTAAGTATTTTTCATGATTTTTTTTTATTTGTTTTATGGAATAGGAGGACAAATGAGTTTACATACAAACTAATGATGGTATGTGATCACCGAAGCCCAAAAGTACTCTTTTTTAACACCAGAGAAATTACAAGAGCATTACTACTAACACACAATATATTAAAATAATAATCTTCAGATGTACATGAACCTCTAAACTGCATATGAAGTCCTAGTACATGTTGCTAGCATGACACATGATTTCAATCGATATGAAAGGCATTACTATCACCGCTACCATATTTATTTCCTCCTATTGTCTATGTTGTAGTTCGAATGACGTCAGAATATATTATGGTATACTCGCAACATACATAAGACAATCTCTTCTTCAACTATGGTTGCCTGGTACCAAAACATTGTATAAAATTAATTTTAAAGACTGTTTTACGAATTTTCGATCAGGTTACGTCCCCTGACGTGAGTTTACCGTTTCAATCCATCCCAAAAAAAGCGCTCAACTCCGCTAAAGAAGTTATTACTTCAAAATCAAAATTAATCATCTGTCACGCAGGTCTATACACTGGAATATTGTAATTGTATGACCTATAAAGCAGGACCTACAATCTTCAAACAAGAACACAACAGTTTATCGTTGTTTTGCATAAGAAATAATGCTCGGAGAGTTTCTTGCGCCACTTCATCTCTCTCAGAGCGCACAGAGTTTCCGAAGCGGTGGTAGTGTTAGTAATGACATCAAAAACAATTCTAAAGGAATCAATTTTGATAAAATAAATACCTCTTATGCCTCTTTTAATAAGGCATTATACTGCCTCGGACGTACACTGCACAAACAGCTCAATAATTTATAAAGAAAATGCCAACTATGTTTCCCATTCAAAGTTCTTAGTGTAATATCTTAACTCAGGAGCAATTCTTATAAGTTATTATTTATGGTTTCCTCGAAATACTTTATGTGCATTAAGGATTCGCTTAATGATCCGTTCTCTGAACTTAATTCACAGGAATCTAAAACTCATCATTAATTTTCTGCTTTAATTTTTTTTATGTTAGTTTTTCTACTCCTCAACTTTTATCTGTCATTTATACAGCCACCATCAGTAATATAAGAACATACTTTATTGAGTGTTTGAAAATGTCTATACTCTATGGCTTAAAAAGCATCGTTTAGCGTATATTGTCGCCAAAAAAGCATAGTTGTTTTGGTGCCACAGACAACTAAATCTAGGTTAGGAATGGTAGGTTCATAGAAATATTAGAATACGAAGAAATACGTACTATAGTATATATTACATACATAATAGTTTCATGTTTAAATCAATAGAATAAATATTTTAATGTCAACTTAAAAAAAAAATGGTAATATAATTTGCCAAGATGCTGCTAGGTATATTTTGAAATCTATACATATATAAACATAAATGAAATTGGAGTGTCTGTTTGTAATATTGAAATAATCGTTTTTTACTACATGTATATGAATTATGAATATATATACGGTACATACACCAAAATAACATTTTTTACAATTTTTGTCTGTCTGTCTGTCCGTCTGTTTGTTCCGGCTAATCTCTGAAATGGCTGGACCGATTTTAACGGGACTTTTATGAGGATGCTGATTTAATAAGGAGTAACTTAGGCTACGTTTGTTTTAGAAAAAATATTTTATTTTAGATGCAATGTCCAAGAAACGGTCTGACTCTAAAAATAATTTATATGGCAAAACAACATTTGCCGGGTCAGCTAGTTTTCATTATTCTCGCGTTGGCTGTATGGGTTTATACCTTTGCCTTTCCTTGAAGAAAAAATGAAACCACTAACCAGAGATGTAAACAACACATTTCCCGCCCATTTAAGCGGCATCTTGAAAACTTGTTAAGTTTGTTTGTTTAATTTTTAAAATGCCTAGTCCTATGAATATATTGTATGCGACACGTTGTATAACTAGGTCTAAAAACGCTCGTGGCGTCATTCATTGTGATACGAGCCGCAGGCGCAACCCACGCCACTCGTGTTTTTTGACCCTCATTATACCACTGTTGCAAAAAATACTATTAAATACAATTTCTCCTACGGTGAAGCATGTTGCTTAACTTTACTTAAATTTCTTATAATATGTCCGTGGCGAGTACAGCTAGAATATTAAATCGCTTCAATTGGTAACCAGCATACCTGAATGTGAAGAATTTACCGAATGTGAAATAAATATTAGTGGCAATTGTGAATAAAAATTAGTTGAAAGGTGTTAAAATTAGATTAAGGATTGGTCTCCGCTGCGCTCCAATTAGATACCGGATAAGAACAATTACTGCGCGGAAAGTTGGCAAACGGTATGTATATGGGTGTTTTAGAACCAGCGGACTTCAGAAATTATTGACGAATGGATTCGAGATCGTTTGACATATTACTAAATCTTGTCACATCGTTTATTTTAAAGCAAGATACTATCCTACGAGACAGTTTTACTGCAAAAGAGAGACACCAGTGAGAGGCTCAAAGGAGCCTCTGGTGCAAAGGCACAGGATGCCGGATAGATTATGGGTAACACAACGACGCCTATTTCTGCCGTGAAGCAGTAATGTGTAAGCATTACTGTCTTTCGGTCTGAAGGACGCCGTAGCTAGTGAAATTACTGGGCATGTGATCTTATGTCTCAAAGTGACGAGCGCAGTTGTAGTGCCGCACAGAATTTTTGGGGGTTTTCAATTATCCCGAGCAGCACTGCATTGTAATAGGCAGGGCGCATCAATTACTATCAACTGAACGTCCTGCTCGTCTCGTCCCTTAGTTTCATAAAAAAAAGAAAGACAGGTCGTAACACTAAGATTTATTGCAACAGGAAAACATATTAAGATTTAAAATTGAATACATTAATATCCCACCCCTGCTAACATTTATCCCTTTCACAAATTTATCCCTGAAACTTATTGGGCTACTGTTATTAATTAATTATTTACTGTTATTATTCGGTAATACAAAACAAAATTAAATACGTCGTCCACATACAAAGAGCCACGAGCAACAGAAATCAGTAACTTAATGTGATTACACCTTCCTAAATGCGTTTCTAATTAGGCTTCTAAATGATTCAGCTAGTCAGAAACCATACTTATTTCTGAATTTAGGATGCTAGTTTGCTGAATGCGAGTATACTTGTCTAAATTCAGTATTGTAACATTCGGAATTGTAAGTTATAGGTGAGATGTGCTTGAGTCATGAGGAGGCGAGAGGCGAGAGCGGGTCGCGGCGGAAGGATACCGATTCCAAAAATAACAATAATCGTAACTAGAATTAGTTTAATTAATTAGATTGTATAAAAATACGCAATTATTTTTATAATTTTTAGTGCATATTATTTATATATCTATTATTTTGGAATAGTGTTTTTGAAGTCGGTTGTTTTTTTGTTAAAATATATTTTTTTTATGTTTTTGCAATGGAAGAGCAGGGCCTCCTACTACAGGCAAGATATCTAAACATCAAGTGATCTATACGCTCGACTGTCCTCTTCTCCTATAAAAAAACGACGATATAGATTTTAAATTTAAACATTATTAATAATTGTTGTTACTGTATTTAACTGACACGAATATTTCATTAATATTCATGTAAACATAATATAACAATCGTTATAATTAGTAAATACGTGATCTACTTTAACGTGACATTCGCTAAATTCTTGTGTATTATCCACAGAAGCTACAGTAGGAATAATAGAAGTGAAATCTGTCTCAATTATGTCTATTTCCCCGCTTGTGGATACCTAATTGGATCCATGTTATCTAGATAAAGTAAACAAATATAATAGTACATTGTTATATTTTCTTACAAAAAAATATAACATTTACAATAAAGGGAAAAACGGCTTTCTACGAAATCCAATTTTAATATAATAGACGGTTTTCTTTGATTTTTCTAAGAAAATAGAATAAAGCATTAATAATACAGCTATTATAATTTATATTTTTTAGTTAATACTTGCAGCGGAATCGTGGGCAGTGACGAATTCGAAAATTGAATAATATATCAGCCTACCGAAACTCTAATAAAAAAGCGATTCACTCGATTGTATGAAACGTGCAGTCATTGATAGATTGACAGATGACGGCTATAATCTTGTAAACAACGGAGATCCACTATGTTTTAAGGCGAAGAGTAAGCAGACAACACGCAAACATGGTGTTTTTAGACAAGTTATGTGGTGAAAGTATAGCATTTCGAGCTATGAATACTACTTAATCCTGTTACACATATCCTTAAGTCTTATTTGTAGGTTGCTAATGTTTGCTGTAGGTTATAATTAACACTGCCGAGCCTTTTTGAACTACCACTTTTCTTTGAAGTTAAACAAGTTTTTTGGCATGGCGTTACCCATTTTTTTGGTACTTCTCTCAGAAAAGTTATACCTATAGCTTGTACTTTTTTGTGTGGGTTAATTTATTCAGATTAGTAGTAAATAACGAGGATTGTAAGCATATAAACTGTTTTCCATGCAAGAATTTTGAAAATATTAGCTTTGTTACATAGATGGCGGGCCGGTAGCCGTGAACTCATATCGCTCAAGGTCGCTGGCATTTAGTGTCGCCTTAAGCAAATGGTCGCTTTCAAACTTAGCGGGATTATACTTCATCACCATAATGTAATAATTACTATTTCAAACTTATGTAAAATCTCACTACACGTTTCCCGCCTCTTATTGCGTAGTATTTATATCCTCTTTGTTGTATTAGCTTCGACATCCACGCAGTATGGACGCGTACATGTGACACTAACATTACGAGAATTCGAATCAAAGTGTAACCTGGGACAAGCCAGTCCCACTGAAAACAATAACAATAAAAAAGTAACTTTTACACAAAAACCTAATGTAAAAACACAGATACAATTACACGCGTTTTTTTACTTTAAAAACTATTTTTCTTTATGAAATGTAAATTTAATGCAAATAAGAATAAAATATTTGAATTTTCCGCATGAAAACGCAACCTCATTAATTATGGTAAAACAATATAATATGAATTAATTTAATTAAATCATATAATTAAATATTAATTCATCTATTTTTGAAAAGACAATGTATATTACCTGTGGTTTTCACGATCAGTATTTCAAAAGCACCTGAAACGTAGTTGTCGAAAGTTGAAGAGCATTAGCATATTTCAAGTCGGCGGGCTTATAAAGTTTGCCTCGAGTTTCACCCGCGACGTGTTAATTTCACGAATTATCTCGCCTCCTGTTTCCCTGATTAGGTGATATTTAATTATGGAAGATTTCGTTAATTTGTTTATAAGGGGTTTTATCATTTCGGCTGAAAGTTTTCTTTAAGGTAACTGTTCGTTTGAAAGACAAACAGATAACTGAATGTGTATTATTTTATAAACAGAAGCAAAGTATTTTGAACATTTTGTATACCTTAAGAATTTGTTATGTTTTTAAAGTGGGATTCTCCCACCCTCACTTCTGGGATTAATACGCAAATAAAATTTGAAAACAACATGAAGCCAAATTGTCTTCGAAGAAGCTGGGCGTCATCAATGGAGCACGGCAATACTTCAAGCCGGCCCACATTCTAGCGCTGTACAAAGCGCAGGTCCGGCCACACATGGAGCATTGCTGTCATCTCTGGTCTGGCGCACCCCAGTATCAGCTCGACCCATTTGACCGCGTGCAACGTAGAGCAGCTCGAATTGTCGGGGACCCAGTGCTCTGTGAACGGCTGGATCACTTGGCGTTGCGTAGAGATGTCGCTTCATTGTGTGTCTTCTACCGCATTTATCACGGGGAATGTTCCGAAGAGCTGTTCAACCTGATTCCTGCCGCCGAATTCCACCTTCGCACGACACGCCACAAGTTAGGATATCATCCCCACCATCTGGATGTATGGCGGTCCTCTACAGTGCGGTTTTCAAGGAGCTTTTTTCCACGTACTACAAAGCTGTGGAATGAACTTCCTTATGCGGTGTTTCCGCGACGATACGACATGGGTACCTTCAAAAAAAGCGCATACTAATTCCTTAAAGGCCGGTAACGCTCCTGTGATTCCTCTGGTGTTGCAAGAGATTGTGGGCGGCGGTGATCACCTAACACCAGGTGACCCGTACGCTCGTTTGTCCTCCTATTCCATAAAAAAAAAACGATTCGGGACTCAAATGCACGACCTCTCGCGTTCCGTGCGAGTGCTGTTCCAACTGAGCTAACCGTTCGAGTGACGTATCGTCATAACATCTTGTATGCTTTTTTCAACTCTCAGGTCACTCGAACGAGCTCAGTTGGAAGAGCACTCGCACGGAACGCGAGAGGTCGTAGGTTCGAGTCCCGCATCGTTTATAAAATTTTGTTTACAAATTTTATTTGTGTATACCTAAAGATTCAAATTGATTCTTTGAGTATTTTGAAGTTATACTTATCAGAGTGAATTATTACGATGTGCGCGTACACCGTCACGCTGATTCGACACCCTGACGTTAGCTGCTCAACTAGGCCATTTGTATCATACTTCAACTACCAAGCCTCTTGTAACTCATATGTCGCACACCGTCACGATAATTCGACACCCTAACGTTAGCTGGTCAACTAGATCATATTTTGTATCATACTTCAGCTACGAAGCCTCTTGTAACTCATATGTCGCACACCGTCACTATAACTCGACACCCTGAAGTTAGCTGGTCAACTAGATCATATTTTGTATCATACTTCAGCTACGAAGCCTCTTGTAACTCATATGTCGCACACCGTCACTATAACTCGACACCCTGACGTTAGCTGGTCAACTAGATCATATTTTGTATCATACTTCAGCTACCAGGTCACTTGTAACTCATATGTCTACTGAATCACAACCAATGGACGAGGTATCAGCTTCTTCTTCATGTGCCTCTCCGACTAACGAAGGTTGGCAGTCAGCTTTGTAAATTCAACTTTTTGTTTTTCGAGAGGCGAAATAGTTTTTTTTTATGAAAATAAGCGACGAGACGAGGAGGACGTTCAGCTGATGGTAACCAATACGCCATGGCCGTATATATAAAATTAAGTGCCGCTCAGGATTCTTGAAAAACACAAAAATTCTGAGCAGCACTACAGTTGTGTTCGTTACCTTGAGACAGATGTTAAGTCTCATTTGACCAGTAATTTCACTAGCTACGGCGCCCTTCAGACCGAAACACAGTAATGTTTACACATTACTGCTAGCTGCTAATCTAGTCGGCATCCTGTGCAAAGGAGCCTCCCACTGGTGTCTATAGCGCATTCACGCAAAAACTACAAAACAAAGTCTCATGGTTTTGTTACACGCTTTGGGCAGGGCGTATCAATTACCAACAGCTGTCGTCTCGTATTGTCATAAAAAAAATTAGGGAAAAGTTATTTTTGTATAATAATATATGGATTATTGTTGAAGTGAGTTGCTTAAGAGAACTCAGTTGAAACTTCAAATTCGTTCAATAAACAACACGGCAAAGATACGGTGTTAGGAAGAAAATTTAATCCTGAATCCATAACTTTAGCAAAAAGAGTACACTTATACAAAGAGGCTCTTTGCCGTGACTGCGTCAAAAAGTTACTCTTATTTGTCGGCGGATGGTTAAAAATGGACAAGGTATTGTATATAATTTATACATTAATTTACATTTACTTTCTTGACTTATTCGTGTAAGGCATTAAGTATTTGACGTTTGAGTAATTTTGTTGCACTCTCTCAATCTCACTCACTCTCAATCTCTTTACATTATTGTAATTGAAATGATGTAAAACGATGAATTTGTAAATGTTGTTTACGTTGGCATTGTGTTAAGTGATCACCGCCGCCCACATTCTTATTCAACACCAGAGGTATCACATGAGCGTTGCCGGCCTTTAAGGAAGGTGTACGCGCTTTTTTTGAAGTCAAAGTAAGTTTGCTACCCATGTCGTATCGTCCCGGAAACACTGCACAAGGAAGCTCATTTCAAAGCTTTGTAGTACGTGGGAGAAAGAACCTTGAAAGTCGCACTGTGACGATGACCGCCACAAATCCAGATGGTGGGGATGATATCCTAATTAGTGGCGTGTCGTACGAAGGTGGAATTCAGCTGCAGGAATCAGGTGAAAAAATATAGTAAAGAGTAAATGTAAATTAGTTATATGCATTGAGTGTTAATATAATATGAAATACAATATTAGTGTAACGCAAGTAAAAGGCTGTTAGTATATATTAGTTGCATAGATATTTTACCGTACGATAGAAATATGACAATGTATGTATACATAGATGCCACATCCAAAATTTCGACTCGCAGTAAAGAGGCGCTTATAAGTTTTTTCATGAAATTGAGTGCGGCGCCCCGCAGTTTAATATAACGACTCATCTATTCACTGCGGGAACAGCATGGTAAACTTTCACACGCAACCTTTCATATCACAAGGTTCTTTATACCGAGCACCGGCTCTATTGGTGATGATAACTTTTTTGATTTTGACGAAACGAGAAACTTTATCAGATATACTCTTTATATTAAAATGGCTCCTTTTTAGCGATTATATATCAAAACTTGTGTATTCATAATAACAAGCGTACATTTAGTGACACATTTTTAACTACAAACAGAACTCCAAAAACTCAACAGTGGGAGGCTCCTTTGCACCGGATGCCGGCTAGATTATGGGTACCACAACGGCGCCTTATTGTGTTTGGATCTGAAGGGCGCTGTAGCTAGTGAAATTGCTGGGAGAGAGCAAATGAGACTTAACATCTTATGTCTCGAGGTGACGATCGGAATTGTAGTGCCGCTCAGAATTTTTGTTTTTTCAAGAATCCTGAGTGGAACTGCATTGTAATAGGCGGGGCTTATCAATTACCATCAACTGAACGTCCTGCTCGTCTCGTCCCTTATATTCATAAAAAAAAAGTTCTACTATGCCTATACTAGAAGATTTCTCGCAGATTGGTGAAGCTCACACGATCATGTGAAAACGGGTCACGGCCCCTTTAACAAGTATCAGCTCATCTGCGCAATTTATGTATCACCAACAGTTTCCTGAACAGGGCTTCCACGGCACACAGAAGAGGTGGACACGTAAATGATCGTGGAGTGCCAAAGAATGGCCACATCTGGGCAAAAAACCTGGGGTCATTGAGGACTCTCCGCGAACTCATAGGTGACAGAGAAGTTTTATGTGGAGTTGGGATGGCAAGAAACAAACCTAACCCTTTTTTGTTAAACCTAACCATATTACCAAAATTGGCGCACAGTGAATATCAAGTAATTACCTATACCTATTCAAAATCAAATCTTTTTATTCACAAAAAACCACCGACTTAATCTAATTCTAGTTACAATTATTGTTTTTTTTGAATCGGCGTCTTTTTAACTACGAGAATAAGTTGCTCATACCATCGTTACAGTAGGTGACTGAAATGTCTGGATAAAATATAAAAGCTTCGGCCGACTATCGTTAATTTTCTCCTAAGAATTTAAGAGTTACTTACTTTTTGTTGGATCCCATTGTCAGAACCTAAGAAAACTCTCATCAAACTACCTTTGAAGTATATATATCCTTTCCAATAAAAAATCACCGAAATCGGTTGGCGCGATATTGAGTTATTTGTCCATTTGTATAATTATTAATTATTATTAATTAATTACACACATAATTAATGAAAATTTAAAACTGATATGGTTTTCTCATGGATCCCACTGACAGAACTGGACCAAATTGAAATTGAATTCACGGAAAGCACCAGTTTTCAAATAAGAAAAGAATCATCAAAATCGGTTTACCGTGTCGAAAGTTCTGAGGTTCTGTGTGTTTGTTACATAAAAAAAACCTCCTCCTTTTTTGAATTCCGTTAAAAAGAGCTGCAGAAAAACTAAATCAGCTGTTAATAAACATTCTGGTGGATTAGAAAACACAAGTCATCCTCTCTCGTTAAACTCCCTAGTCCGTTCTAATTAAAATTAATTGCTTGTTTTGTTATACATAACGATAATTAATATGTTTACATTGACTTTGAAAACAATGTGGTTATTTTGCTGTGTCATTATAAAATTAGGTTTTACATAAGGTCAGAATTAGTGGTATTTTAAGAATGATTTAAGTATAATTTTTACCAAGGTGATTTAGAAACATATTAAGTTAAATGCGATGCTTAAATATAAGTGTTTTAGCCTAAGATTGCGGATTGGTCTGCGCTGCGCCCCAACTAAATACCGCATTACCTAAGAACAATAGCTTTTTTATAACGGCAACTATTAGATGATTATGTGGTATCTTCATACTTAATGGCATCTTTCAAATTTTGTAACTTATATAAGCTTCGTGTTATTTTACATCGAAATTAGTAATTATACATAATACTTACTGATGATATGTGATCCCAGAGTTTCCTTATTTCTTGTAGTATTATTTTTACAAAGTTTTACTACTCAACCACAGCACAGCATTTTGGTTCAATGATTAGCAAATTTTATCAGAACATATGGCACGTCAACTTCACAAATAAAACTGAAAACAAAATTTTATGAATGATGCGGGACTTTAGCCCGCTATCTCTCGCGTTCCGTGCGAGCGCAAATCCAAATGTGCCAACCGTTCGAGTGACGTATCGTTTGTAAAATCTTGTATGCTTTGTTCAACTCTAAGATTGTGGCTTCATCTACAGGATCTACTTTACAATTGATAACCTCCTCAACTCCAATATTTGCATATTACGAAATTGACTAAAGATGTCGCTCTTTCAATCTAACAATAGTTATTTGATCAAGTGAGCAAAGTTATTTTTTGCTGCGAGTGCTGACTTTAAATCACGAATTGGCGAAGTAGTCCAGAATTGAATCACGAGTGTTGCGAGTGATTCTAATATATACAGACGACTGTGGTTATGAGTATGAGAAAATGCTCTCGTGTGAAACATACAACTTTTCACCTCGACTTGCGAGAAAAGTGTTATAGATTATGACAATGAGATAATACGCCAGGCTAAAATGAGTTTCGGAACGCACCGGATCGCATTGTTTATTTTTTTAATTATATAACGGAGTAATTCCCGGATGTATGGTCACGTGGGTTCGAAATTTAAATCACTTTGCCTTACGCCGAGATTTCACGTAGCAATAGCGCCCTTTTCGTGCTGGAGAGGTGAAAATATTATTTACACTAATATTGTGTGATAGAGGTCTGTGGTCCAAACCTCATCTTTTTCTTCTCTTATCTTTGTATTCTTTATCATTCTCATACATCTAACAGTATAAATTTATGTATATGACAAGTCAAGGTATAAATAAAATCTCTTACACCTTACGTTACCTGGAAGAAATCGCTTCGTAGTGATAAGGAAGCCTAATTGTGCTACCTTAACTTTTATATTATGAACAAATTGTAAGTTTATTTGAGTTTATCAAAGAATTTTCCTTACATGATCGAATATGATAATTTAAACGTCTAGATAGACTATAACAGCCGTAAAAACGTCGAAAAAAATTGTGTTTAGAACTAACCTCTATTTTGAGCAATTCACGCACACTACCACAAAGTGACATAAAAATAATAATAATTATAATATATTTTATATGACACACATGATACATTACATAGCTACAAAAATAAGAATAAAAAAGGAAAATCATAACTTTTTTTTTTTATGAAAATAAGGGACGAGGCGAGCAGGACGTTCAGCTGATGGTTATCGATACGCCTTGCCCATAACAATGCAGTGCCGCTCAGGATTATTGAAAAACCCAGAAATTCTGAGCGGCACTTCAAATGCGCTCGTCACCTTGAGACATAAGGTGTTAAGTCTCATTTGCCCAGTAATTTCACGAGCTTGCCTTTACACATTACTGCTTCACGGCAGAAATAGGCACCGTTTTGGTACCCATACGATTATGGCCCTTTGAGGCTAGATAGCCGGCTTCCTGTGCAAAGGAGCCTCCCACTGGTAAACTAAAACTAATCTAGAACATATTTTATAAAAAATTAATTAGATAACTTTTCCAAGATTTTATATAGCAGCTGTGTGGCAGTGTGTCTGAAAAGGGATGCTACTCAGGTTACCTGTGACAATTGGTCACAGCATTGATATACAGTAGTTTCCGTTCGACGCTTGACTTCAAATCGAGATTGTAAGACGTAGCTTGTCACGGACAATAATCTACTTCCCACAAGCTAACAGCCGGTCAAAGGTTCGAGTCTCCTTAAGAGACGCCCCGCGACTGTTGTTGCGTAGTCTTTGCGGCCTCCATGGCTCACTTACGCGGACAACCGAGTCCGAAATATAGGCCCCGTTTCGGGGTCTTCAACATCAATTCTCAATTCCTGTTTTCATAGGTTATCTCTCTTGCACTAAGCAAGAGACTCCATCTATACGTATAAATTATCTAAGGAATCTTAATTCATTTAATCAGCAAATAAAAAAGTCAAAGTCAAAGTCAAAATATTTTATTCACATAAAATCAAAAGACTGCTCGTCAACAATTACATAAAAGTTTAAACATATTTTCAAAACAATGCAAACCAGTGAAACAACACAAGGCTGAACCATATAATCCATAAAAAACAACTATAATCCTGTTTAATTCCATATTGTGATATCGTTTACGTAATCTTCAATACTGTAATAAGCCTTCGACATAAGTCTGCGTTTCATAAAATATTTAAATTTATTTATTGATAATTCAGATACACTATTTGGTAATTTATTGTAGAATTTGATACTATCGCATGCAAAAGAATTGTTTATTTTACAGAGCCTAGTAGGGGGCACTATAAGCTTGTAGTTATTTATGTAGGTGCAGGAGATTGCTATAACTATATTCGCCGTACATGCTCATAATATGAATATCTTGTATATGAACTGCTATCCATATAGATTAGAAAGTATAGAATATTCCTTTTGGATGCTCAGCCTTCCATTGCAATAGTTATTAGCTTCGTAATACGAGAAGCAGTGCTATATTATTAATGCATCTACTCCCAGTAAGTTTCTCCGTAATATATACCATTGTTTATTTAGTAAATTGTTCTCATGACTTTTGTGGCGTAAGTGCGGTCTGCTTTTATGTTTATCGCTTTAATGTGGCGTCACTAATATGCTATTGAAATAACAGTGTTTTACCAAAGTCTATGCGGCTTTCTGTGTGTTTCAGTTTCAGGATCAAATCACTTTATTTTGTGTTTCGTCTGAATATCTTTATATATATTTCTTTTGTGGGTCTGTTGTAACTGAACTCCTCCTAAACGTCGGGACCGATTTTAATGAAACTTTCTGTCTGTCTTTAGGTGGATTCGAGAATGGTTAAGATTCACAATTGAACTACTTCCTAAACGACTGGACCGTAATTGATGATTTTTTATGAGTTCCAGTGAATTTGAGATTGGTGTGTCTCTTCAGGTGAATTCGAGAATGGTTTAGATTCACAATTGAACTACCTACTAAACGGCTGGACCGATTTTTGTTGTTTTTTTGTGTGTTCCAGTGAATTTGAGATTGGTTTAGATTCTCAATTCCATCCATATAATATAATTCTCCTGCTCATGTGTATGTTAGTGAACTCCTCCTAACGGCTGGACCGATTTTTCAAATTTAAGACGTGTGTACAGGACAACGTCTGTCGGGTCCACTAGTATTATATAAATTCATAACTAGATGACCCGACAGACGTTGTTCTGTACATAATAAATAAAATACTGTTTTTTATGAATTTGTCAATAAAATTTCATAACATCAAGAATTATTTCGTAAAATATGCTCCCTGTTAATGAAATTGTTACATAGCAGAACAGTTGTCAAACCTTAATAAAAATTCTCTCATAGCAAATATGTCCATACAAAATAAATATTGTAAATAAAAATAATTATGGGTCCCGAATCCAATAAAAACTATCCTATCTCAAGTTGTACTAAGCTGCACTCCATGAAGTAATCCCCATTAAAATCCGTTCATTAGTTTAGGAGTTCACTGGAATCAAACACTGGATCGAATCAGGACACTGGATTTATAAATTACTAGATGACCCGGCAAACGTTGTTTTGCCATATAAATTATTTTTTAAATTAAACCGTTACATGGACTTTTCAACAAAATTACTTAATTTTTTTTTTATATAAAAGATATTTTTAAATAAACGTAGTCTAAGTGACTCCTTATTACATCAGCTACCTGCCAATAAGAGTTCCTTCGAAATCGGTCCAGCCATTTCAGAGATTAGCCGGAATAAACAGACAAAAATTTAAAAAAATTGTTATATACGTGACTAAATATTTATGATTATATAATAATGTATATATTATTAATGAATATCTTTGAGTAGATTAGCGGTGATAATGATCAATCAAAAACCTTTCGTACCACAGTTTTTCGTTCTACAAATGAGGATTAATGCAGTTACTCTAACCTCGAGTTCTTCTGAATAATAGAAGTAGCCATGTTGTTAATATTGTACACTTTAATTAACTAAAGATAGAACTGAAGGAAAAGCACCTTCCAACTTACAGGAAGTTGGAATTACGAGCTACGATTTTGATTAAATTAAATATAAGATTGCTTGTTGCATTATTTGAGACAAGTCTTGAAGACATATTGCGGTTTTGGAGTGCATTACGTATTCATTTTGGATTTGTAGTTATGTAGTGAAAGCAGATTCAAAAAGTATTTGGCATAGTGTTCAGGTAATGTCATATAGTTTTACATATAATGGCAGGCTTTTAATTTAATTAGGCACATTTCAAAAGTGTCATAATTTAACGGTTTAGTTCTTTTATCCTATATTAATAATATTGACACACTTTTACACAAATTAACTTGACCCAAACTAGGCATAGCCTGTAGTATGGGTGCCAGATAACTATATATTTAATACATATAAACATCCATGACTCGGAAACAAACTTCCATATTCATCATAATATAAATGTTTACTTACAGCTACCGGGATTCGAAACTGGGACCTACAGCTCAGTGGGCAGGGTCAGTAGCCACTGGGCTATATAGATCGTCAAGCTATTTAAAACAGTTCGAAATGTGATTGTTTGTTTGACTTTTTTTATAAAAATCAGGGACGAGACGAGCAAGACGTTCAGCTGATAGCAATTGATACTCCCTGCCCATTATAATGCAGTGCCGCTAAAGATATTATTGAAAAACCCAAAAATTCTGAGCGGAACTACAACTGCGCTCGTAATCTTGAGACCTAAGATGTCAAGTCTCATTTGCCCAGTAATTTCACTAGCTGCAGCGCCCTTCTGACTGAAATACAATAATGTTTTCACATTACTGCTTCACGGCAGAAAGAGGCGCCGTTGTGGTACCCATAATCTAGCCGGCGTCGGATGCAAACGAACCTCCCTCTGGTATTATATGGTATGGTTATAACCGGTATTTTATAGCAACAAATACTCATTTAAAGACCATGATTTACGTACGCCAGACTCGTGAAGGTGAAGCTAACTATATAACTATGATTATCTATATATAACTTAGTATTCGTTCAGACAATCGTCTACGATTTCAACGAGTTGAACATTTGCCAAAACAAGTGTTTAAAAATAGCTTCTATTTATGTGTTTATTTTCTACGTATTTTGAATCACTTGGCAAATGGAAGATGTTTATATTACTCATACTAAGGTCATTTAAACGTCTAGATCAGGGGTGCTCAAGCTTAAACTGCTGGCGATCTACCTCAAAATTGTAAGACTATAGTCGATCGTCTCTGAGAGGCCACAAGTATGTGTGATGAAGGATTTTCGTCTAGGTAGAGTGTCACGATGACATAGATAGTTTTGCGTACAATAATATGCATTTTTTTGTCAAGGTAAGTGTAGGTCTGCTCAAAATGTCAATAAAAAAACTCATAATTATTCAAAATTGCGATTTTGTTGGTTCTTACAAAACAAATGCGTTCTAGTGTCTAAAGTTCTAAACTTAACTAATAGACCAGGGTAAATAATTTTTGAAACCAAAAAAAATTACAGTAGGATTAAACCCTTTAAAATAAAAATAGTAATATTTTCTTTCATAAATAGTATGTTTAACGTAACATAACTTCAAAATTAAAATAGTAATTTCGTTTATTTTATACAAACAAATTTAGTTATACTCATGATAAAACTTTGAAGGCATTATTAATTTGATTTTGTCTTTTCAGATTATCAGTATGAATGACAATTATTATTATTATTCTCTTTATTATAATTTCATCTTATTTTCTACATTTATATATATAACATATTTATAAAATAACAATATTACAAATATAAATATAAAAAATAATAATAATAAGAGTCCCGGGCGTTTGTTCACGACAATTCCGCCGGTGATTATGGCGACAGACTGAGGAATTTCCGCACGATGCGTGCCGTTCCCAAAACAGCTGCTTTCTGTAACTGACCCTTTATCCAGTTAGTAAGTGAGAGCCTCTTGAGATGATGGTCAAGGCTCTTTGCTATAACACCGTTTATGGAAATGACAGTGTCCACAATGCGGTTTTCAAGGAGCTTTCTTCCTACTACAAAGCTGTGGAATGAGCTTGTGCGGTGTTTCCGGGACGATACGACATTGGTACCTTCAAAAAAAGCGCGTACACCTTCCTTAAAGGCCGGCAACGCTCTTGTGATTCCTCTGGTGTTGCAAGAGATTGTGGGCGACGGTGATCACTTAACAACAGGTGACCCGTACGCTCGTTTGTCCTTCTATTCCATAAAAAAAAACGACTATTGGGACTATCATTGTTGAATGAACATCCTCCATGTCAGTAACCTCGTGTGCCAGGTCTATGTACTTCGACAATTTGTTACAATTATTATTTAAAAAAAATATAATGGTGTCGTGTTCTGTGTTATATTGTCTTGTTATCAACAATACGAATAAAGAAACATTTCACAGGTTTTCATATTTCCTATTTTCGTAAAACATATGATTGACTAAATTATTTTGTATTACATTTTATATACGCAGTCACAACACTCTATAAAGATTATTTTAGTTAAAAAAATATGTGTTAGATAATAAAATATTGAGAATATGAATGACGAAGTTTATCAATATTTATCATAGGGATTGTCTAAAAGCAAAATACTACATACTTCACTAAATCACTAACACATCTGTAAAACTAGTACACATGAACATTTTAAATATAGTCTCGCCGTAATGAGGAGAGTATTTGTTTGTTACACTTCTATACTAAGTTTATAGTCTAGATAGACTGTAACAGTAACTCTATTTTGCTTGTATTGTTCATGCACGCACACTAACACAAAGTGACATACAAATCGCGAGTGTAAGACGTAGCTTGTCACGCACACTACAGTAATAAACCTGGCCTGTTTTCATCAGTTAAACCGCAAGAGGCTCAAAATATAAATAAAATAAATTGCCGTTCTGTAATTTTAAAATAATAAATTTAAATAATTAACAAATTGTTATTTTTAACTGATTTCGGTCACTAATTGGATTTTATATACAAATTATATTTGTTTTTAAATTAAATGACAGTGGACTCGAATGCGCGCTTCTCGGGATACGCCCCAGCGCTCTTACCAGCTAAGGCAATAGTTGGTAAGGAGCTGTCTATAAATTTTTATGCAAAATTGAATATGTAGGATTTAACTAACCATATGAATATTTTTCTGTCTTTCGAGTCAATGTTAATCATAGGTCTGTTCCGATAAAACTTCAAATAAGCTACACCAATTTTGAAGAGATTTTCACTGGTATCAGCTAGATTAGGTAGACTCATATCAGTTACTTGGAAATCGAAAAAAAGTCAAACCGGTTAACGATAAAATACATGAGAACTTAACACACACTTTGACCAACCAACCATGGACATGGGATCCACACCAGCAGAGTTCAAGAGAGGCATCCCCTTTAAGTTGGAAGTATGATCTAAACATGAAGGTCTCTAAAACGTGTCGGTTCGGGAAATTTTATCATCTCTACTAACACTGAACATACACACAAAGAACACATGAAAAGAGAATGACACTCCCTTGGAAGCATTCATAAACATACAGAAACGTACATACCTACAAACAAATTTTATATTCGAATTCAAATATTTTTATTCAAAATAGGACTCAAAATCACTTATTTAACGAAAAAAACTACCACCAATTCAATATAAGGGTGCCTCAGACCTGAGAAGAACAGGCACAAGAAACTCAGCGGGCTTTTTTTAATAAAAAGTATAGATTACAATGTGATATCGTACAATAAACATTTTTAATTAAAGAGCCTGAGGGTGTTCGCTCTATTCCCATATCCAATAGTCCGTGGTGTCATTAAGAAAATCGTTTATGCTTTAGTAACCTTTCCCACACAAACGTTTTTTAAAAATTCTTTTAAATTTCGTAACACATTTGTTTTGTACATTTTCTGGGATCATTTTGTAGATGCATAATATACATCGCCGAACAAAAGTCTTACTAACTCGACCCAACCGAGTAGTAGGCATAACAAGTTTATGTTTGTTCCTCGTGTTAACATTATGAATGTCACAGTTTCTAGCAAATTCCTTATGGTGCTTAATTATAAACGTATAGAACATTATCAAAAATATATAGAGATGCAACAGTCAAAATGCTTGCCCATTGCAATATTATATTTTGTCTCAATAATAGAGACAAATTCAATTATATAATTAATTAAGATAGGAGCTTTCTTCCTCGTACTACAAAGCTGTGGAATCAGCTTCCTCGTGCGGTGTTTCCGGGACGATACGACATGGGTACCTTCAAAGAAAGCGCGTACACCTTCCTTAAAGGCCGGCAACGCTACTGTGATTCCTCTGATGTTGCAGGAGATTGTGGGTGGCGGTGATCACTTAACACCAGGTGACCCGTACGCTCGTTTGTCCTCCTATTACATAAAAAAAAATGATGGGGGGGGGCCAGAAGACTCATAGCACAGGTTGTACCTAGTTTGAGCTCCTGTCTCCCAACTGTAGTTAAACTTTTCAAGAATAATTATTGCTATACTATTGTAACTATACTACATATTGCGACAAATAAACGTATTTATATTTGAAAAACTGCAGTCGGTAATTCATTCCTCAAGGAGGATGTGCGAGACAAGAAATTTCTCACAAAAACATATTTGAATAACGCATAGTTCAATTTATCCATCATACAAAAGACTTACAATATATTATCGTATAGACAAACCAAACGTGGCAGAGAGAAGAACATCTTTATCAGAGATGTTTTTTTATGGAAATAAGGGACGAGACAGCACGTTCAGCTGATGGTAATTAATACACCCTACCCATTACAAAGTAGTGCCGCTCAGGATTCTTGAAAAACCCCGAAAATTCTGAGCGGCACTACAGTTACGTTCGTCACCTTGAGACATAAGATGTTAAGTCTCATTTGCCCAGTAATTTCACTAGCTACGGCGCCCTTCAGACCGAAACACACTTATGTTTACACATTACTGATTACTAATCTACCCGCCATTCTGTTCAAAGGTGGTCCGGTGCAAAAATTCCACTGGTGAATATTGAAATAAAAAAATATTGAAATTGAAATAAAAAATCATTATGCTAGTTTATAACGCCTTTGAAATGTGGTGCTGGAGAAAAATGCTTCAGATTCCGCCTTTCGCACCAACGTGTCTATTCTAAGAGCACTTAACGTCAAAACTAGACTTTCCACAATATGCCTTCGTAGGATGCTGGAATTCTTTGGACATATTGCTCGTAAAGAGGGTCATAATCTGGAACAGCTGATGGTGACAGGCAAGGTAGATGGCAGGCGTCCCAGAGGACACAGTCCCACGAGATGGCCGGAAAAAATACGATCTGCTCTGAACATCAACTTCCATGATGCCCTGCATAAGGCTAAGGATCGCAGCAGATGGAGGGGAGAAACTGATGCAGCGGGGGAGTCACAACCCTCAGTAACGAGGAAAACGACGCGAGGAGGAGGAGTTTATAACATTATTTTTTTAGTTCACTTATAAAGCTCGGCCTCGAAGAAACTGGGCGTCATAAAAATTTTGGGCTCGTCCCTTATTTTTATTAAAAAATACACATTATTAGATTACACTTCGAACCATAGTTATAAGCTATGGATTATTAGTTTTTAATAATCTATATTTATAAAAGAGAATGTATGTTTGTATGTTCCCTAATAACTCCTAAACTATTTGACCGATCTCAATGAAATCTTTTGTAATAGATTCGTTGAAGCTCAAGGAAGGTTTACATATATAATTTATATGGCAAAACAACGTTTGCCAGGTCAGCTTGTATTTAATAGTCTATAATTTTAATAAAATTAGCGTTAAGTGTAAGTTCTATAGTGTATCATTATAATTCATTTAATTTCATTTTCACACATTGACAAATCAAAACATGCATTATTGGGCTATTGTGCCTTTAGGTGCTGAGGCATATGAACAATATTAGAAATTAAAGAATTTACGAATACCCTCAATATTAACAGTAAATGTATTGTTGCTTTTTATACAGAGTGAATATTTTATTAACTAACAATATATCTCTACAAGAACAACGAGGATGGTATTTCTATTATTTTATTTTGAAGACGAGCAGGACGTTCAGCTCATCGTAATTGATACGCCCTGCCCATTACAATGCAGTGCCGCTCAGAATACTTGAAGAAATCTGAGTGGCACTACAATTGCGCTTCTCACCTTGAGACTAAGATGTTATGTCTCATTTGCCCAGTAAGTTCACTAGCTACGGCGCCCTTCAGACCGTAACACATTACTGCTCCGCGGCAGAAAAAAACTCCGTTTGGGTACGCAAAATCTATCCCACATCCTGTGCAAAGGAGCCTCCCACTTTCTAAAACCATCAATTTATTATTGGTCATAAAAGTAGCTAAATTTAACTTATATCTCTTCTCTTGTGGGGTCTTACGCACACAGATAAAAATCTCCACACCACGTTGTAAGCCACAGTATAAAATAATTAATGAAATTCATGCGGTGCCAGTATTGTCGACAGTCATCTATAAATTGCAATCAATAATTCACGAAAAAACTCTAACAAACCAATTCAACTCTACAATATTAGGATAGACTATAGAATTAGAAAATACTTGCGTGCAGACAGGTTTTATTTTGTTTTTTTTTTTACATAATTAACAACAACCTTTTGTACACGGTTAAACTCGAATGAATTTATGACTGTACAAGATTGTATTTAAATGTAATTTGATAATAATAAATAAATAAATAACCACATTCCCCTAAAATACAACAGGGTTTCATCGGCACTGTTACAGAATTATCAAACTCTACAATCCGTGAGGATTGAAAGGTGTTTGAATTTACGGTGTCCCGTAACGGTCCTGTTTAGGATGAGTAAGATTTTCCTACTTAATCCTAATATGACGCAAACAGTCATATATAGCTTAGATAGCAAATTTAGCTTGAATAATAGATTAAAAGCTCAAAATTTCGTATATTAACAATTCATTGTTTTGAGATGTTCTGAATAGTATTTAAAACATTATGTAAGAAACACAAAAAAAAAAACAAGTTTATATAAGACCAATCCATTCAGTTCAAAAATTATGTTATTTATATGTTTTCATTTTTTATATTTTAAAAATTTACATTAATTTAATAGACAGTTTAAAACATTAAAAAAAACGATCTTATAAATTGAGTTATCCATTCAGTTCAAATATTTTGTTAATTATTATATTTTTTTAATAAATAACAATATCAGATGTTCATGGACAATTTTAAAATAATTTTTAATTATTTCTATTTTCTTTAAATATATAGTTAATAATATAATTTTGATTTAAAAGTATTATTAAGACAACTCTTTTTCACTTCTATTTATATATAATTATAAATCGTTAGTTGAATATAAAATTATATTACTCTTATATTAAAAGTTTTACGTCGAAATGAACCGGTAATAATTATTTTTTTATAGAAAATGCTAATAGTTAATATAACGTTTTCTGCATAAGGAAATGGAAAAAAAATAAAATATTTTTATATGATCCGATGTGAAAATTGAACAATAATGAAATATTGTAATTTAAGAAGAATTCCAAAATGAAAAACTCAATGAGCGATTAAAATCATACCAAAACATTAAGGACTATAGAATCAGAGAATAAAAATATATATCGTACCTTGGTTTAAATAACACTCGCACGATAAAAACGTAAACTAGCACGAAATATTATTTTCGTCGTCACTAAAAGTTTTTACGAAATATAACAGGAAATCTGTAAATATCCGAGACGTCCGCTCTTCCAAAGGTTTCGCGGTCAACTGAAGGCTGAAGCTGTTCCAATGCTTTTCATCGCTTTCATGAAACGAACTGAAAGGTTTCGCGTAGCACTAAAAAGGCGTAACCGACACCCACTTGCAAAGTAAAATGGATTTTATGTACAGCGATTGTAGTATGGAAATAGCATTAGCTTATAGATGTTTTTAAAGTATTCCGGTGTTTGTTTGGGAGGGTCGCAGAGGCGGGAATGAGTGTGATGAAAAAAAAATAAACCAACCACGTCTCACTCTGTTAAGATGCCATGGGCGGGTTTTCAGCGAATATCTTTAATTAAAATAGCAACTTCCTAGACTCCTAGAGTAATGAAGTTGACGGGAAAAGAGGAAAACTCATGTTCAGTATGCAAAGGCCTGACGAAGACCTTTGAAAGTTGGAAGCATCTTCCGTTATTAATTAAATTGGAGTTGGTTCTTTTAGTCAAGAGTACTGAGAGTAATTAATAAGTAATACGGCTTTGGTTATTTTCGTGAAATATTTAAAATTTAAACCATGATTTAACATTGAACACGGTTCAAATTTTGGATGTAACATCTTGCATATTATTTTTCTTTAACTTTTTATGATAAAAGTGATTCACCCTGTCCATTACAATTTTGAGCGGTATTGCCGTTAAGCTGGTTACCTTTTAGCCCACCTGCAGGACCTTCAAGTTAAGAGCATAGATTAAATGGCCGGCAACGCATTTTTTTAATTTTTTTTTATGACAATAAGGGACGAGACGAGCAGGGCGTTCAGCTGATGGTAATTGATACGTCCTGCCCATTACAATGCAGTGCCAAAAACCCCATAAATTCTGAGTTACATAATTGGGTTCCTCACCTTGAGGCATAAGATATTAAGTCTCATTTGCCCAGCGCGCACCTTTATACATATAAAAATCCATACAATTCAGAATTAATTGCAATTTGTAGCCCTGAATTATACCACAACGGTGCCTATTTCTGCCGTGAAGCAGTAATGTGTAAGCATTATTGTGTTTAGGTCTGAATGGCGCTAGTAAAATTACTGGGCAAATTAGGCAATTTAACATTTTACGTCTGAAGGTGACGACCGCAATAGTAGTGCCGTTCAGAATTTTTGGGTCTTTCAAGAATCCTGAGCAGAACGGCATTGTTATTGGCAGGGCGTATCAATTACGATCAGCTGAACGTTCTGGTCGTCTCCTCCCTTATTTTAAAAAAAACCTCTACTTTTTAAATTAAAAACTTCCATACTACCGTGTTTACTTCCGTCGTTTAAGGAAGCCTTGTGCACAATCTCAAATCTGTATTCGTCTTTTTTTTTCATATAAGAGCGAGCTAACGTGCATACATTTGTGTCACCTAATGTAAGTGATCACTCCGACCGTAACTCCCTTGTAAAGGATTCCTTGGACAAGAGCGTTGTCGATCATTATAAACGTCGAATAAATGTACATATTATGAATTCAGTTCAGAAGTTAGCCTCTATTTTGACCAATACATACAGTGTCATACAAATCGCGAGTGTAAGCTTGTCACGCACATTAAACTAATATTCCTGGCCTGTTTTTATCGGTTGTCTAACAGCAAGAGACTCTATCTAGACGTATAAATCATCTAAAGCTGATGAATGATTAATTGACGAATTTATTACGATCCATATAGCCCAGTGGTTGGTGAGCCTACCTACTTAGCTACAGATGCCGAGTTCGAATCCCAGTAGGCGCTAAAATTCAAATAAAAAATATAGATGGTTTGTTATGTTTTAAAGTGAAAACCCTCACTTCTGGGATTTATTACACAAAATAAAAATGACTACAAAATTTTATGAACAATGCGGGATTCGAACCCGCGACCTCTCGCGTTCCGTGCGAGTGCTCTTTCCAACTGAGCCAACCGTTCGAGTGACGTATCGCTTATAAAATCTTGTATGATTTTTTCAATTCTCAGGTTGTGGCTTAATCTACACGATCTAATTTACAGTTGATAACCTGCTCCACCCCAATATTTGCATGTTAGGAAATTGACTTGAGTTGTCGCTCTTGCAAATCTAAACAATTTGTTGTGTTTTATAGTGATAAGCCTCACTTCTGGGATTAATTTCACAAAATAAAACTGAAAACAAAACGAACCCGTGACCTCTCGCGTTTTGTGCGAGTCCCGCATCGTTCATAAAATTTTGTTTTAAGTTTTATTTTGTGAAAATATAGATGGATTTTCTCTGTGTCATGGCTATTTTTATGAATTTATGTACAGTTAAGTATGGTTATCGTTGTAAAGTGACTTTGGTACAGTTCAGTGCAGCCCTGTTTCACTGCTACCAATGGGGTCTATTGTGATAGTCACTGTTAACTATAGGTCACTGATGAAATTGATTATTTTCATGAAACTTGTTATATCTTTTACAGTGAGCTGACGTATGTCAAGTGGTTGAAGAAATGGACATCTTCCCCGAAATAACATTCATAGAATATGTTGGGAACGGGACCGAAAAAGGGGAACCGGAACTGAAATAGGACTTGAGACAATCTTTAATTCCAAACTTCCTTTTTTGTAAAAAACCCTTTATCTACGTGGTCGCAGGGATCAGCTAGTAACAAATAAACTTTGCCTTATTGATTCTTTACATATAGTACATCTATCCATTTATTTATATTAATTGGTTTTAATTATATTTAAAGTGTGCCCAATTAATAATCAATTATTGAGTAATTTACGAATATAATTTACTTTTATTTGCAGGGATATAACTAATAAAATAATATTAATCATTTAATTGTGTTATTAATCTTTCATGATGAAATTCTTATGAAATAATTAGTTAGTAATAATAAAAGTAATTAGTTATCTAAAACATACTGAAGTGTTAATTTTGTTTAAATTAAAGTGTTCAAAATATATTTATTCTTTCTCCTCGTGTTATATTTTCTCTCATTGAAAAATCCTATTTGTATTGAGTTTCCAAGAATAAATCCACAGACAATGAACTCAACAATATTTCTGCAAAGTTTAAACTTAATAAGTTATGTTAACAAGTTTTGTCGTCTATTTTTAATCACAAAAGAGATCGTTCATTTTTATTCGTAGAACCTTTTAGACTGATTCATATCAATAGAATTAAGCTTGAAACAAAAATAAATTATAATTATTAAGAAGATATTTGATTGAAATAAAAATTATGCATAAATTAAAATTCAATTAAATCTTCTTTCACAGTTTAACATGATTCAGTTATCAACTTCAACGTCGCTTCATTGTGTGTCTTCTACCGCATTTATCATGGGGAGTGTTCCGAAGAGCTGTTTAACTCGATTCCTGCCGCTGAATTCCACCTTCGCATGACACGCCACAAGTTAGGATATCATCCCCACCATCTGGATGTGTGTAACCTCCACAGTGCAGTTTTCAAGGAGCTTTCTTTCACGTACAACAAAGCTGTGGAATGAACTTCCTTGTGCGGTGTTTCCGGGACGATACGACATGGGTACCTTCAAAAAAAGCGCGTACACCTTCCTTAAAGGCTGGCAACGCTCCTGTGATTCCTCTGGTGTTGCAAGAGTATGTGTGCGGCGGTGATCAATTAACAACAGGTGTACGTACCCGTACGCTCGTTTGTCCTCCTATTCCATAAAAAAAACACTTTTAAAACATTGTAACTTTAGTGGTACTTATATAAATTAGAAATGATGATAAGATTTTAAAAACTAAAAAATCAAAAGACCTCTTTGATTTTTCATCAAAAATACTCAATGTTTATTTAAAAATTAGGATTTCAAAATATTTATAATTTTGTAAAAATATCTTAATTTTAAATCAATCAGTCAGTGTCTAAAATTAAAAAAAAAAATCCATAGACGGAGCCAGAAAGGAATTGGGTTATGACTTTAGTGCCTCGAACAATCAAATTACTAAACAAAATTTTAAATCTAATATACTTTATATTAAATAAAAAAATTCAAATATTAACAAAAAAACTACCGACTTCTGAAACTATTAAAAACGATATATACTCGTATAATGTGCACTAAAAAGTGTACAGATAATTCTACGACGACCCCTATAGCCCAGTGGTTAGTGACCCTACCTAATGAGCCAGAGGTCCCGGGTTGGAGTCCCGGTAGGTGCAAACATTAATAATATGATGAATATGAATGTTTGTTTCCGAGTCATGGCTGTTGATATGTATTAAGGTATATTTAAGTAAGTATATTGTATTAAATAGTACAGACTATGCCTAGTTAGGGCCAAGATATTATTATTATTTTAAACAATCTTATTAATTAATGTAATTCTAGTTACGATTATTGTTATTTTTGAAATCGTGGTTAGAATTGATGTCCTCCCGCCGCGGCCCCGATCTCGCCTCTCGCCTCCACACGTCGTGCGTGCGACTCAAGTACATCTCAAGATAATAATAAGAATAGGGTTTATGGATACTTTTGACTATGAAAAAATATTTTAGAATTTCTACTTTTCTGTCAAAGTTTTTTTTGTAGAAAGAATATCACAGCAAAAATGATTTACATTGTACAAAATAATAAAGGAATGTTTCAAATTATCTCTGATGTTTCAAATTACTTTATTATTATAACACTAGACATAAGGGATTGCTGGTAACTAATTCTAGTAGGCTTCATAAGATACATAATAGCTTTAAGGGTAAATGTATACACTTCTACAATAAAGTCCCAGCCACTGTTCAGGCATTATCTATAAATAAATTTAAATGTTTTATAAAAAAATGGCTCTGTCGTAAATCCTATTACTCCACTGCTGAATATCTAAATGATCGGACAGCCTGGGACTAGATTGTGATTATTTTATAGCGACTGTACAATATTGTATATTTTTATTGAAAAGAGCGCAAAAAAAAAGAATGCTGGGAGAGTTTCTTGCGCCGCTTCTTCTCTCTCAGAGCGCCATTTGTTTCCGAAGCGGTAGTAGTATCTAGTAGTATAAGAAATGACATCAAAAAGAATTCTAAAGGAATCAATATTGAGAAAATAAATGCCTTTTATGCCTTTTTACTTCATTTGTTATACTTCTTTCAAAATTTATTTTTTACAGAAAGGGGACGCTATTAATTGGCGACTATACCTTAATGACTTAAATCTAATGATATAATAGGCGCATGACTTATACATGACTTGTAAATATTGAATATCGATATTCAAAAATTTTATTTACTCTGTTAATGGTACCACACCGAACTGTCAGGATTTTCTTTTATGAAAATAAGAGACAAGACGAGCAGAACGTTCAGCTGATGGTAAATGATACGCCCTGCCCATTACCATGCAGTGCCGCTCAGGATTCTTGAAAATACCAAAAAATTCTGAATGGCACTACAACTGCGCTTGTCACCTTGAGACATAAGATGTTAAGTCTCATTTGCCCAGTAATTTCACTAGCTACAGCGCCCTACAGGCCGAAACACATTATTCTCACATCAACGAGTTATGATGTAATTAATATATTTTAAAATTCATACAAAAGTATCCTGCTCAAAACAAAAAAATCTTCTCCCAGTAACACCAAATAAATATCTCACTTTTGTTCTATAAACGTATTGATAACAGAAAGATGAAATTGTTCAACATCTCTTTCTAAAGGGCGTGTCTTCAAAAAGCGCATGCGTCACTTTAGAAATCTTGAAAATAAGACTTTGTATTTGCCGCCAATGTGAAGGAAACTTTTGAAAAGTTAACTTGAATGAAAGTTTTCTGTTACCATTTTCTGATGGGTTTTTGAAGAATATGTGGTTAGTGGATTGCTTGACGAATAGTATATTTTTGGAATGCTAAACTATAAAATGTTAACAATTTCAAAATATTCAGCATTATATTACAAAATATTGCGTAGTTGATAATATTAATTACTTATAACCATGTGTTGCCTTTAGTAAGGCCGGCAGGAGTAACCATTGATCGGTCCGGTCCTAGTTACCATTAACCATTTGTCTATAACCTTAACAGGACTGGTCCGAGTAACCATTTTAACCAATTAATAGTAGAAATCCGAATCTCACAAATAGAACCATTAATTTTAGTTATTTACCAAATGTCATAGATTAATTTAGTATCTTAAGTAAATAAATACTTTTACCATAAAACCTATATAGATATCTACCCCTAAGTGCACCCCTATTCAAGAATTTATGTGCCTATTTTTAAAACATAATTCACTTCAGTCGGAAGACGTCCACTGCTGGACAAAGACCTTCCCCAAAGATCTCTACGACGATCGATTCTGCGCTGCCTTCATCCAACCTATTCCGGTGATCCTGACTAGATCATCGGTCCATCTTGTGGGTGGTTGATATTAGAGGACTTTGCTGGCCCAACAGCCATCTGTTCTTTGAGCGCACTGTGTCTTCAGTTTTGCAATCAAGAGGGCAATGTCGGTGACTTTGGTTCTCATAAGGACCTCCTCATTTCTGATTCGATCTCACAGGGAAACTTCTAGAATAAATAGCCCTCTCTATTACCCTCTAAGTGACCATGAGCTTTCTCATACGGCCTATAGTTAGCGACCACGTCTGCATTCCTTAAGTCATCACTGGCAGCACACACAGGTTAAAAACCTTCGTCTTGAGAAACTGTGGTATTTGGGACGAGAAGATTTAACGGATCTTACGGATAAAATAGCACATTCTTTCACTTGGTCGTCATCGTAGCTGCCGAACAAATGGACCTCATATAATATAAAAAGGGTTATTGGTAATTCGACGTTTGCCCCTCAGGAGGTGATGGGACTATTTTCGATAATTTTAACCACCGTATGCATTATGCAAATGTGAATCATTTTTGCTTTATCAGGTGTTTTAGCTTTTTTTAAAAACAGTCAATATAGCAAATTCAAGAATTTATTAGTAAAAAAATATTCTGATTTATAAAAACAATTAAACACTGGTTGCTTACCAATATTAAAACAACAATTGTCCGTCAGATTTTAAAAATTCGACACAAAAAGCGAGATGATTTCAATTAATTTTTAAAATTTATTTCACCAATTTGCCTGAAAAACAAAAAAAAAACATTATGTAATTTGGCTTGCAGATTATATTTAAACCAAGACCGTTTTCTTAGCTCTCTTTAAATGGATAACAACTAGGGACTTATTTCAAAGAAACTGAATAAAAATTATCACAAAGGAAGGAGGGAAATTCGTATTCGAACTAAACTTAAGATCGTTTTTAAAATTTCCATAAATACCCGATATAAATAAAACAAAAAATACAAATGGAATAATTATAAAATAAATTAAAATAGCCGACTTTAGTTGATATTCTTTAGTTTTTTTTAATGAAAATAAGGGACGAGACGATCTATACGTTCAGCTGACGGTATCTGATACGCCTTGCCCATTACAATGCAGTGCCACGCAAGATTCTTGAAAAACTCAAAAATTCTGAGCGGCCACCTTGCGACGTAAGATGTTAAGCCTCATTTGCCCAGTAATTTCACCATAAAAATAAGCAACTTAAGCCCGAATAATGGTATAGAGCTCCGTCTCTGCATGTTTATAGTCAATGTCTTACAGCTTTACTTTGGTACAGTCAGCACAAAAAAAATCTTATTATATTTATTTCTAGTTGTTGCGTTTTCGTAACTTTTATAATTATAAAGTTTAAAAAAAAGAATTTATTTTGTAGTTATAGAAATATTTTTATCTGTTTTATTTTATTTCTAGAAGTAGTATGTATTAGTAACGTTCATAATTAAGAAGCTATATTTTTTTTGTACGGTCAGCAAAAAAATATTTTTTTTTATTTGTAGAAGTATTAAGTAAAAGTTACATATTATATACATTTCATAGCTATAAAGCTGTTTTCACACCGTTTACATTTTTTTTTATTTTACTTGATCATTTTTTAGTTTTCTTTGTTGCAATTCATTTATTCATATTAATCAACCCAAAGCGTTGTGTTAAATTGATTGTTACAAAACGGAATATTTTTACTGTATATTTATGTTTATATGTGCCATTCACAACAGCAGATTTAGTTATTTTTTTAGGTTTTTGCTATTTCTAGTAACAATTAAGGATATTTTTTCTATCATGTCGTACCCAATTAAATTATTTTCACTTCAAAAATCTGAATTAGAGTCTGAACTTGCGGTTCGAGGTGAAACACCCACAAGTACAGTTCTCCGAAAAGAAATCAATAATCTAGGTCAGTTATATCCATCTGATGATATCTTGAGTTCTCACCTTGAACCTGATGAGGATTTGGCCAGCTGGCTCCTCAAAATTGGATCCCAAATATGTTACGTGCCGAGTTATCACTAAACGTTCGCCTCTTGTTTTTTATTAGAAGACATATCGGGCAATAACTTGGGCACTTGGCACATAAAAGATTTAAAAATATTTATGTACAATATAATATATTATATAGAACGCAGTTTCGTTTCGTCTTACGAATTTTCGATCAGGGTCACGTGTCCTGACGCAAGTTTAACATTTATACCCATTCCAAGAAACGCCGCTAAAGAAGTTTTCACCTCAAAAAATATCAATTGGATGTAGATTGCATTATAACCCCATTAAAAATAAGCTACCAAAGCAGAGTAATGGTACAGAGCTCCGTCTCTGCATATTTATAGTCAATGTTGATATTAATATATCAACTGAAGTTAAAGTTTGTCGACAATTTAATTTGAATCCTATAATCTTTCAACGAAAGTTGATTTTTCATAATTTCAACGACTGTCTTACGAATTTTCGATCAGGGTCAAGAAAAGTGCTCGACGCCGCTAAAGAAATTTTTCAATTCAAAAATTTTTATTGAAATAAATTTTATTTTTTTATGTACATGAATTTTATCAAATTATTTATATTTTATTAATAAAAATTACTTGAAATCTTACACTAACTGATGTTTGTCATATAATATAGCTAAAAACGTCTCAAAAACTTTTATCAACTAAATTCAATAGCTAGCATTTTATTTGCAAGAAATGACCGAATAAGAAACTCTTATTCAGATCTTAATAAAGAAAGCACGTAGCATTGCATTCAATTTGAAGGTGTTTTCGAGTATTGAATATATTTCGTTAGCTCTGCATGCACGTCCGCTTATCACGAAGTTCAGTCACGCACTACCGCTCCGCTATGGAATTCCGACTATCGACACGAGGTGGCGCTCTCAATTTGCACTTTTTGGCGCCCAACTAGCTGAATAAGTCTTGCTTTGAATATACTTGAATATCTTGTATTTCCTCTTAAATTGGCCTCCGGGGATCAGATGCAGTAAAAGTCACCTCCAGTTTGTGATCATCCTTCTGATCTCACTAGTCCCAATTGGATAGGACCTTCTGTGCTATATCTCAGTGCGACTTGTACCTCTCTCTCCCCAAGAGAAGGTCACCTTCGATGAAGGCTTGGAGGGCACTTGCCCAAAGCCAACCTCGGGTGGTATTTAGTAGGTAGGCATTTAGGTTGTTACGTAAGTCCCACATAACCAACGCAGACATAGGCTACCTTGGTATGCATGAGCATTCACCACCTCCCTCCCTTCGTTATCCTCGGAGAATAGCCCTTTCCCTTAGTCTGGGCGCAAAGAAAAACTAATCAATTGTAGATTTTAAAGTAATACGCGTCCACACAAACGCTTAACATATTTTTAAATCATTATTAAATAAAAATGTGTGTACTCTTGGAGCACCTAATTTCCTGGTGTATTTGAACCTAGCTGTTGCCGCGACTTTGTGCTGTGTCTTCCTCGCTATTGTGGCATTGTGCAATCGCGCTTCAAACAACACATTTATAACACGTGACTCGACACTGTGAGGTTTCTAAGTAGATTTAAAAAGTTCTTCATCATCATCAGCCGGAAGACGTCCACTACCTACCAACAATGCGTCTTCCGGTAAGTGGTCGCAATTCGAGGACTTAACTGCCCCAACGGCCATCTGTCCGTCGAACTATGTGCCTTACCCACTGCCACTTCAGTTTTACAATCATTTGGGCTATGTGGGATTCGATCTCGCACGGAATCTCCAAGCAAGCTCTATTGTCCTCTAAGCGACCATGAGCTCTCCCATCAGACCCATAGCTAGTGACCACGTCTGAGTACCGTAAGTCATCACTGGCAATATACAGGATTTACATTTAAGTTTGTCATATATCGATCTGATTGATGGCGGATTAATCATATATTAGATGACCGTCGGCCTGTATGAATCCTCCTCGAATAGCGACCACGTACCGGAAGACGCAGTGTTGATAGGCGCCCGAAAAGATGGACCTACGATCTGGTCAAGATCTCCGGAATACGTTGGATGAGGGTAGCGCAGGACCGATCGTCGTGGAAATCTTTAGGGGAGGCCTTTGTCCCGTAGTGGATGTCGTTGCTGATGATGATGGATACGGGCTTGATTACTATTTTGATGTGTAATTCAAAAACACATGGCGGGCATAAATAAATACGAACTTATTTACGCAATTAAATATAAAAACTTATTAGAAATCTTACAGTAAAACTAATTACCCTGTTTGCTTACACTACATGAATATGTTATATTCAATGCATGTATCTTACAAACGCTCTGCTAAAGCCGAATGATAGTCCAAATTACTCTGTTGCTATTTTAAATCCCCCATTCGGAGCTCGATTCATATTTTCCCGGCTGTAAAGCCACAAGCGGTCGAATATCAAAGCACAAAGGCTGTCTCCCTCGACAGTGGTTTTGCAACGATTAGCATCGAACCCTTTGAGCTACATCTCAGGATGCTCTCGATAAAAGTTTGGATGTATTTCTCTTTACTTCTGCAATGATTTTAATTCTTACTTTTATCCGTTTACGTCACGTTATTACGTTATAAAAACAACGACGACAAGTAACAACATTTTAACTTAGCTCCTCAAGTAAAAAAATAATTTAGTGGTTTAAAGTGCATCGTTTGACCTGAAAAGTATACCCACAGTTTCTATTTTATTCAGCGATTGTAATTAAATATAAATTAATAAATAGAAGCAGTGTTAAATTAGTAATATTACTCAAATAATAATCTTGTTATTCGGATTTTTAAACGTGTGACTAGTACGCGTAAGCGCCAACCAATCCCGCGGCGCTTACAACCTTTTGGCCGAGAAGGTCGGTTGAACGCGGCTGGGCCGCTTGGCTCGCTACGTACCTCCGTACCTAGGAAAGATACCGCGTGGCGTAAGTATTTTATGTACCGTCACCGCTGGATGCCGGACTAAGATTACTAGCAGACTATACTTAAACTGTTGCGTTTGCAAGTTAAACTTTGATATCGAATGCGTTAATGTATCCGAAAAGCGGTTCAATTTAATGGAAGTGGAGCGTAGAAACAGCTGGAAATGCCCGGGATGTGTGGTTAAAAAACCTAAAATTGATAATAGTAATACGCCTGTTAGACCTACTGAGCTGAGTGGGAGCTCGCCGGAGCATACAACATTTTCGATGGCATCACCTTCAAGCCGTGATGACGACATTGTTATTAATAAGGGTGATATAAGGCTTTTATTCAAGGAGGAGTTCGCTTTAATGAAGGACACCCTTATAAAAGAGCTACATATGTCTTTGAAGAGTATGGTGGAAGAGGAGTTTAAACGTATGAGGAACGATATAAAATCAATAGAGGAGGGTATTACATTCATGAATGCAGAACATGAAACCATGAAGCAGAAATTGGCCAACCAGGCGGTTGAACTAAAGGATCTACGTAGCCACAATACGTCTTTACAGAGTACCATCCATGAAATGTCCTCTCGACTTGAAGTCATGGAGCAAAACAATCGATCCTGCAATTTAGATATTCAGTGTGTTCCAGAGCACAAAAGTGAAAATCTTTTGACAACTGTTATCCAGCTCTCGAAGGCTGTCTCGTGCGGGATCCAAGAAAGTGACGTACATCATTTTACCCGTGTCGCTAAATTCAACAAACAAGATCGTAGGCCTCGTGCAATCATCGTAAAGTTGGCAACTCCCCGAATTCGCGACTCCCTGTTGGCCAGCGTGATTAAATTTAATAAAGTAAACACCAACAAAAATGACAAGCTAAATACAAGTCACATTGGTATGGGTGGAGAAAAAGTGCCGATTTATGTAGGAGAACATCTATCACCACTGAATAGAAAATTACATGCGGAGGCGCGTCGCAGGGCCAAGGAGAAGGGTTACAAATTTGTATGGGTTAAGCAGGGTAGAGTATTTGCTCGAAAAACAGAGACCTCTGAATATATCTATATAAAAGATGAGAGTAGCCTAGATAAAATTCAGTAGTTGCCTCATTTAGAAGCTCTTTTGGTGATTTAAGCTATAAAATTCGATCGATTACAAATATTCTACCAAAATGTTAGAGGTCTTCGGACTAAGACTCATGATATTCTTTGTAATATTGCATGCTTAGATTATGACATATTAGTGCTAACGGAGACGTGGTTAAACAGTGGAGTATACGACAACGAACTATTTGACAATCGTTATAAATTATATAGGCGCAATCGCGAGAGTTCCGGTTTCCACTCAGCTAAAGATGGTGGAGGAGTTTTGATAGCAGTCTCAAATAAACTATGCTCTTCTAGATTAAAGGACAAGGAGAGCTTATGTGAAGATCTCTGGGTCAAAGTTGAACTTTCTAAAAACATCGTAATTCATATTTGTGCTGTGTACATTCCGTCTCCAGTTAAATCAAATATATTGAAACAATTCATAGATAATTTTAATCATGTCTCCGAAAATATACATAATGTTTGCGTCATTGGCGATTTCAACTTGCGCTCTATTAGTTGGCCTCTTCCTGGATCTACTGATTCAATAACTAATAACGGTTCCTCGTTGGGTCATCTCCTAATTGATTTTGTTTCTCTTAATAATCTTTTTCAATATAATAATATAACCAATAACCAGCTGAAAATTTTAGACCTAGTTTTAAGTAATATGCCTAACATCAATGTAAATGCATCACATAATCCACTAGTTAAAATTGACCCATACCATGTTCCCCTGGATATATCAGTTTACTTAAATGATAAATATAAGGAGCTCAGGGCTAATTTTGGGGAAGTTAGATATAATTTCCTAAAAGCAGATTATCAGAAAATTATCGACCAACTTGATAAAGTAAATTGGTTGAGTGAATTTTCGGATAACATTATTAACATTTTAAACAAGAGATGCAAAACATATACCATCTCTTGCTACAACAAATACATCCAAGATATCGAATTCAAAAAAGATTTTTGAGACACCTGTCATATTCGGTTGGTCTACACAAACTCCATAAATCATATGTCGAAAGACTGAATTATTTTAAAGTGGAAAACCTATCAGTTCGTCGTCAATTATCTGGGTCTTTGCGTTTGCCGTTAGCTCGTACTAATCTGAAAATACACTCTCCTATATCTAGACTAAGCCAAACATATAACTCTCTCGATGTATCTGTAGACATATTTAACACGTCACCCATTGCATTTAAGACTGCTGTTCGGAAATTTTTGAATATTGTTAAATAGTATTTAAGTTAGTTATAATTCTTAAGCTATATTAATAGTAAGTATTTTTGAATGTAGTAGATAATAATAGTTCATGTAGTTTGGAACTTAATGTACTTGATATATTTTGTTACTTGATTTGCATGTTGTGGCACCTATATTCAGTGCAATTACAATTTTATTTAGACATTTACTTATTTTAAGATTACTTTTAGTGTAACTGTAACTGGATGTCCTTAAATAAATAAATAAATAAAAATAAATAAATAAATAAATAAATCCTGTTCTTTAAATTTTATAAAAATTTCAGTTATAAAAAAAAAATCGAAAAAATATTGCCAAATGGGTTTTTTTTGTGACTGACGTCTGAAGGTAGCAAGCAAAAACACACACGAATTTAGAAAAACCCACAAGCACACAGCCGGACTGAGGTTCGAGTCTCCTTAGGAGACGCCCCGCGACTGTTGTTGCGTAGTCTTTGCGGCCTCCACGGCCCACGTCCTACTTCGCTGTGAAAGCCAGGGCTGCTTACAGCACAGAGGAGGTTTTAGTCGGTATGGGGCGTCCGCTTACGCGGACACTCGAGTCCGACATATTACGCCCCGTTCCGGGGCGTAAATACGTAACAGTATTTCGACCCCTTAAAAAAAAAAAAAGAATTTAGAATCTCCACATATTTTACAAACTCTCCAATCTTTCAAAACTATGCTCCACAATTATTATTTATTACTGTGACATATTCATTACTAGTTGTTTTCTTTTATTGGAATTATTTACTGTATGTGTATGTTTAAATTATATGCATATCGATAACACCACCTTCTGTTATCTTTTCAACTAAAACTACTTCATTACAGGTTGCCTGGTAGAAATCGCTCTTAAGCGATAAGGCCGCCTATTGCTTTTTGTAGTCTCGATTTTTGTTATGTTTAATTATTTTGTGGTGTGCAAAAAAGATATATTTCATTTCATTTCATTATTTTAAGTTTTTTTTAAAAATATATATAGTGGGTAAAACACTTTTTATAGTGGGTAAAACACTTTTTATAGTGGGGCGTATAACGCGTTTTTACGACCATAATTATAATAATAAGTCACAATTCATAACAAGTAGTTCCAATTGTTTGCCTAGTTTCACTATTTTATTAAGGTTTTTAACAAAAACTTTAATAAATTGACGATTGACACATGTGCTAAAATCATTATAAATTTTACAGTATATAAATATGTATTTTGGAAATCGCCGCCTTATATGCTCTAATGCCCGTGTTATAAGAAGGGTTGAAATCGAGTAATATGACAATGTGTTATAATAGTTCCGGGGCATCTTGAATCGGTGCACTTGCGGGCGACTGGCGGCAGTGAATTGCAGACCACTGTCATGAGTAGGCGCTACAGCTCCGCGCAAACACAATACGATTCGCTTATAAATAATCGCCAAAATGCTTGGTAAAATCAAAGCAATAAAAAATCCCTAACAAAATGATTGCGAATTTGAAGTAGCAGTGGGCAGGACACATAGCTCGACAAACAGAGAGCTGTTGGGAGAGTAAAGTCCTCGAATAGTGTTGGTAGGCATAGGGCCAGAAGATGGACCGATGATCTGGTCAAGATCGCCGGAATAGGTTTTTTTTAAAATGAAAATAAGGAACGGGACGATCAAGACGTTCAGCTGATGGTAACTGATACGCCTTGCCCATTGCACAGCAATGTAATGTGCCGCTCAGGATTCTTGAAAAACCCAAAAATTCTGTCTCCTTGAGACATAAGATGTTAAGTCTCAATTTCCCAGTAATTTCACGAGCTACGGCGCCCTTCAGACCGAAAGTCAATAATGCTTACTGCTTCACGGCAAAAATAGGCGCCGTTCCGGTACCCATAATCTAGCCGGCATCCTGTGCAAAGGAGCCTCCCACTGGTTGGATGAGGGCAGCGCAGGATCAATCGTGATGAGGATTTTTGTGTCTTTATCCAGCAGTGAAAGTTTTTCGGCTGAAATATTGAACACTGGCAAAAAATTTAAGAAAGTAACGTATATATATGTATTAAGATCCCCATGAGGTACCTTCCTAGAAACACCGCACAAGGAAGCTTATGCCATAGCTTGGTTGTACGTGGAAGAAAGTTCCTTGAAAACTACAGTGTAAAGGAACGCCAGAAACCCAGATGGAGGGGATTATATCCTATTTTGTGGCGTGTCGTGCGAAAGCGTAAACCGGCAGCAGGAGTCAAGTCTATCAGATCTTGAAAACATTTCCGTAGCTCTCATAACTTTCAAAACTTAAAATAAAAAATTAAAGCTATATATTCATGCACGCAACAAAATGTTGTTTGAATTTACCGCTATGCTTTATTGATCTAGTTAACACACTGTTTGTAAATTCAAGATCTGTATCACCTTATTGAAACGTAACTCTTGAAACAAAACACATTATTAACACAAAAAGGATTTAAAGATCGCGTGTTTGATATTACGGTGTTAGCGATGATACTGGTACAATGAAATACACAAGTGTTAAGTTCTTATTTAATATTATAAATGTGAATGTAAGTTTGTTTGTTACGCTTTCACGCCTAAACCACCATACCAAACTGATAAAATTTAATACAGAGATAGACTAGAGCTTGAAAAAGGACATAGGCTACCTTTTATTGCAAAAACATAAATGGAGGGGTTGAAATAGGGGATGACAGTTTGAATGGAAATTCGTCAATATCGATTTGATAATAAATAATTAATAAACGAGCATTTTGAAACTTTGAACTACATGGGGATGAAATAGGAGATTAAAGTTCACAGGGAAATACTATTAAAGAGACTGTCCACAATAATAAGGGATAGGCGCTGTATCATAGAAGAGCGCTACCAGCAGTGGAAAGAGCAGTTTGTATAATATGTATTATTTGAAAAGTATCCTAAAAGATAAAACAATTTCCCAAAGTAACTATTCGAAGTAGATGAAGTCGCACGTAAAAGCTAGTATATTATATTATAGAAATATAATTCGAATAATATGCTAGAAAACAAATCTTCATAAACTTTTAACCAACTTTTAAATTATACCTATGAATAAGTTACAACTTAATTAAAAAAAAACACATTTTTAAATAGTAAAGAGAAAAATCCATCGACATAGGTACAACCACTATGCAGTGGTTACACAATATGACAAATTCTTAGATAATTTAGAAAAAAGAGTCTTTTACTGATAGACAACCGATAAAAACAAGCCAGGAATATTAGTTTAGTGTGCGTGACAAGCTACGTCTTAAACTCGCGATTTGTATGACATCGTGTCAGTGTGTTTGAATTGATCAAAATAGAGGTTTGTTCTAAACTCAATATTTTTCGACATTTTCACAGCTGTCATAGTCTATCTAGATTCTTGACAAATAAATGATATAACGATAAATCGTTCAATCTAATTTTTTTTTGTGTTGTGCATTCTACAGACATATACATCCTTATATCTCTTGACAGTCTCTCAGTTACGTGGGTATGCCCTTAATAAAGGCGCCCAACCAAGATTATTTAAAATTAATATTAGAAACAAAACAATTTTGTGCTTGAATGTACACACGGATTATATCGAATTGCGTGTATCGCTCGCTTAGCAAGAACCGTTGAATGTAACCTCTTCACAGATTGGAGTTCTTGAATCTTTAATACTTACTGTTTTAATTAAAAATAAGTTTGACAAATATGACATACTTTTCAACTGATCATAACACATTCTTCTTCTGTGACTCGTAACAGTATTTCTTTGACGTGTCAAGCTAGCCTGCACAATACTCGTAAATGGCCACAGCAATTTCAGTAGCCTTGGCTTTTTTTTTTTTTTGAGAGGAGGAAATACTGTTACGTATTTACGCCCCGGAACGGGGCGTAATATGTCGGACTCGAGTGTCCGCGTAAGCGGACGCACCATACCGACTAAACTGCTGTTAGCAGCCCTGGCTTTAACAGCGAAGTAGGACGTGGGCCGTGGAGGCCGCAAAGACTACGCAACAACAGTCGCGGGGCGTCTCCTAAGGAGACTCGAACCTCAGACCGGCTGTGTGCTTGTGGGAAGGAGAGAGAATGAAAATGAAAATGAAGATGAAAAGATGAGAAGAACACACTCGACGGCGAGTGTGGTGATGTTTAGTGTAATGTATGTAAGTGTGTGTGTATGTGTTTATGATTGTATGTATGTATGTTTGTATGTGTGTAAGTAGTGTAAATGTTAGTGTGCATGTATGTTTGTGTTTGTGTCTGTTTGTGGAGTGTGTTTGTTATTGTGTAAATGGTGTATGTCAGTCCGTCAGTCAGTCCGTGTGTGAGTGAATGTAGTAAAACGATTACAGGACGAGGACTAACGTCTCGTCGGGTATCAAAACAATTTGTGGTGTATCTAGGGTGCGGGCCGCTGACCATCGTCAGAGTGACGAGTGCCAGTGGTTTGCGGTGGTTGACCGCGCCTACGCCTGCGAAGGCGGTGTGTGCGTGTCTGTGTCGGTGTTTGTGTGGGTGTCGCGTTCGCGATGGTAATGTCGTCATCCAGGTCTACCGTTACGTGTCTGGGACGTCTTATTGGGTTGAGACTATGGTGAAGGGGGGTGTACCCGCATGCCTTCCGAACCAAGATGTTGGGATGGTTAGGCGCCTTGTCAAAGAAGCGTCGCGAGATCTCTTTAAAGTGTTGAGCTATCCTCGGAAGCTCTAGGTCGCGGTGAAGGTCAACGTTTCGGATGAACCACGGGGCTCCGGTTGCCATGCGCGTGAATTTATTTTGAACTACTTGCAAACGACGTAAGTAGCTCGGTCGGGTGTGCGCGAAAACGACGCTTGCGTATGACAGTATGGGCCGTACGATGGTTTTGTGCAGCGTCACTTTGTGTTTGAGCTGAAGTAGCCTTGGCTCCACTAAGTTATGTAGAGGTGGTAGGGCATTTTGTTTTATATTTTATATTAAACATATTAATTAGTACGGGATTCGCGCTTTGAATAGTTTCTTACTGAATAAAATTTGGTACGAATTCGCCTGTTATAGATTAGAATGTTATACAAAAAACTCATGATTTTTATAATATTAAAATTATCCATATTATAGTGAAGTAAGTAAGTAATTTTCTCCCAGTGGAAGGTTCCTTTGCGCAGGATGCAGATTATGGGTACCACAACGGCGCCTTTTTCTGCCGTGAAGCAGTGATGTGTAAGCATTACTGTGTTTCGGTCCGAAGGGCGCTGTAGCTAGTGTAATTACTGGGCAAACGAGACTTAACATCTTATATCTCAAGGAGACGAACACAATTGTAGTGCTGATCAGAATTGTAATAGGCAGGGCATATTTATTATCATCAGTTGAACACCCTGCTCGTCTCGTCATTAATTGTCATAAAAAAATACTTACTGTAAGTCTATTCTATTCAAATCGAGATTCTAAATAATAATAATAACTATAAAACAAAATGAAACGAAATTAAAATCATAAAAACCATATTTTTATGTGTTACTTAGCTTACAGGATAATCTTTATAAAATCTTTTCTTACATTCATTGGCTAAACTACTTTAGTTCAAACGCAGAGTTGAAAAGGTAGCCCGTAGGGTATTTGTAAGCTGTTGTTACTATATACTCCTAAGATACATAATAGCTTTAAGGGTAAATGTATACACTGTTATAATAAAGTCCCAGCCACTGTTCAGGCATTATGTAAAAATAAATTTAAATGTATTATAAAAAAAATGGCTCTGTCGTAAATCCTATTACTCCACAGCTGAATATCTAAGTGATCGGATAGCCTGGGACTAGATTATGATTATTTTATAGCGATAGAAATGACTGCACAATATTGTAAATTTTTATTGAAAAGAGTGCAAAAAAAATAATGCTGGGAGAGTTTCTTGCGCCGCTTCTCTCTCAGAGCGCAATTTGTTTCCGAAGCGGTAGTAGTATCTATAGAAATGACATCTAAAAGAATTCTAAAGGAATCAATTTTGAGAAAATAAATGCCTTTACCTTAAACCATCAAATATTCCTCAACAATAATTAAACTGCAATATGCTAAGTGAAAGCCGAACACAATATTGTTAAGACTAACGTTTGAATTGCACTGCATGTCTGTGTATCAAAGGGGATCTTATAACTAATTTAATTATGCATTTAGAACTTCTCTCAATTGTGATACCTGTCTTGAATAAGATATTGTTTCATTTGCCCCAGGGTACTTTGTTCTAGAACTCAGTTTAGTGTGTTTTAACGAGATAAACTTAGATTAAAGGTGTTAAATTTTAAGGTAAATTGCGGCATACGGTAGTAACAAGTGACTGAGCTAGTCGTACTATTTTAACCGACTTCCAAAAGGAGGAGGTTCTCAATTCAATCGTTTTTTTATATGTATTACGTACACCGATTACGCTGAGATTTATGATCCAATTTACACGATTCTTCTTTAGTTTGATGCAGAATGTTTGTCATATGGTACCATAAAAATATCAATAAGTAGTATTTTATTAATAACTAGCTGACCCAGCAAACGGTGTATTGCCATATAAAGTAATAAGAAAAAGAATTAAAATTTTTGGGGTATAAAAAATAGATGACAACCGATTCTCAGACCTACCAAATATTAAATCGTACATAAAATCTACCAACTATAGGTAGCTAAAATTTAGTTTTTTTTACCTCCGGAGAAAGTTTGAACGATATAAAGATTCTAATTAGTTTTTCATTTTTAACGATTCTTTCGATTTAATTTGTGAACGACGGGGGACACATCTAAGGAAAAACAAAATTGTTGTTTTTTTTTAATTCCGAACATTTTCATATGTATTCACCTTTTAAACCTTCTCTGGACTTCCACAAATAATTCAAGACCAAAATTTGCCAAATCGGTTCAGCCGTTCTCGAGTTTTAGCGAGACTAACGAACAGCAATTCATTTATATATATATACTAGTGGACCCGACAGACGTTGTCCTGTACATACGTCTTAAATTTGAAAAATCGGTCCAGCCGTTAGTAGGAGTTCACTAACATACACATGAGTAGGAGAATTATATAATATGGACGGAATTGAGAATCTAAAACAAACTCAAATTCACGGAAACAAACAAAAAAACATCAAAATCGGTCCAGCCGTTTAGGAGGTAGTTTAATTGTGAATCTAAACCATTCTCGAATCCACCTGAAGACACACACCAATCTCAAATTCACTGGAACACACAAAAATATCATCAAAATCGGTCCAGCCGTTTAGGAGGTAGTTCAATTGTGAATCTAAACCATTCTCGAATCCACCTGAATACGCACAGAAAGTTTCATTAGAATCGGTCCAGCCGTCTAGGAGGAGTTCAGTGACATACACACGCACACAAGAATTATATATATAAAGATATATTTAGATAGATGAAGGAATCAGGTTTGCATGAGTGGTGTATGAAATTATATATTAATTAAGTTATTTTATAGTTTTGAGTTTTTGAAGTCGATTTTTTAGGGTTCTAGAGCCAAATGGCAAAAAACGGAACCCTTCTAGATTCGACCGTTACTGTTTTCCACTTTATTACGAAACTATAAGAACTATACTGTTGAAACTTGGTAAGTATAGGGTCTTTCAATAGGGACTTCCGAACTTTTACAGTTGATAGCGGCCATCTTGTTGAAGCTACATCTGTCAAATTGGCTGTCATTTATTCAGTCTGTTTTACCAAATCACCATGCATGGATATAGCGTTCAACAACACGTGCAAATGATAAAATTGTTTTATCAAAATGGGTGTTCTGTTCGGGCAACGTTAAGCGCGCTTCGCCCATTTTACGGGCGCCATAATCGTCCTACCGAGAGGACTATTCGCAGTGTGGTGGATAAATTTGAGTCCACTGGTTCAGTAAACGATCAACCAACACCCGTACGTCGATGAAACGCAAGATCTACCGAAAACATCGCCGCTGTCCGTGAGAGCATGCAGGAGAATCCGAGGCAGTCGATTTCGCGTCGCTCACAAGAACTCGGCCTTTCACAGACCACAACTTGGCGAATTTTGCGTCGTGACTTGGGCCTGCACCCGTACAAAATTCAACTAAACCAGGAGCTGAAGGTAAACGACCATAGAAAAAGACTTGTGTTCGCTGAATGGGCTCTGGAGCAGTTGGCAACTGACCCTAATTTTCATCGAAAAATCATCTTTGGGCCGATACAAATCCACATGAGATCCAAGAGCGTCCAATGCATCCCGAAAAAGTCACTGTTTGGTGTGGATTTTGGGCTGGCGGCATCATCGGTCCATATTTCTTTGAAAACGACGTTGGCCAGGCCATCGCCGTAAACGGAGAGCGCTATAGGTCGATGATTGCCAACTTCTTTTGGCCTGAATTGGATGATATGGACACCAACGACATGTGGTTTCAACAGAACGGCGCTACGTGCCACACAGCTCATGCCACATTGGACATTCTGCATGAGCGGTTCGATGGCATGGTCATCTCACGTGGAGATGATGTGAACTGGCCACCGAGATCGTGCGATTTGACCCCATTAGACTATTTCTTGTGGGGTTTTCTTAAGTCGCAAGTCTATGCGAATAAGCCACAAACCACAGCGGCCCTCAAAGCCAACATAACCCATGCCATCGGTCAAATTCAGCCTGATTTATGCACCAGCGTCATGGAAAATTGGACATTTCGGATGCGCGCCACCCAGAGAAGCCGGGGCGGACATTTGAACGATGTTATATTCCACACATAATGGCATCGATAGGCCTTTCAAACGAATAAAAATTGTTGATGATATCTAACACAAATTTTGTTTTATTTAAATTTGAACATAGGAAGCCCTTAATGAAAGACCCTTTATATGTATTCTCTGAACCGCATTAAGATTTTCACACAAAAATAGGAAAAAAAAAACAATAAATTTATTTCATCAAACTCAATATTTTTATTTCATCAAACCCATGCGTGTGATGTAGGTAGATAGATAGGTAGGATAGGTTCAAAAATGATATTGAGGTTTTTAATATCATTTTTTTCTAAACTAAATAGTTTGCGCGAAAGACACTTCCAAATTGGTAAAATGTACCTACTTCTAGAATAAGAAAAAATATGATGCACATTACTATAAAAACTTCCATCGAAAATTGGTTCGAACGAGGTCTAGAAGCTAGTTTTTTTAATACGCCATAAATCGTTACAACGAACTACAAGAACTTTTATCTTATGTTACTTGCTGCTGCGGAACCCTTCATGGGCAAGTCCGACTCACACTTGGCCGCTTTTTTTTAAAAGCAGTTTCTTTAACTCGCCGATACTTAGACTTGTATTAAATGAGTATTTTACTCAAGAATTGGCTATATTTAATTAATTGGCTATTTATGTTCAGGTACCACTTCCTTTATCACCTACATAAGTTTTTACCAAGAATATCCAATGTACTGAAACACCGTATAGTAAGTTGGAGATATTATATGAATTATAATTGCAGGTGTGCAAAACATGTGGTTAGTGCTTGACTAACATTAACAAACAAGAAAATTTACTGTTAAATATTTTACGTAAACCAAATTTGTTTATGCCCAAGTTGATTATGTGAACTCTAACGCATTGTTGTTCATGTGACCTCTATTGGAATGTAATACAGTCCATTTTTATGTGAATCCCATGAAAGAATGACCAAGATTATATTGACGCAGTTTCTTTACTTACACGAGAAAACATGTATTCTGCTTAGTTATAGAACCACATTTTTATTTGCCGATTCTAGTAATTATTGCTGTATTAAGCAAATTCTTATTAAAATTGATACATTTGTCGCTTTCAGCACGGCTTTCTGTATATAAAGTATGTGGAGTTTTTCTTAAAAATCAAGTAATTTAGACGAATACTTTAAACAATGAGACATATTGGACGCATATTTAATACGAAAAATTGTCTTGTATGGAGCGCCAATTAGCGCTTACTACTTGAGGCACACTGTTTATGAAGAAAGATATGGAAAGTCTCAAGGAAGTTCTCTGGGGAAGAATATAGGATACTTGGAATTCAATAGACTACGCGACAAAAACGGCGGTAGGTTTGTTTCTTGTCAACATTTTATACAAGACTAAATATAATAAAATCCCTGCTTACTCATTGTGTGTATTCGAATGTAAATCCAAAGAATTTCACTTTCGACGTCTCCGTAATCGGGAAAAACAAATTTAAAATGCGCCATTAACTCTTGGCTTTCCTCCAAACAAACTCAATTTAAAATCAACCGTATTACATTAAATATAAAGATCAAAATATCCATCAAATGGTTACAAACAGTTTTTTAATTTGCTAATCCAGTCACCGCATTAGGGTTCCCTAATCTGCTTACATCGGAGTAAACAAAGTTGGCTAACGGAAAATATTTACTTTTCTCTTTCATCTACCTTTATTTGCTCTAATTTTTTCTCACCTTTCAGGGTTTCACAGACTATTTGCTAGTTCGTTGAAGTTAGGGAGTTGCCAAATGTTTTTCTCTCCTGACATTTTATTTGTAATGGATTGTAGCAATAGTAATGTTATGAGAAGATACTAGAATTAGTAGCATAGCCGCGTTGAGAGACAGCCTCACATGTGACGTATATATCCCGTAAGTTGTGATTTAGTATTCATCATAATGGCTCACCTGAAATGCGTCTATTTCTACTGAAATACTTGTCAAACTGCGGATTTCTTCCACATCCTGTAAAATATTACATTTCAGACATATTTTAAGTAAACCGCTGCTTTATTTACCATTGCTACAATTTACTCAATATCCTTAGCTTTGCAAGCGTATGCTGTTGCGCAGAACATTAAATATATACTTATATATTCTGACCCTATTGTCGGGGACAGTGCTCTTTGAACGGCTGGATCACTTGGCGTTGCGTAAAGAAGTCGCTTCATTGTCTATCTTCTACCGCATAAATCACGGAGAGTGTTCCGAAGAGCTGTTTAACCTGATTCCTGCCACTGAATTCCACCATCCACGACACGCTACAAATTAGGATATCATCTCCATCATCTGGATGTGTGGCGTTCCTCCACAGTGCGGTTTTCAAGGAACTTTCTTCACACCGATCACATAACACCAGGTGACCCGTACGCTCGTTTGTCCCCCTATTTCTATAAAAAAACAGTAATTTATTGTACTTGATCTGTTATTAAGCCAATGGAATTTAAAATGAAAAGTTTGAACTTGTTAAAGTGAGTCGGACTCACATACAAATTATCCTGTGTGATGGCGCAAGATATAACACCATGCACTTATTGAATACTTTTGAAACTTTTTTGACGTGAAAACTTCCTTAGCCGCGTTGGAGACTTTTTGGTAAGGGAAAATCTAATGGGTTCGCGTCACCAATATACTCATGACTGACGCGCGCGATTATTTAATAATTTAAAAAATAAATATATAATATATTATGGTTAGATACTTTTTGAATGGGTGAAATCTCGTGAGTTCGTGTCCCCGAAATGCTTATAGCAGTATATCTGTAGCTATACAGCTGCCGTATTGTGCAACATTATATCTTATAAGGTAAATTGAATGGATAAAGTATACTGTGCATTGTTGAAATTGTGTTTTTGTTTGATTAATATATAATTGAAAATAAGATTAAAAAATAAATTGAAATTTATAATTTAATTGTTCTTATACATTATGAAATTTCAAATTTTAATACTAAATATTCTGCCATTGAACGTCACCATCTTGTTATTTATATTTTTTTTTATACAGCAGGAACTGTTATACACACTATCAATGTTTCAGGTGTCTGTCTATTGCGACTTAAGGAATACAGCCTGCTGAGAGACAGAGGGACGGACGGCTAGGCAGCGGAGTAAAAAGAGCACAAGTTACTCATTCGTGACTTAATTCTGGGTTCCATACAAACATTTTGGAAAATTACTTCGAATAAAATAAAACCGGACAAGTGTGCGTCGGTTCTGTACATTTTTTTATGATCATCTTAAGAGTGTCGAGTGTGTAATTTTGTCAACCTGACGTCTGTGAAACTTTTTTTTCAGAAAATAAGGGACGAGACGAGCAGGACTTTCTGCTGTTCGTAATTGATACGCCCTGCCCATTACAATGCAGTGCCGCTCAGGATTACTGAAAAACCCGAAAATTCTGAGCGGTACTACAACTGCAGTCGTCACCTTGAGACATAAGTTGTCAAGTCTCATTTGCCTAGTAATTTCACTAGCTACGGCGCCCGTCAGACTGAAACACAGTAATGCTTACAAATTACTGCTTCACGGCAGTAATAGGTGCCGCTTTATCCATAATCTAGCCGGCATCCGTTGCTAAGGATCCTCCCACTGGCAGTAGTACTAACGTCTTGTCAGCCATTGTTTCCGTTTCCGCTCGCAGTCTATCTTTAGCCCCCGAACCAATACAATGTTTACTCAATGGTGACATTAAATGAACACACGTGTAGAGCTACATAATCATAATCATAAAAAAATATTTTTAAAGTAAACCTTATGTTACATCGTCTCGAACTTTTTCGTCTGTGTTTTGCATGTCGTGTGACGGTCGGGCGGCGCCTTTAGTTTGCTGCAGCTGATCGTGAAGTAACTATTGAATGAAACCAATTATCAAATATTGTTTTCAATTTTTTAACATGTGTATATAATCTAAATAATTGTTAAGTATTATGTATGTCGTACTCTCCCTGATTTAAAAGTATTGGGAATCAGTCACCCCATGTAAACTGTATATCTACACATACATAGAAAAGAATTGAAAGTATTCAAAAGTATTCAAATTTCATCAATTTTAATCCTTTTCAATCAATATTTTGGACCAGGGCTAAGACACAGAGTTTAATAAAAATATTTGTTGGAGACTTAGTCTACTTTTATTATTTCCCATTATCATTCCTATTTTCCAACTATAAAATTGGAAAGAAAAAGAAAGATTGATAAAGCGATTTTTATACCGTTAATGGAATATTATTCCAATTATTTTTAGTTAAATGTCTATAATGTGAAAAACAGTTTCACATTTACTGTGGATTCATAAAACCACACAATCCTTTCTTAAATATTAAAGAAAATAATTAAAATTTCCAAACAAAATGTAATACATTTGGAAAACAAAATTTTAAACACCCTTACGTGGGCGCTATTCACCTATGAGTTCTGACGGCTACGGCGTAGCATGGAAGCAGTAGGTGCCTACGCTAACTCGCGGCTACTACATTACTTACAGGATGTTCCGAAATTATATTATGGATATTTGATTTATTTAGGTGAATTGTGTATTTTAATTTTTGAATTTATTTTTTATGAATAATGTTAAGGTACACGTGTGTTTATCTAATTCTTTTTTTTTTTTAAAAGGAGGATAAACGATAGTACATCATCTAGTAGGTAAGTAATCACCATCGCCCACATTCTCTAACAACACCAGAGGAATCACAGGAGCGTTGCCGGCCTTTAAGGAAGGTCTACGAGCTAAAGTATGAAGCTCATTGGGTTCTGCTTCATATATTTCTTATTCAACAAAAACTACGCTCATATTTTATTCACAATGCATTTTATTTCCGTTTAACCTCGCTGTTGAGATATGTTGAAAGTATAATTTGCTTTTAAGATCATGTACAGGAATTCTCCGCATAATAACCAGCTTCGCGTGACCTCCCTCGACCCCTTTATGTAACGTTTTATGAGACAGTGAGCGGAGCTCCGCGTTCGTATGCAGACCTCAGAAAAATGGTTATTTTATGAATAATGATCCACGGTATTCTCAACAATTTTTCATGTTCTAAGCGGTTTGCTCATTAGGAATAATGTGATACAATTTATCTAAGCTATTATAGATCGTATTGCTGAATGACTTCATGAAATATGACTTTACGTTTATACTCATAATATCCACAAAAAATTTGTTACTAAAACATACTCGGATACCGATTGTTACTGCTTATATGGTATCGTTTCATTCGAACAACATTCTAAATTTAGTAGGTACGTGGTAGGAAGATCCTTGAAACCTGCATATGGAGGAACACCACATATCCAGATGATGTGGATGATAATTAAATTTATGACGTGTGGTCCGAAAGTAAAAGATGGCTAGGATCAGGGCTAAACAACTTATCGGCACACTCCAACTGAAAAATATGTTAGAAGACACAGAACATAATATCATCTAGATTCTAGAACAAAATTTGCATATTTTTGAAAAATTATTCTTTACTTTCGAAGCATTGTTTTTTTTTTTCTATTTTTTTTAATGTGAAAACTTTTAAGCCGCGTTGGGCATTTTTTTTGGTAGGGGAAAATCTTATGGTTTGGCGTCACCGACATGCTCATGACTGGCGCACGCGATAAATAAATTATTGACAAAATAAATATAAATACATAGTAAGACACTTTTTGGATGGGTGAAATCTCGTGAGATCGCGTCACCGAAATTCTTATAGCAGTATATCTGTAGCTATACAGCTGACGTATTGTGCAACATTAGTGGTGTGTATATCTTATAAGTTAAATTGTTAATATAAGTTTTATCTTATAAGTTAAATAATTGTGTGTATATCTTATAAGTTTAAAATTTCAATGTGTTTAATAATTTGTGCATTGTTAAAATAGTGTTTTCATAAGTTTCAAAATATTTTTTTTAAATGAATTTAATTGAATAATTTTATTGGTTTTAAGCATTATGATATTTCAAATTTTAATACTAAAAGTTATAAGTTTTCACTTCCATCGACAGCCTCTACAACTGCCATTTTTTTTATTTATCTTTAGTCGCAATAAAAAAAAAACTATGTTTGCATTGCATAGATAAAGCATCTGATATAAGTATAGTAGTAACAACTATTGTAATATTAAATTCACAAACTACTGGACTAACTCGTTGGTCGCCTTACTGAGAAGTATTACTATTATCATTGGTATAGAGAAACTGGAAGAGACATTAAAATCTGTTTCATTCAAATAAAATCACTTTATTTACTTAGGTAAAAATAATCACATAATTTAAAGGCCGGCAACGCTCTTGTGATTCCTCTGGTGTTGCAAGAGAATGCGGGCGGCGGTGATCACTTAACACCAGGTGACCCGTACGCTCGTTTGTCCTCCTATTCCATAAAAAAATAAAATCACACTCACGAACGTCAAAACATTTTACGTACCACCACTTCGGAAAAGGTTGAGTTTAATTGACAAGAAATGGCAAGAAACTCTTTGCCACTCTTTTAACTCAACGATGATTAGAACATCCTGCCACTCAATCGATTAGTTTATTTCCTAAATTTTAGATAAACTTCATCTCGCTGCTGGGCAATGGCGTTCGCCTTTTTCTTCTATAGATTCTTGTCTACTGTTAGACGGGTCCAGAGTACTCCTTCAAAAGCAATTTTGTTGCCTCTTTTTCGTTTTGCGAGTCAAAGTACCATTTTATTAACTTTTTATATATGTTTTGATGGAAACTTACCAACAGTGAAAGCTCATAAACCCACCTCATTTTCTAAATCTCTTCATCCATTTCGAGGATAGTAATAAATATGAGCACCACCACCATTTAAAATTTTAGGCAATGCTGGAATTATTTTTTATCTATTTTCGTTTTTTAAGAGGTAAAGGTCCCTAATCGTATCAGTTAAAGAAGATTGCAGCCAGTAACTGATCCACAAAGTGGCTCTGCGTGGCATGAACTTGTTCGTATAAAGTGTGGTTAGTGAACGCTGGACGTCAACATGATGTGGCTGGAATTTCGCATGCGTAATGTTTTGTGGTAGAATTCGGATGTTGGTATCTTGAAAATCTCCTGGGAGCACTACACCCCGTGATATATGCGGTTGAAGAAGCAGATACAGCCCACATTCATTGATAATATTGAGTTCTTTTATTGATAATAATAACAACACAGACAGAAAACATGATATTATGTTTTTGTACACAGCAAAACTCGAATGAGTTTTTGTATGTTCATGAATTTTGATATTTATATTTAATTTGTTAATACTAAATAAATTAATAATTATAAATACATGCACACTTCAGTGACTATTTTGGTACTCTACGGCATATTTAATGTAGGAAGTTTAATGGGCTCTTCCAGAGCATTGCTATCTTTGTCCGGAAAACAGTTACGAACAGTTCAATACGGATTGGAGGAAGTCTCGCGACATGTGACAAGTTTGTTTCGATGAGAATATTCGTACATTTGGCACCCGCCATGCCAGATTACAATTTAATAGACAATATAATATATCACTAAGTAATTTCGTGGCAAGGAAATGTTGAAATTATTGATTTACAGAATCAAGCTAACAAACTATAGGAATTAATTTCTAACAATAAGAAAAAAGTTGACAATTAATATATTACACAAATCAAATTGGAAAACAAAATTTATGAACGATGCGGGACTCGAATCCGCGACATCTCGCGTTCCGTGCGAGCGCTCTTCCACTGAGCCACCGGTGCAGTGACGTAAGGTTCATGAAATCTTGATATTATGTCTTGTTCAACTCTCAGGTTGTGGCTCCATCTACAGGATCTACTTTACAGTCTATAACCTGCTCAACCAAAATATTTGCATATTAGGAAATTGACTTGAGATGTCGCTGTTGCTAATCTAAACAATTTATTTTCTTAAAGTGATAATCCTCAATTCTGTAATAAATTAGACAAATTAAATTTGAAAACAAAATTTATGAACGATGCGTGATTACGAGCAGGTGCGTGTCAATTTGGTATTCGAATAGTTAGGAATGAAAAAAACACAGTAAATATGTCGAAGAGTAAGTGTCCACACTGCAGATACAAACAGACAATTAACATTATCAAAATTTGAAATAACGTTTACCTACATGGTAAGTCTTTCTTTACTTTCAAATTTACAATCGTCGTTTGAATTATTTCAAATATCCAAATAATTATTTAGCAGTCTTAGCCACTTGTTTTTACAATAATATTTAAAAATCCTAATATAATATAATATTGACACACTTTTTACACAAATTATCTTGCCCCAAATTAAGCATATATAGCCTGTGTTATGGGTTACAAGACAATGATATATTTATTTTATTTTTTTTTTATTTTTATTTATTTATTTATACTTTAATAAAACGGCGTAAGCCAATTACAATATTAAAGTAAGAATTAATTACAAACTAGACATATTACACAAATAATAGTTAATAAATACAAAGTTTAGTGTAAATAACTAACAATTAATTAACATCCAAATACCGTTCATCCATTCCTCTCACAAAAACGCAAGCACTCTGTTAAAATCGTCTGCCATAATACAATATACTTACTTAAACATACATAAATACATTTAAACATCCATGACTCGGAAACAAACATCCATATTCGTCATATAAATGCTTGCACCTACCGGGATTCGAACCCGGGACCTCTAGCTTAGTAGGTAGGATCGCTAACCACCCGGCTATACAGGTCGTCGTAATATATTATTCGTCGTCCTAATATTTCGTTGATTTTCTTTTTACTCTGTCAGCATGATTACATTGCATAGCTATGCCAAACTATAGCTTTCTAGTTACCAAGAGTTCCTGAGCTAAGCAATAGACAGACATTTATTAAATTATTTTATTTTTACCATCCTTTGCACCGGATGCCGGCTATGGGTACCACAACGGTGCCTATCTGTGCCGTGAAGAAGAAGTACTGTGTAAGAATTACTGTGTTTCAGTCTGAAGGGCGCCGTAGCTAGTTAAATCACTGGGAAAATGAGACTTGACATCTTATGTCTCAAAGTGACGGGCGCAAATGTAGTGCCTCATTATTATAAGTCTGAAAACTAGTCAAATTATTATAATATGATAATGAAAGCGATTTCATTACTTAAATTATTTCATTAAATCAAGAATTAAATAATTGAATTTGATGACGTTGATTCACTGGAGTTGTGGGAGGCTTCTGGACATGTGTACTAGCGCCCTCTCGCCTTAATTCCAAAGGGCATTTTTTTCGACGATCAAATTACCAGTGGGAGATTCCTTTTGCAAAGGATTTTTCAATAAAGGCCTATTTCTGCCGTGAAGCAGTAATGTGTAAGCATTACTGTTTTTCGGTCTGAAGCACGCCGTAGCTAGTGAAATTACTGGGCACATGAGACTTAACATCTTATGTCTCAAGATGACGAGCGCAGTGTAGTTGTAGTGCTGCTCAGAATTTTTGGGGTTTTTCAATTCCAGGGCGTATCAATTACCATCAAGCTGAACGTTCTGCTCGTCTCGTCCCTTATTGTCATAAAAAAATAAGTATATATTATATCATATTATTTTGTATATTATGGAACAAAATCACTACTGACACTAGTGACTGTACTATCAACTTTGAGTTTTTATATCCATGGACAATTATTAAGATAATAGTAATAGATAATAAAAATAATATGCAAAGAACAACAAAAGTGGGAAATTTAAAAACTAAGTAACCTTGGAAATCTATATTTATAAAATTCATATAGGATCAAAATCTCGAATCATTACAGAAGTAAACAGAATACATCCGAACTTTTATTGAGAGCTTCCTGAGATATAGCTCAAAGGGTTCGATGCTAATCGTTGTAAAACCACTCTCGAGGGAGACAGCCTTTGTGCTTTGATATTCGACCGCTTGTGGCTTTACAGCCGGGAAAATATGAATCGAGCTCCGAATAGAGGATTTAAAATAGCAACAGAGTAATTTGGACTATCATTCGGCTTTAGCAGAGCGTTTGTAAGATACAAATATTGAAGTAATACAAAGTTAAGAAGCATCGGTTATGCAATATGTAGAACCGTTGACACTGTCCATGAAGCTTGCTTGTGGCGGCGACATGGGACGGGCCATCCCCTTCCCTAAAATATGGTTAAGGGTGGCGATGGCTGGCTCATGCGTCATTCTCGTGAATGGGCGCTGCTTGTGGTGGCAGGATGATCCTGTTGCCGGAGACTCGGTTTCAGATTCTTAAAAGTTATTGTGTGTATATATATGTATGGATATATTTATAAATTAATAATCGCTTATAAAATGCTCACAGAATACCTTTATTTATTTATGGTGTATGTGGATGATGCAGCTACTGTACTCAATAACTTTTGTATTAATTAACATTTACTTTTTTTGACTTACCCTTATAAGACAATATTGACTATTTGACGTTTGAGTGTGTTTGTTGCATCATTTTACATATTATATTGGAATTTAAATGATTTGTAAATCGATGTAAATGTAAATCTTGATATAAAAGAGTGGCAATGAGTTTCTTGCTGCTTCTCCTCTTAGCTCAACCCTTTACGAAGTAGCGGTAGATTCAATAAAAAAAAATATTTTTTCACATTCATAAGTGTCATTTCCGTGACCTGCGTGAATAAACTGATTTTGATTTGATTGATTTGAGCCACCTTCTAGCGACGCGGTGATGATTATTGAGCGGTGACGTCATTTATATTTCTAAGCAGCATTTTATATTTAAATATTTCTTTTAATCTCCATATTTATATCAGAGCTGGGAATTTTTTTATAATACTTTCATCATTCATTTTCTTAGTGAAACAATTTTTTCTTTAATTCTCTATTCTTTCACCAAGACCATCGACTATACTAACAAGGGTAGGATGCTATATCTTGTCAACTTTCAAATTTGGAAGGCGCCTTGACAACAACTTTATGAGTCTTTGAGCTTCTAGATCGTAGACGATGGGTTCTTGAAACGTACGCAAAAAAAATATATATCCACCGATAAATGGTGTAAATTTCCAAATTAATTTGTACGAGAATTCTCGGACGACATACCATGTCGTATGGTATGTAAAGTTGCACAAGACATACCAAAATTTCGGTCCATGCGTCACTCGGACGGTTGGCTCAGTTGTTAAGAGCGCTCGGACGAAACCCGAGAGACGCGGTTTGGAGTCCCGCATTGTCCATCAATTTCGGTACAAATTAAATTTGTTTATTTAATACCGCACTAACAATTACGCATTGCCAACTGTGAGGTGGTGCCAACCTACACCTATCTTAGTTCTGCTATCTCCTATACCGAGGGTTGTGAGCTGGAAATCCGAAGGCGATGTGCTATAACCAGGTCTGCGGTAGAGAAGCTCTATAAGATCTTGAAGGACAGAAGGATCACCAAATCCACCTAGGTTCGACTTATGAGGTGCCTTGTGTTTCCAATCTTCCTCTGCGGGGCTGAAACCTGGTCCCGTAGACTGCAAGAACGCAGCAAACTTGATGCCTTAGAGAGTGGAGTTGGAGGCGACTCCTGAAAATCCCTTGGACGGCTTTCCAAATCAATAATTCCTTCTTATAAGAACTGAAGATAAAAGAAAGGCTATCGTTGACTGTGCAACCCCGAATTTTGAAGGTCTTTGGTCACATCTCCAGAAATAAAGGATTGATTGAGCGGTTGATCATGCAGGGCCAGGTGGAGGGGAAAATAGCGAGAGGATGCACACTACGGCAACTAATTTTGCATCATCTTAGCGACCACGAAGACACTGAAAAGAGTGACCGATTGAGAAGAAGATATTTAATACCAAAAGTAAAGGATATCACTTAAAAATAACAAATTGTTTAGAAGTATTTCTATTTCATCCGCTTTAGCTTTCCAGCAGATTGCGCCGCTGCTCCTGCCAGCTTCGGTTTATAATCCGAAGTTCGTATTTATACTACTCCAAGATCAGGTTATTGAGACAGGATTGTGGAAATACAATTTGATCGTCGATTTAAAACTCTCAAACATATATTGGAAATAATTAATAATTAAGAGGCCTAGTACACAAGTCCAGAAGCCTCCCACAACTTCAGTGAATCAACATCGTCAAATTCGATCATTTAATTCTTGATGTAATGAAATATCTTTCATTACTATATTATAATGACGACCTGTATAGCCGAGCGGTTAGCGATCCTACCTACTAAGCTAGAGGTACCGGGTTCGAATCCCGGTAGGTGCAAGCAGTTATATGACAAATATGGATGTTTGTTTCCGAGTCATGGATGTTTAAATGTATTTATGTATGTTTATATGAATTTGTGTATGTTTAAGTAAGTATATTGAGTTAAATATATCGTTGTCTTGTAACCCATAACACAGGCTATATATGCTTAACTTGGGGCAAGATAATGTGTGTAAAAAGTGTGTCAATATTATTATTATTATTATAATTTGACTAGTTACTAAAGGCTACAATAATAAAACTTATAGTTTTGATAAATTGTATCACGTTATTCCTAATGAGCAAACCGCTTAGAACATGAAAAATTGTTGAGAATACCGTGGATTATTATTCATAAAATAACCATTTTTCTGAGGTCTGCATACGAACGCGGAGCTCCGCTCACTGTCTCATAAAACGTTACATAAAGGAGTCGAGGGAGGTCACGCGAAGCTGGTTATTATGCGGAGAATTCCTGTACATGATCTTAAAAGAAAATTATACTTTCAACATATCTCAACAGCGGGGTTAAACGGAAATAAAATGCATTGTGAATAAAATATGAGCGTAGTTTTTGCAATGTCTTGAGTTGCAAGTTTTGTTAGTGTTTGAAATAAGTTTATTAATATTATATTATGATGTGAAAACTTTTATTCATCAATTAAGAATACTAGTTGAATTGCTTGCTCAGTTTTTTCTCTCACAGGGTGCCATTTGTTTCCAAAGAGGTAAATAATATTTAATTAACATGAAGAAGAATTTCATAAGATACATAATAGCTTTAAGGGTAAATGTATACACTTAAATAATGAAGTCCCAGCCACTGTTCAGGCATTATCTATAAATAAATTTGAATGTTTTATAAAAAAATGGCTCCGTCGTAAATCCTATTACTCCACTGCTGAATATCTAAATGATCGGACAGCGTGGGACTAGAATGTGATTATTTTATAGCGATAGAAATGACTGTACAATATTGAAAATAGCGCAAAAAAAGAATGCTGGGAGAGTTTCTTGCGCCGCTTCTTCTCTCTCAGAGCGCCATTTGTTTCCGAAGAGGTAGTAGTATGTAGTAGCTATTAGAAATGACATCAAAAAGAATTCTAAAGTAATTAATTTTGAGAAAATAAACGCCTTTATGCCTGAAGGATCGAAGTTCATACAATAATTGACTTATCACGGCAGACTGACATATTGCTTGTCACGCACACTAAAGTAATAAACCTGGCCTGTTGTCATGGGTTGCCTCATGGATCACGATTGAAGTTGACTATTCTTACTGTATAAATTTGTAACTTTCATTTGGCTAGTAACATTAAAAAACACAAGAGTTATTGAGTATATTAGATACATCAATCCACATACAATAAACATAAATATAGGAATTCTGGGAGCATTATATCAACATTAGGAAACTATAGCTAGTTTTATCATGTTTATTTCATCAAAAACATTAATTATTAAGTTCTTGATGCTCGGGGGAAATTATATCTAATTTGAGACAGGTATCACAATTGAGATAAAGTTGAAATGCATAATTAAATTAGTTATTCACGATTCCCTTTGAGACATGGAAATGTACAATAATTCACACATTTAAGCCTAACAGTGTTGTAATCACCTTTCACTTAGTAATATTACAGATAAGAATTTGTAATTATTCTCATAATGCATTTCAGATTTATTTTCTTTATTTGTTAATCATAATTATTGATGATGTACGGTATTTTACTGTGGGGTCATGCTGCTGACATTGATATAGTGTTTGCTCTGCAAAAGAGAGCTGTTCATGCTATATATCAGCTTGGTTATAGACAGTCTCTCAAAGAAAAATTTAAAGAAATAAATATTATGATTGTTCATTGTCACTACATTTATGAAAATTTAATATAAGTTCACAAAAATCGTCACCTTTTTGCTCTTAATAGTGATTTTCATTATTATAACACTAGAAATAAGGGATTGCTTGTAACTAATTCTAGTAGGCTTCATAAGATACATAATAGCTTTAAGGGTAAATGTATACACTTCTATAATAAAGTCCCAGCCACTGTCCAGGCATTATCTATAAATAAATTTAAATGTTTTATAAAAAAATGGCTCCGTCGTAAATCCTATTACTCCACTGCTGAATATCTAAATGATCGGACAGCCTAGGACTAGATTGTGATTATTTTATAGCAATTGAAATGACTGTACAATATTGTATATTTTTATTGAAAAGAGCGCAAAAAAAGAATGCTGGGAGAGTTTCTTGCGCCGCTTCTTCTCTCTCAGTGCGCCATTTGTTTCCGAAGCGGTAGTAGTATCTAGTAGTTATTAGAAATGACATCAATAAGAATTCTGAGAAAATAAAATGCCTTTTATGCCTTTTATTGACGTTGTTGTTTAAAATCTTAAAAGAATCTAAACATGATCAAATTCAAATAGTTTCTAACAAAAGTCAGGACGTAATAATGATAGTTTCACTCGTCTAGAATTTCATGTGATCATAAATTATACTAGAACCTACAAGAGTGTTGTAGGTTCCATCCATATACGCCCAATAATGACATGTTAACTGTGATTCCGTCTGGAGTCTTAATTAGCGTATATTATTTGCTCAACAGAATGCTGTCCCAAAGTTTAAATAAAGCTTTTGAATCTTTCACACATGTCATAATTTTTTTTTACAAATAAATCGACATCAAAAACACTATTCCAAAACTTTAGATATTATATTCACTAAAAATGTAAAAATAATTCCGTGTTTGTATACAATCTAATTAATAAATCTAATTCTAGATACAGTTAATCTTATTTTTGGAATCGGTGTGCTCCCGCCGCGGCACCTCTCCGAAAATAACATTAATCTCAGAATTTTATTACGAAATATGAACTACATAAGATTAATTTTAGAGTTCCTTGCAGACCTGAAAGACACACTCTTCAAAAAGATGTGTTTATCATCAAAAGAGCACATACATGTCACACTAGCAATAGTTATACCAAACGAGCTTGTAAATTTTTTAATGAAAAATTTGGAAAGATAAATATTTTTCACTTGCCGTTTGCAAAATTCAAAATTATGATTAAAGAAGCCATGTCTAAATATAAGTACCATAAGTAAATCTCTCTGTTTTATTTTCATATCGTAATATATTAAGTTTTGTATTTTATAAGTTTTATATTTTATCACTTTATTTGCATTTCAAAACATATCATTTTACTTATAACAAAGCACTCACATTGTAAGTATTAAGTAGTTTTAAAATTATTTTACGGAAGTATAGGTCTGCATTAAATAAAATAGTGTAAAATTTTTGAATTGTTACCGTTTGTATCCTGAAAAAATGAAATAAATAAATAATAGTGGTGAGCCTGTAGTAAATACCAGTTTCTACTACAGTATCTCTTATTTTGGTCAGAGTGTAAACATTAATAATAAAAATAGTGAAAGTGAAATAGAACGAGCTTGCTACAAATAAGAGACTGTACGCTCGTCTCTTGGTCTATAAAAAAATAAAGTTTACATATAATTTGCTGAGGAATTTGGAAATATAAAAGAAAATCTCACGTCAGTTAAAACTGTTGCATATATTTTTGCTATGTAAAATGATGGATGGTTTTTCTTATGTTTACATAATCGTAATAACATAATCTTTCAAATTATAATGTAAATATATAAGTTTGTCACAATAAAGGTTGTGCTAATAATACTTGCAAAACGACCCCGATGTCATCGTTACAAAACCAAGCTTATACTACCACATAATAAAATAAGACTTTCAATACAAACATATTAGAAGTAAGGCCAATGCTTGCTGAACTTAATATCTAACTTAGCTGTGATCCTCAGTTTTTATTAAGTTACAGTGAAACAAAGTTGTCGGGAATTTTTCAAAGTTGCCGGAAAGGCCGCGGGCGACACGAGGCTCCACCTTAACAAGAACTTCGTTCAATTCAATTAGCCGGCGAACTTGTTCTTGTCGGAGTAAATTAGGTATTTCTGTGTTTGGACAACTTTTATGTTCTATTGTGACAAAAGTCCATCGTGGATTCATCCTTAAATTACTACGAATTGTAAAACTATTATGTCGTGGTTACTGTATTTTGTATAAATACTTACCTTTATAAATTAACTAGCTGACCGGACAGACGATGTTCTATAGATAGTTAAAAAAAATACTGTTTTATAGGAATTTGCCAATAATATTTCAAAACATCAAGAATTATTTCGTAAAAAATGGTCCCTGTTGTTATAATGTAATTGTTTCACAGCAGAACTGTCAAATCGTGCGTCAGTAAATTCTCTCACAGAAAATACTTATTTTTATTTCTATTTTTTTTTATTATTTATTTAATAGGAAGCCCACGTTGTATGTATTACCTTATGGTATATTTACACATTAATTACTTCTATTATTTAACATCGTATACCCCATTTACGGGCTAACTCGACTTGTAATTAATTACTTAATTTAATTACAAGTGCTTAAAAACATTATTAACATATGAAAATTTCCTCGTTTACTTACTATCTAAATTACTTTATAAATTAGTTACCTACCCAAAAATATAAAAAACTTAAAACAATAAAGAAAAATGTAAATTTTATATAAACTAAATTTAAAATACAGCAACTATTAGTAAATATAAAAAAACCAATGATATTATTTAAAAAATGATTTTTAATTTTGCGCTTGAAAATCGATACAGAGTTCCAAAATATGTCCATTTCTGCTATTTTAAATATATTGTTGTAGGACATTACAATTCTGTTAATAGGAGCGGTCCTACCTAGGTTACTCTTTGTAATTATTGGCATAAAAGTAATTTTATTTTTAATATGTGACCGTGCATTGTGTCTTGGAACTGCTAACCTTATTCTGTTTAATAAGTTCGGGCTATCAATAGCTCCACTTACAATTTTATGCAAAAAACAGAGATCTATTGAGTTTCTACAATTGCATAGTGATATGGTTTTATAAAGTTTTAAGAGATCGTTGGTATTATTAATTTCTTTTAATATATTGTCCTTGTAGGCTAAGTGTCGTAAGAATTTTTTTTGTACTCTTTCTTTCTATTCTGTCTTTATGCACTTGATAGTTAGGATTCCATACAACGGAGCAATATTCGATATAAAAACTATCCTATCTCTCAAGTTAGACCAAACTACACAACATGAAGTAATCCCCATTAAAATCCGTTCTTTAGTTTAGGAGTCCATCGCAGACAAACAACGTGTCACGTAATTTATATATATTAAGATATACCTCTTTATATTATTAGTACACGACGACGATTTGAGACGTAATCTTTCGTATTTCTTGTTTGACTGTGGAATTGTCTTTTCTTAATTAATAATTTGTACCATGTTCGTCACAAAGATGTGGCGTAATAACGTGTAAAAATAAATTATTATAAGAATAATGGGAGCATTATATTATCAATAAATATTAGAAAATTTATATTGTTAAAGATAACGTAAGTATCTATCACTACTAAAGTAATTCCAAATTTAAACTTTTTATCTTTATCTTACCTTTATCACTACAGTATTACATGACAGGGAGAAGTAATTTAAAACTTGAAGCGCAGATCCGGCCACATATGCAGTATTGCTGTCATCTCTGGTCTGGCACACCGCAGTATCAGCTTGATTCATTTCACCGCGTGCATCGCAGAGCAGCTCGAATTGTCGGAGTGCTCTGTGAACGGTTGGATCACTTGGCGTTGCGTAGAAACGTCGCTTCATTGTGTCTTCTACCGTATTTATCACGGGATTGCAGTTCCGAAGAGCTGTTTCACCTGATTTCTGCAGTCGATTTCCACCTTCGCACGACACAATCATCCCCACAATCTGGGTGTCCACAGTGTGGTTTTCAAGGAGCTTTCTGTCACGTACTACAAAGCTGTGGAATGAGCTTCCTTGTGCGGTGTTTCCAGAACGACACCACATGGATACCTTCAAAATAGCGCGTACACCTCCCTTTAAACCCGGCAACGCTCCTGTGATTCTTCTGGTGTTGCAAGAGAATGTGGGCGGCAGTGATCGCTTTACATCAGGTACGCTCGTTTGTCCTCCTTTTCCGTAAAAAACAACTTAAAACTGCTTTTATTAATTAGAAAGACTTAGTTTATTTCACCAAAACAGTGATTATTAAGTTATAGAACCTCGGGGGAAATTATATCTAATTCAGGACAGATCGCAATTGAGATAAGTTTGAAATGCATAATTAAATTAGTTACTCAAGATTCCCTTTGAGACATAGGAATTTACAATAATTCCAATATTTAATCCTAACAATATTGTATTCGCCTGTCACTTAGAAATGTTGCAGTTGAAGAATAGTTGAGGCACACTTACTGGTTTGTAGGCTTAATGCATTTAAGACTATGTTAAGTTTTCTTTACGCAGTTGAGATGCGATCACTGCGTAGTATGTGTGGGGTAAGACTAACTGATAGAATTCCGAATGCGGTTATACGAGCGCGCTGTGGTTTGGACAAGACTGAGAACAAGAAGAGGATGTTGTGACAAGGACTGAAAAAGGAATGCTGAAATGGTTTGGATACATGGAGCGAATGAGTGAAGAAAGAATGACGCATTAAATCGCGGGAGACTTCGTAGAGCATTCGTCGACCAAATTGGGGACGTTTTGAGAAAAGGAGAGGTCCGAAGCGCCCGCAACCGGCGAGCATGTATGAAAAGAGTAATGATTGTAGAGGAAGCGCTTGAGATTTGTAAGGATAGAAGCAAATGGCATTCTATTGTCTCTGCCTACCCCGAAGGGAACAAGGCGTGAGTGTGTATGTATGTATGTATTAAGTTTACTTTTTTTTTTATATTTTACAAAAATATTACAATTTCTGAAACACAATTTTATTAACATTAAATATCTTGATACAAATATAACCCATGTAAACATTTTTATAGTTTTGGATCGTTTTTAATATATAACATTGTATATTATATACCATTTGTAGATTCCACTACTTGACGTTTAGTACACCTGTAGTGAAGTTTTGCTAGGCTGGAATTTCACTTATTTTTGGATTGAAGTTCCTTATGTGACGATGCGGAGAACCGGGAGAAAACGTCCGGAACGTAACTCTCTTCATGTACGTCGAACCGTTGCTACGCGACAATATCTTGATGATTATTATTTATTTTTAACTATTATATCTAATATCCTTAAATGAGCAATTCTTGTATATATATATATATTCTGAATCTCGGAAAGGGCTCCAACGATTTTAATAAAATTTAGTATACAGGTAGTTACGGGGGCGAGAATTCGACCTAGCTAGGTTTCAATATTAAAAAATTTAATTTATCCGTGTTTTATGTATATATATATATTATATACACAAGACTATAATAGCTCAGAGGGACATTGGGTGATCTGGAAAGCAGAAGACCCTGGTTCGAATCCAGATGTCCTATAGTATTTTTTTTTTCAAGTTTTGTACATTCTTAAAAATCCGAGCAAGGCTCGGTCGTCCAGATATTAATATTTATTATTGAAATTCGACACGTTTCTAACAAATAACATTGATTATTTATTTAGAGAATTGGTAACAAGGCCAAATCAAACCAAAATACAATAAACGAATACTTAAATCATATTTAAATAGGTTTATTACTGCAAAATTACATTGACATAAAAGGAAAACATAATGACGTTTACAGTAACTTTTTGATGTTTTGTTCGTTCCTATCCGGTGTCCCCCGACACCACACGGTTCTTTTTACACTCACACACACAATCACAAATTGAAAATATGTAAAACCACAGGTATACTGTTTACAACTTACATAATTTATACGTCTAGATAGAGCCTCTTGCTTCTAGACAACCGATGAAAACAGGCCAGGTTATTACTTTAGTGTGCGTGACAACATCTTACACTCGCGGTTTGTATGTCTCTTTGTGTTAGCGTGCGTGCATTGCTCAAAATAGAGGTTAACTGTTAACCTCTATTTTTTTTGACGTTTATACAGCTGCTACAACATATCTATACGTATAAATTATCTAAAGCTTACAAAGTTAAAGATAGTAAACACTATTGCCTCTTCTGCACAGTTGCTCTTACTTTTATATCGTATTGGGGAAATATTTAACCATGCCTAAGCTGCTGTTTACTTTGAATGAATGCTCTAAGTAAGCAAATTGTGCATAAGCATTACATCTGTTCTTGAGAAGAAGAGACGCTTTGTATAAATGCGAAAGAAACGCCTAAAATAAATAAATAAATACTATTTAAAATTAAGTTAATTATTGCGCCATCAATTAAATTTAATTTTTGGAATTTAGTTTCTGCTGTGCATGTAAAATTCTATAATATTACTAGCTGACCCAGCAAACGTTGTATTGCCGATATTAAAATCGCGATACAAAAGTAACTGTTGATCGTAGATGGGTGAAAACTTAAAGTTGTATGTATTTTTAATGCTGATTCATAATTAAACAAATTAAAAAAAAAATGTCAAGAAATTAAAAAAAAAAACGTGTCCACCCTTAACATTTAGGGGGATGAAAAATAGATGTTGACCGATTCTCAGACCTACCTAATATGCACTCAAAATTTCATGAGAATCAGTCAAGCCGTTTCGGAGAAATTCAAAGTTTAAAACCATGACACGAGAACTTTATATATTAGATGTAAATTAACTAACATTACATATTATTCATGCCTCCCACGATAACTTTTTTTTCTGGAAGAGCAGGAAAACTAGCGTACGGGTCACCTAATGTTAAGTGATCGCTGCCGCCTACATTCTCTTGCAGCATCATAGGAATCACAGGAGCTTTGACGCCTCTTTAGAAAAGTGTACGCGCTTTTTTTTAAAGTACCCATGTTGCTTGGTTGTAAGTGGAAGAAAGTTCCATGAAAACCACACCGTGGAAGAACGCCACACATCGAAATAATGGGGTTAAGATAATTGTTATTAATAAACTCGAAGTAAAGTTATTCTAAGTTTAAAACGTTTTGTCTATAACTTATTTATTTATTTATCTGAAGGGCGCCGTAACTAGTGAATTCACTGAGCAACTGAGACTTAACATCTTATGTTTCAAGGTGACGAGGGGATTCAGAATTTTAGGGGTTTTTCAAGAATCCTGAGGGGCAATGCATTGTAATGTACATGGCGTATCAGGGCGTTACCTTTGTCACAACAAAATTAACAGGGCCAAGTAATTTTAGACTTGGAGTAACTTACATTTCATCAGCATTTATTAATAAGACATTGAGTTCTAAAAGTAAGTTACCTGGTCAAAGTAAAACCCTAATCCAAGGCTTCAACAAATAGGCTACGCGTGAGGCACTAGGGTTAAATAGGGCAAACTTACGCATCCTAACCAGGACACTAACGGGGCACTACAGATTAAACAATCACTTCTCAATCTTAGGGATTTATATTGTAGAGCGTGTACATTCTGTATTAGGGCAAATGAAATCCCGTTACACATTCTCTCTGAATGTGTTCCTTGAACGTGTAAGCATTTCTTTAATAATAATAATAAGTCTTTATTTCAGGCATAAAATCCTATACCACAATATTTAGAAGTAAAAATAAATAAAAGAGTATATTAATAAGCTTATATCAGTCAAGAAACATCGCCATTTATTTGCGATTTTTGACATCATAAAGTCTAATGAAAGAATAAATAGATGTATACTTTTTTTAACCTATTTATGTCACGTAATACTATTGGTTTTCCTAATAAAATAAAATAGGGATTAAAGGGATGATATTTCCGACGCTCGCAACCTGTTCCAGTCAGTTCAGTCTCAGGGAAGTCAAATTATTCAGCCACTTGAGATACGTCATCTCACTGTTAAATATATAATAAGATTAATGAAAAGAATAAATCTTAGCAATGAGCTATAGTTAACAGTAGCTATCATAATAGACAACATTGGTCACAGTGAAACAGGGTTGCACTGAACTGAACCGAAGCCACTTTACATACCATAACCATAAATGAAAAAATACAATTGAAGACAGTTATTACAATTAATACTTATTCTCTAGTGGTCTATAAGCATATAAGTCTTTTTTTTATGGAATAGGAGGACAAACGAGCGTACGGGTCGCCTGGTATTAAGTGATCACCGCCGCCCACATTCTCTTGCAACACCAGAGGAATCACAAGAGCGTTGCCGGCCTTTAAGAAATGTGTCACATAAGTCACCTATTATAGGAAGTAAAAGGATTTTTATTAATATTGAAATGGTATAATTATTGTAGAACAATAAGGGCATTGCCAGCCCTTCAAGAATATGCGCTTATTTAATGGTAGGTACGTACCGTGCTTAGGTAATATACGTTCTGGTTAAATAAATTAAAACAGTTTTAAAAAATACTAATAAACAGCAAATAAATTTAACACCTAGGTAAGAGTTAAACTTTCAACAGTTCTTGTTAAGCGCGCGATGCACGCAACTTGATGCAATCTCTACGTACAATGAAACATAAAAGTGTTTTGTTTATAATACGAAGATTAAAACAAATTTTAAAAGTAGGTGCTGTAAAATATTTTATAATAATTGTGCAGTACGTAACCCTAAGAATATCAACGTTATCATTTTGTCTCATATTTGAAATGAAAACAAATTTCTTTATTCATTTAGGTACAATTTGTACACTTATGAATGTCACTTTTGATGCCATCGATTTAAGAGACTACTAAGAGGCCTTGTTCTAAAGAGAACCTCAGTAACTCAGAAGAAACTCGTAAGAAACTGGTTCGAAACTCAGCAAGTTATATCCTCACCTTCACCAGTGGGAGGCTCCTTTACACAGGATGCCGGCTAGATTATGGGTACCACAACGGCGGCTATTTCTGAAGCAGTAATGTGTAAGCATTTTTCTGTTTCGGTCTGAAGGGCGTAGCTAGTGAAATTACTGGGAAAATGAGACTTAACATCTTATGTCTCAAGGAGACGAGGACAATAATTGTAGAACGATTCAGAATTTATGGAATTTTCAAGAATCCTGAACGGCACAGCTTGGTAATGAGCAAGGTGTGTCAATTACCATCAGCTGAACGTCTTGCTCGTCTCGTCCCTTATTGAATAAAAAAAACCTTTACAGTTTTCACAATATCCATACATTTAAATCGTCTATAAATTCCTGAACTTTATGATTCGCTTTCCTTAATATGAAGCTTAAATTTATGTAACGGAAGTTTTTTTTATGGAATAGGAGGACAAACGAGCGTACGGGTCACCTGGTGTTAAGTGATCACCGCCGCCGACATTCTCTTGCAACACCAGAGGAATCACAAGAGCGTTGCCGGCCTTTAAGGAAGGTGTACGCACTTTTTTTGGAGGCACCCATGTCGTATCGTCCCAGAAACACCGCACAAGGAAGGTCATTCCACAGCGTTGTAGTACGCGGAAGAAAGCTCCTTGAAAACCGCACTGTGGAGGACCGCCACACATCCAGATGGTGGGGATGATATCCTAACTTGTGGGGTGTCGTGCGAAGGTGGAAGTTCAGAGAGTCTATTGTTTATCTGTATATATTTTCCCATTTCCAGTACCGACCAATAACCAATTTTTTTACTAGTAGTTCTCCTCAAATTCATTCGACTATAATTTGATTGATAAAAATATAAAACATTATAAATATGTAGTATTTATACTATCACTAATTTTCACAGTGTACAACCAATTATGACTTATACAGGCAAATTTAATTAATAGATACACAAGTTTATATTATTGCAATTCTGTAAGAATCTTTAATTTTTGTAATAAACATAATAAACAAATGCATGCATAACTCGCATTTAATATAGGTTTCTGCATTTTTTATATTAGCTATTAAATTTATTTCTTTAATTTCTTTTTTTTATATTATTATCTTATTAGAATGTGACTTCTGATTTTGTCTCTGCTTGATCTAATTCCACCGAAGCTAAACGGAGAAGAGAAGTGGAAACAACGTAATCTGATTGGTTATCAAAATACATCTCCTCTCCTCTTTGGTGGATACCGGACCTTATAGAGGGGATTATCATCGCAGCCAGAGGTATCATTTTCAATACCTGAACCTCCAACATCGCATGGAAACTCTGCTAGGATAAATTATGAAAAAAGAAATGCACTTTTGTAGTTGATTGTACTTGCATCGTCGATAACGATCGGAACCACGCGGGCTTAAAATTCCTTTGTGCTAATAATGTGTTCGATATCAAGACTTAGTTTCAATCATACGATTGAGATCTAAAAATTACTTACATAGTTACACCTATACGAATAACTAATTCAAAATTAATAAAAACCATTTTTGGATTTCAATTTTTTCTAATTGTTGGAATAATATTTGAAATAAATGGGAATGGAGTGCCTGCCCTTACACTAATAAATAATTAGTTTTTTTTTGTACGATATTAAATTGTAGCCATATTTTTATAAAAACAAAAGAAGCCCGCTGAGTTTGTTGCGCCCGTTCTTCTCAGGTTTGAGACATACTTTTTCGAAGTTTTTGACTTTCAATAACTGAAATCTTATCCTATTTTGAATAAAAATATTTCAGTTTCAAATAAATACTTTCTGAACTATGTTTTATCCGAATAATAGCGAATTATCGCTACAGTAATCGAGTTCCATTAGGAACTGAAAAGTTAATACAAATAATTTTAATCATTAAAATCTAAAATTTTACAGAACAGACTTGGTTGTTGACTCATAATAAAAACTGAGGTAAATTCTCAGTAACTAATTTTCAAGTTTCATTTCATTTATATAAGAAAAAGTCTAACAATATCCAAAGTAGAAACAGGCCAAGGGAAGCTGCGTACAGCCCAATAAATCTTTAAAGATGGCCGTTTGTCAGTCGCAGTCCATGTAAAGTTGCGAAATGAAAAAGTACGGACCACTTTGGCCTGTCGTGACTTTCATACGAAAATTTCTAACAAATTGGTGGCCCGCTCCGACGAATGGCAGGTGTCTGTTCTGCTGACGTCACCATTTTTCACTGAAATTTTTATGTTACACCTCAGACCTTGGCGCTGTAATAACAAAAAAGACTATGAATTAAAGAACTGTAAGTTTAATGTAATATTTTGTGTTAAATTACTACTTTTAAAGTTAGAATAAGAGTTTGCTTAGACTTCGCCCGCTTTGATTCTGTTTACTTGGTAATATTTCCAAAGGTTCTTATTTTATTTATTTATTTTTTATTTATTTAGATAGTTACACCAACAACACATCATTATACAATGACATGTCTTTACAGGTGTAAACAACATTTACAATAGTGCGAAAAGAATAACAAAGTTGAACAAACATAATAAAATTAAAAAAATGAAGAGTTAAACAAAAATGATGATATTAAATGACTTAAATACATTTCTACTTTAAAAAAAAGAGATTTCAAAAATTTATAACTATACAACAAAACAATATATTTATAAATACAATAATTTTTTATTTACATATTTTAAAGTTTTATCATTGCAACGGAATACAATTCCTTTTTATAGTAAACTAGCTGACCCGACCGTAGATAATAATAAAAAAACTGTTTTATAGGAATTTGCCAATAATATTTCTAAACATCAAGAATTATTTCGTGAAACATGCTCCCTGTTGTTATAAAGAAATTGTTTCACAGTGGAACAGTCAAACTGTGCGTCACTAAATTCTCTCATAGAATATATGCATACAAAACAAATATTGAAAATACAAATAATTATGTGTCCAAAATCGAAATAAAAAATATCCTATCTCTCAACTTGGACTAAACTGTACTCCATGAAGTAATCCCTGTTAAAATCCGTTCAGTAGTTTAGGAGTCCATCGCGGACAAACAACGTGACACGTAATTTATATATATTAAGATGTACACCGAGATACTTACTCCTTATATTAAAGCTATCTCCCAAAGTTATATAAATATCGTGAATTTAGTTCTACTTTATTTTATTGGAATATAAGACCAATTTTCCGAATCAAAAACGCACAAATTCCAGTTTAATTCGGTTAAGAACCAGTTTTTGTTAGTCACAGCCAGAAATCGCATTTCAATTGAAATGCAAAATCAATACGCGTTGCGACAGACGGACGTCACTTTCGCGTGGATGCCTTATATAGACAAAGAGTTGCTGATATTTTATTTAAATTTATTCACTCGTTTCTGCTCAGTTAAAACCAACTACAAAATGATTGAAGCAAATTAAATAATTAAACACTTAACAGACTTCATGTAGTTGTAATTACGAACATAATATGAATTATGAAATGAAATTTATTTTAATGAGACGAATACAGTATACATTATAGATATTAAATTTATTGTAGTGTCATTCATCATTTTTGAAGTAAAACTTTCTTAGGCGTGACTTGGGGGTAACTAAGATTAATATTTTTCTGACGGAAGTAACGTTAGTACTTCCGATAGAAAAAAGTCAATTGAAACAATTTTTAACCATTATAATTTAATGGTTTAAAAAATTGTTTCAAATTACTCAGTAATATTTTCTGAAAATCTCCAAGTGTATTTGTTCGTTTATGACTACTTTGTAATAAATAATAAATAAAAGTTCTCAGTCTGACGTTTGCGACAATCGTTAATTTTTCTTCGTCCATCGGACAGGCAAAAAAAGGTGAGAGCCCATCACAGCCATATTCGTTAATTTTTATATATATAATTCTTGTGTGCGTGTGTATGTCACTGAACTCCTCCTAGACGGCTGGACCGATTTGGATGAAATTTTTTGTGTGAGTTCAAGGGGATTCGAGAATGGTTTAGATTCACAATTGAACTGCCTCCTAAACGGCTGGACCGATTTTGATGATATTTTTGTGTATTCCAGTGAATTTGAGATTGGTGTGTGTCTTCAGGTGGATTCGAGAATGATTTAGATTCACAATTAAACTACCTCCTAAACGGCTAGACAGATTTTGATGATTTTTTTGTGTGTTCCAGTGAATTTGAGATTGGTTTAGATTCTCAATTCCGTCGATATAATATAATTATCCTGCTCATGTGTATTTAAGTGGACTCCTCCCAACGGATGGACCGATTTTTCAAATTTAAGACGTGTGTCCGAAATTTCCGACAGGACAACGTCTGTTGGGTCCACTAGTATTCAATAAGAACGTTATATTGATATGTGTGATATTAATAATTGATTCTTGTTATTCAATTATTTATTAATAACACGGCTTTAATCAATGTAACCATATAATTAATGGTATAAATTAAATCTTCTTGTCTTTCAACTTTTAAGAATATTTCTTATATACTGGATGTCCTAGAATAGGTGGGACAAACAAGGGCAAACGAAAATAATATAATTTGTCTATAGGCTTTCAGATAAGCAAAAAAAGTATAAATTAAAATATGTATCTGTTAATTATTCCTAAAGTTAATTATAATAATGTTTTACTTCAATCGCGCGTAAAGATTACACGCACACAATTTTTTTTTTAATATATAGGTTTTTTTATTTATATTTTTCTCTTGTTGGTTTACTCTTTTTTTGTGATGAGAATACAAAGCAGTGACCCATTTTGACAATTAGCATCATCACCTGTCACAACTCACTGAACCTTAAGCCACAGAGTAAATAGTAAAAAAATTGCAACAATTTTTTTTCGAATGGAATTCAATGTTCCTTATTCATTTAGAAATACCAACAATTGTTGCATTGATGCATTATATATTTTACAATACAGACTAAATATTATATACTTCATGAAACAAACAATTACAGGTTCACATTTACCGGTGGGAGGCTCCTTTGCACAATATACCGCCTAGATTATGGGTACCACAACGGCGTCTATTTCTGCCGTGAAACAGTAATGTATAAACATTACTGTGTTTCGGTGTGAAGGGCGCTGTAGCTAGTGAAATTACTGGACAAATGAGACTTAACATCTTACGTCTCAAGGTGACGAACGCAATTGTAGTGCCACTCAGATTTTTGAAGAATCCTGAGCCGCACTGCATTGTAATGGGTAGGGCCTATGCGGTAGCTGAACGTCCTGCTCGTCTCGTCCCTTATTTTCATAAAAAAAGGTATTGTAACAAGGAGTTCTTATCCGCATATAAGAACTCATTGCTCTATGGTTGGCCGTCAAGTTAAAGATAGAATATTCTTTTATAATTTAAAATATTGACGCGGATGATAAGACAACATTTGACTCAGTCTCGTGCCAGATTTTGGATATAAATTACGGAGAGAAATTCTATATCGCGAAACAGATGGATGGTGAAGATATTTTATTACATTTTTATAGACTGCAACAGTTAGCCACAAAAGCGAAAATTACAGAATAATCAAAATTTATAGTCTAATTTTTAAATCTGTGGTACCATTTTATAAACATAAACTTGTCACGACGCTTCACGACAGTAAGAATCAACTTAAAAAGTTAGTTCTTCAATTAAAGACCATTTATGATAAAGTTGAGGTACCCAATAAAATTAATAAATCTTTGGGCCAATCTGCAAGGACGACGAGTTATTTAAGTAAACAGTCTATGCAAGATGTTCGACGGCAGTATAGTAACAATATTGCTTCAGTCGAACAGACTACACATAGTAGAGAAATGGAAGTAAGGAGTAGTGATAATAATAGTGATAATGTTGATAATTTTAATTGCAATAATAATGATGTAGCTAAAAATAAAATGCGAAGTCTTTATGTAAAGTTTGTAAGCGCTTGTCTTACAGTTCCAGCACTTATAGATACTGGTGCCAGCATCTCTTGCATGTCTGCTTCTACATCAGATTTATTAGGTTTAAAAAATATTAAAAATAGGATAGGGATGGTAAAATCGGTAGATGATAAAATATTGGGAAGAAAAGGTGTGGTTGAATGTAAATTTAGTATTGGGACACAATTTTTTTTATATCAATTTGTTATTGTTGAAGGAATGACAAGTGATGTCATTCTAGGCTATGACTTTTTATCGAAGTATGAGGCAATCATA
>CATIXQ010000037.1:4812034-4902211 GCA_949711755.1 Leptidea juvernica | reverse complement strand
ATATCGCGAGAAATAAAATTAGTATTAAAGGACTTTATATAGACTTCTATTCTTTAGATAAAATTGAAGAAATAATTGAGAACAGAAGGGAATGTGACATGAAGGTGAAGAGAAAGAAATCTGTAATATTCAATGAAACTCATCAATGTAGAGTAGGAAAGCAAATGCCAGTTATTTTAAATTGTGAGAAAGAATGAATGTGGAAGTATCTAAGAATGAAGTATCTGCAGTTGGAACTAATCAACATTAAAATAGATTTTATATAGATGTAAAGGATAGGATTTAAATGAGACGTGTATATGGAATGTTTTGTCACAAGAATGAAATGGTGCATTAAAGTATTTTTAATAGAAAAATAAGAAAAGAAAATTTAGGTCTACAACAAAACCTCAAAAAAGGTCCACCTCAATAAAGTAAATAATTGTAGAAAATATAGATTTTATTTCCCTAAGGTAAGAAAGAAAGGTGAAGAATATACGTCAGGGAGATTTAATGTAAGAACGGAATGAATGGTTGAAATAATATAATAATAAAAATATGTATTTCCACGGACAACATCAGAAGAGTAGTAAACTTATAACGAATTTATTTATTAATATTTCTTTTCTTTTCATATTCGTCGAGAGAAAACAATTTGAAAAAGATGGGAGGCAGTAAGGTGTCGTGCTGTCAGGCAACTCCAGGCAGGAAAAGGATCATGCAGTTATGTTTCAAAATATCATATCGCGCTCATATCACCCATTATTCGAATAAGGAAACTTTATTTATTAGGTAGAAGAATAGGATATGCAAAGGGAGTGAATAGATCTTTGGGGCGCGTATGATTTGTAAAAGGTAAGGATGTTGTATGTTTGTTGGCTTTCGGTTTTCATTTTAGATCACAACTACTTGGCTCATCTGTGGCTACAGGTAGGGAGTGTGGTTCAGCTCCTGTGTTTTATAATTATTGCTAATATCTACCACTCATAATATAATATTTGTTTGGGTTGGATAGCAATAGGATCATATACATAATAGAATGTATTATTATGGTGCCCTTTTTATTAAGATGATCGCTTACGACTATAATTAATTAATTCTGATCTCTTATGAAACACTGCCCTGGGTTATACAAAATAATAATATGATCTATCTAATATTAATCTAATTTATAGTTTTGATATACTGATGTAAAATAAATAAAAAATATCTTGTATGATTTTAATTTATCTTAGAACCATTAAAAACTATTTTATGAATTTTTAATCTTTATTTACTTTGTCAAATAATTGACATGTCATTTCATTTTCATTCAGCCCGATTGAAAAGAGTTTACATATGGTTCTAAGCTTGTTTATTTATTAAAGGAAATTGATTAATATTAATTATAATTTGTAAATAAAATACCTACATGCGGATAATTTTTCAATATAGATCGCTCTTTTACTAATTGTATATAATTCACTGATAGGTAGGAAAGTGAGAGTTGTGCCTTGTGATGGGAATTTTAAATATGGTTTTTTTCTCATCAAAGTACGTGGTACTTAGTTTCCACTATCGATAAGGGCTGGGTACGATTCTACTTTTCTTTTTATTTAACAATTGTATTTTATATCATGCCTGATTTAGGTAGGTTTCAATTAAATGTTTATAAAGAAGCATCTTTAATTTTCATAAAACCCAACATGCTTCTTCTCATGGGGAGGGGGATGGTGTAACAAGGAGTTCTTATCCACATAAAAGAACTCATTGTTCTATGGTTGGCCGTCATGTTAAAGATAGAATATTCTTTTATAATTTAAAATATTGACGTGGATGAGAAGACAATCGAATAGTAATTGAACAACGTGACAGATTAGAGAATGAAGTAAAGCAAGAACGGTCGGCCTTCGGCCTAATAAAAAATATCGTTTAATATGTATTAAGTTATAAAATGAATAGAAATGATGAGAAGTGAATACGTCTGTTTAATTGAACAACGGTCCCGCGTGTGAGGGAGGACTCACGCGTAACAGTATCTACCACATGCTTCAAAAATTTTCCCATAGTAAATATGAGTTTATGTGAAAGTAAAAAACTGTGATCAATTTTGATTTGTCAATGTGTGCGTTTTATATTCAAAATACTAAGGATCTTATGCCAAGGCTGACTGTTTAAAACTTGTCAATCTGAATTGGTAACAGTTACAAGAGATTCACTCTCCTTTTCTTTCTTGTTGTATCCGTTAGAGATAAGAGATTTGAAACATTGATAGAACAAAGCTGAAGGAGTATCAAGTAATTTGTTGGAACGCGTTTTATTGTATAGAGTTTGCGGTGATTTAGAGTTCTTTTTAGCAAGGTAAGAATACTTAAAAAACCATGACTCGGAAACAAACATCTATATTCATCATGTAAATGATTGCACCTACCGGGATTCGAACCCGTGACCTGTAACGCAGTAGGCAGCGTCACTAACCACGCGGCTATATAGGTCGTCAGATTGTTAGCAGTTAATGCATTTTTTATACAAAATATCACTTTTATAAGCCACATTATGTAAAAGATAGATTTTATATCAACAGAATACAATATTCCAGAATCCAGATACTAATTATAGCAAATAATACATAATAAATATTAATTATGCACAACGCGTATTTGATTTTTGTTATTAAAGGTCATAAATTTGCCACTCAGACAGCGACAGCGCCCCACGCTCTCCTGCAAGCAGAAGAATGAACGATCATCGAGGGCTGAGGACCGAGGCTCCTCGCCTGCCTCACGCTCAGGGTGCCGCGCCACGCTTCTTCATCGTGACCGTCTACTCCTCACATAGTGTGAAGGTTCTCGTGAAGAGCTTACTATAGAAATGATCCTATGAAGTAAGGTCTTAATACATCATCGGTAATTCAAGGTAGTTCTGATTTTAGAAAAAACTGTGTCAGCGCGTTTTATATTATACAACAATCGTAGCAGCGAACTCTATTGTCAGTTAAAGTAAATACTGTTTGTTTGTGTAAAGCGACATCTACACACCACCTTGAAAATCTCAAACTATAGATCAATAATAACGATCATTGATCAACAAAGCGTTATCTAATGACCTTACGGTATTATTTGGACTCATATACGATATCTTTTACATTGTTAAAGAGTTTTGCAAGAGATGGCGTAATATTAGTACGAGTAATAGACTTTGTATTTATGTCACAGAACAAAACATTTGGTATTGACATTAATACTCATGAATGTCGTAATAGCTAGTTGAGTTATCTATATAATATAATATATTTTTAGTATGAGAATGAATATTTTCGACATATCAATATTCTTAACGTTATTTAATTGCGTGGATAAAGAAGATAATAACTTGATTTCCTAATTCCTATTTGGTTATACGATAACAGTATGTAGGTTGCTTTAATAAGAATGTGTTAAGTTTGGACTTTCAGCTGTTGTTAATTAATTTATCCTGCCCATTACAATGCAGTGCCGCTGAGGATTCTTGAAAAACACAAAAATTCTGAGCGGCACTACAATTGCACTCGTCACCTTGAGACATGAGATGTTACGTCTCATTTACCCAGTAATTTCACTAGCTACGGCGCCCTTCAGACCGAAACACAGTAATGCTTACACATTACTGCTTCACGGCAGAAATAGGCACCGTCCATTCTGTGCAAAGGAGCCTCCCTCTGGTCGCTCCTGTTATTTCATGTGCTTTTCTTAGCTTAACTTAATAATTGTAGAGTTCCAAGTTTTGACAAGTTTGAATTTAGTTAAATGATTTTTCATTGTGAGACTTTAACTAGTAAATAATTATGTATTTGAAATGGGATGAGTATCTATTAAATTTTATTGTAATAAAAGATCAATTTTCCGAATCAATAACGCAAAAATTCCAGTTTAATTCAGTTAAGAACCAGTTTTTGTTAGTCAGATACAAGTTATAGGGTACTGCGTTATAGGGGCGATTACTGTGTATACAAAAGTATGAGGATAAAGAACGCAACAATAAAATTTTTGGTTCCAAATACTGCAAGAAAGGTTAATTCAGAGTCTGATGAAAATTTCGATTATAATAATTTTAATGATATTATTATATTTTCTCTATAAATATATATTTTAAAAGCGTTAAAAATAACTTAGATATCATAAAAAAAACGTTTTTAATGGTTAAAAAATTGTGAAGCTGTAAATGAGCCCTTTACAACAAGTAATACGGTAAAACCATGCGTACCTTCAAAAAAAGCGCGTACACCATCCTTAAAGGCCGGCAACGCTCCAGTGATTCCTCTGGTGTTCCAAGAGAATGTGGGCGGCGGTGATCACTTAACACCAGGTGACCTGCACGCTCGTTTATTCTACTATTCTATAAAAAAAAAAGTAGTGTAGCATACCATACATAGTAAACAATAATTTATAAATAAACAAACTTGGTTTTATTGTGTTATGCATATATAAATTTAACTAGTTGTTAGTTGCTTGGCTGGCCCTAATAATAGGGGAAGAAAATCTTATTTCAATAATGAAGGTAAAAAAAATAGGAAGAAACAGAAAAATCTATTACAGCTAGAGTCGACTATGATCAACATTTCTCAGTAAAATTTGAAAGTAAAATGAATTGATTTGTCATTAGAGTATAGAGTACAAAGGATATTCAATTCGATAGGCCTAGGTATCTCAAAAAGATATGTCCCTATATCATATAAATCAACTATAAATCATACATTATATTGGTATTGTAACTCAATGTTATGTGGTTCACGGTAAAGGTTAAAATATAATTTAAATAAATTGAAGTGACATGATTCGATAGAAGAGAATAGATCGGCCTAATTGAATATTGAATTTAAAATAAAATGTTATAAGATAAATATTAATTAAAAAGTAAATGAATTAAATAGGTTTTTTTATGGAATTGGAGGACAAACGAGCGTACCGATCACCTGGTGTTTAGTGATCAGCGCAGCCCACAATCTCTTGCAACACCATAAGAATCACAGGAGCGTTGCCGGCCTTAAAGGAAGGTGTACGCGTTTTTTTGAAGGTACCCATGTCGTATCGTCGCGGAAACACCGCACAAGGAAGCTCATTCCACAGCTTTGTAGTACGTGGAGGAAAACTCCTTGAAAACCGCACTGTGGAGGACACCACACATCCAGATGGTGGGGATCATATCCTAACTTGTGGCGTGTCGTGCGAAGGTGGAATTTGGCGGCAGGAATCAGGTTAAACAGCTCTTCGGAACACTCCCCGTGATAAATGCGGTACAAGACGCACAATGAAGCGACATCTCTACGCAACAGTTGATACAGAATAATCATATTGTTATAGTCTACAACGATCCCACGTATGAGGGAGAGCTCACGCGTTACAGTATTAATAATAGAATCATATTATTGCGTTCTAATATTAGAAACATTTTTTTCCTGGGGAATATTTTGAATGTTGATAAAGTTTTTTGTCCAAATAAAGAACTTCTTAAAGGATTAGAATAGTTTTTGTTTCAATCCCCCTGAAAACGCGATCTGGAAAGGTCTCGAATCGTCGGGTTAACTAAGATAATATTAATAAAAATGTAAAATATATTATCTTTTACGCAAAACCTAATGTAAAAGCACCGTTAATATTAACTCGTTTTAATCCTTTAAAAAGTGTTTTATTTAAACTATAAGATTAATAAGACGTACAGGTCGTGTTAGTAACCATCTAGATCTAGATGTCGCTTGACGCAATAAAAGTCTCAATCATCTTTATTATTCTCAATAATTTGATAAATAAACTGCATCCTAAAAAAATATCGTAATAAACAAATATTGCGGTTTAAATGGTAATAAATGAGTCAGATACAAGATCATTGGAAGAGTCATGTGGCTCTACGAATCAATGATAATGATCTAAATAGATTATGCCTAACGAAGTCGTCAATAGATGTCGCTTTATACAAACAGTATTTACTTAAACTCACAATAGAGTTCGCTGCTACGATTCATGCATAATATTAAACGCGCTGACACAGTTTTTTCTAATATCATCACCATCTCGAATTTCCGATGTTGCACCAAGACCTTACTTCATAGGATCATTTCTATAGTGAGCTCTTCACGAGAACCTTCACACTATGTGAGGAGTAGACGGTCGCGATGAAGAAGCGTAGCGCGGCACCCTGAGCGTGAGGCAGACGAGGACCTTCGGTCCTCAGCCCTCGGTGATCGTTCACTCTTCTGCTTGCAGGAGAGCGTGGGGTTCTGTCGCTGTCTGAGTGGCTTTTTTTGACACCTTTAATAATATAAATCAAAATTTAATAACTCTAGCATAATTGTCTGTGACAATCGTGAACCGGTATATCTTACCCGTTCCGGTATACCTGTAACGATTAATTCGTCTCATCCCTATTATAACTAATTCTAACAAAAAAATTTAATTAGCCACTGACATAAAATTTTTCAAATAATCTTAACCACTTCTACTTACCATACGTAACTATTTTTATGTACCCGCAGAAGAATCTGAGGTAGAATGCCAATATTTTCATTCAACTATATAATGATACTAATCATTATAATTATATTATGTAAGTACTTGGATTAGATTATTTCATACGTTTTTAATTGTTCAACAGCTCTTATGCTAGTTGTATCATCCGTCTCGTATTTTAAAGCTGTATAAAATTCGTACACGATAAAGTCAATCGTTAAACATCGTAGAATAGGGAAATAAATATTTTATCGGGCGACACACATTCAACAATAAATTTTATTTTGGCCATTTCTCTTTTGATTTTACTCACTTTTTATAGAATGTGATAGTATGAACTATGAGGTTAATGACAAGACCCTTTTTTTTTTTTCAAATTGACTCTCTGCAAGGGTTTTTTTTTAATTTCTTCTAGGTTACATAGTACTATGATTATTTTAATGTTGCCACACTTGTATTACAATCTCGCCGTAACTAAGCTAAAAAGTAATTTTATTTGAAAATTAAACTATGCTCTAAAGGTACACTCACCTTTACACCTTCTTCGAATGCCAGCAAGGCTCCTGTGATTCCTCTGGTGTTACAAGAGAATGGGGGCGGCGGTGATCACTTAACACCAGGTGATCCGTACGCTCATTTGTCCTCCTTTTCCATAAAAAAACTGCGCTGATCCGTCTCTAGGAATAACGTGACAAATGCAAGTGGCCAGCAAAAACCGACCTGTACTTAGGGCTACCGTCCATATTAATCCGGACATGTCCGGACTTTTAGTCTCTGGTCCGGATTTAGTGCGGCTCTCTAACTAGTCCTAGTTAACTAATAATATCATATAGTCTCTAATATCTACGAGAAATGAAATCTAGACAACATCAACTAAAAGGTCCGTTTAAAAATATTAATGATAATAAGAATTTTTATCAGGACTTTTGAAATTACTAAATGGTAACCCTACCTATAGTGACCTAGAAGCTAGTGTTGGTGTTCGGGATCCATGAGGACGTGTCGAGATCATCTAATATGTTTTACATTCGGGTGCAGTAACTATATATGTATGCAGTACAGCTCTACCACCAAGGAGTAAGGTTTGTGGGTCGTCTTGTCGAATATGCCTCGTGAAAGCTTTTTCATCTGCTGAGCAATGGTGGGCGGATCAAAGGCTCGATGAAGGGGTACGATTTGGACATACTACGGGACACAGGTGACCTTGTGCATAAATTTATTCTACACCACCTGCAAACGCTGTAGGTAACGCAGAAAACTCAGTACATATTCTCCTTTCTACTCTTGCACAAGAGGGTAAACTGGGCTTTGTTAGGAACCCTGTAAAAACGATCCATGAAATATTGTGATTTTGAGATATTCCCAGGTATTTAATGCCGCCAGCTCAAGGAATGGGCGTACCGTACAGGTTGGTCTGAACAAATGGGGTCCTAATTATGTGCCTTAATAGTTGGTTCATAGCGAGTACCGATGTACTCTTAGCGTTGGTAACTTCAATACAATTCTTATGAATCTCATCGAAAATGTCTTGAAGCTTCCAAATAAAAATAGGAATGCATGAAACGTGGCAGTAAAAAACAAAACCGTCATATGTCGGATGTAAAGAAACAGAAGAAGGTTGGGGAAAGTACTGAGCCCTGGGGGACTCCTGACCTGATGAATCGTGCCGTTGAGAGCGTATCGAAATGCGATAACGAAATATGTGATTCGTAAAATATTCTCAAATGAGTCGCACGAGTCTGTCTTGCACAACCAGTTCGTTACGACTTTATTAAGAAGTCGTTTTGCCACACGTTATCGAACGCCTTTGCTGCGTCGACGCCGTGCTTATTCGGGTGAAGTGAATAAAATACAAGAATGTATTTTTATGAAAATTTCTATATGAGAACGGAATAGTTTAATTTAATAAAGTTAATAAAATCAAGTGCAAATAAGCTCTGATACATCTGACAAGTCAAAAAGGACACTATCTGTTACATTGTTACATTGATGAGCCGCGCGATATTTTTTGGTAAAACGAAGTGACGAGACGATACAAAAAAAAACTTAACATAATATTTTATTGTTATTCTTATTCTGAGCGGTATCGCAATTGCGCTTGTCAGTAATTTCACTACCTAAGACGCCCTTCAAAGCGAAATACAAATATAGTGCTTGCATACTATGGATTGGCTGTAGAAATAGACTGTGGTATATATCTATCATCAATGAGACTAAACATCTTATGTCTCAAGGTGACGAGCGCAGGTATAGTGCCGCTCAAAATTTTTGGGGTTTTTAAAGAGTGGCACTGCATTGTAAAGGGCAGGGCGTATTAATAACCATCAGCTGAACGTCCTGCTCGTCTCGTCCCTTACTTTTATTTAAAAAAAAGCAACCCATGATAACAGACCAGGTTTATTACTTTAGTGTGCGTGATAAGCTACGTCTTACACTCGCGATACGTCAGTCACTTTGTTTTAATGTGCGTGCGTGGCTGAAAATAGAGGTTACCAGCTTGCTACTATTTTTCTTCGACGTGTTCACATAAATTATTTAATAACGATGCCATTCACCGGGTTTGCCTGTCTGAGCGTGATTAATTCAATAGGTACCTAATTAACCTACTTAACAATTTTTTAACAATATAATATAATTGTTAAATTAACCAAAAGATTTCAAATCTTTTGAATCGTGCGTGCGCTTTAAGTTCAGTTATATAAATCGCCTGTCACATTTTCATAACACCAACACAAATTCTGAATTCTTTGAATCTTCATTTTGCTTACATATTTTTTTGGTAAAAAATTAAGTAATTAATTTAAAATTATTTTACATTTACGCCGTAATATCTTCATTTTTTTGCAAGTTTATATATATCTTAAAGGTAGATTTTGAATTAAAGTTCTTTTGAGTTTTTTGTGTTATTTTTTTTCTGCACTATTAATTAAAAGCGATCGTATATTTAAAAGAGGTAAGGCTCTATCATTTATATGATTAATATGATTGTTTGTATCCGAGTCATGGATGTTTAAAAGTATTTATATATGTTTAAGTAAGTATATTGTATTAAATATATCATTGTATTATACCCGTAGGCTATGCTTAGTTTGGGGCAAGATAATTTGTGTTAAAGTGTGTCAATATTATTATATTATTACTAGCTGACCCAGCAAACGTTGTATTGCCGATATTAAAATCGCGATACAAAAGTAACTGTTGATCGTAGATGGGTGAAAATTTGAAGTTGCATGTATTTTTTAATGCTGACTCATAATCAAACAAATTTAAAAAAAAATCGTGTGGACCACCCTTAACATTTAGGGGGATGAAAAAAATATGTTGTCCGATTCTCAGACCTACCCAATATGCACTCATAATTTCATGAGAATCGGTCGAGCCGTTTCGGAGTAGTTCAAAGTTTAACACCATGACACGAGAATTCTATATATTATTATTTCTGTTTTATCACTTGGCAGAGATTGTACATAATAATATGTTTTGTATATTGGTAAATCTGTTAATTTTAATTTAAATGAATGGTTGTGTGTTTCTTTATACTTTTTCTTATTATGGCCTTACTTTTTGTGTATTGGTAAATGGCAAAATGAATAACATTTTCGTTCAGAAGTGTTACTTTTTCACCTTAATGAATAAGTGATTTTTAATTTCAATCGGCTTGGCCTTTGTTAGTATAACGCCAAAGACGCCTAATCCTGAAATTTTGATCAATTATGGATACATGTAATGTTTATATGAATACCCGCTCAACCGTTTACTAAATTATAAAATGCCCACATATACCGAAGGTACAATAAATAATTCACGCTAAAATTGGAAGCTATCTTGCTATTGATTTTAGCAAACCGTTAGATAAATGCAGGCTTTTAGACCACTTCCGGTGTGGAGTGCATCCGTGACGTCACATCCGGCGAGCCACAAAGCTGCCAGGTTTTGGCACTTACCTTAATAAACAATTATTACTGACGGTCTATGTAATATTGACGCAAATCTATATTGAGTTTAGGTTACTAAGAGTCTTATTTGATCAAGGCTATAGATTTTTAAATAAAATGTTTAGCATAATAATCTAATGATGAATATCTTAATATATATAAATCCAGTATCCTGATGATTGTTTCCAGTAAACTCCTAAACTAATGAATGGATTTTAATGCTGATTACTTCATGTAGTGCAGTTAAGTCCAACTTGAGAGATAGGATAGTTTTAATTTCGTTTTTATGACCCATAATTATTTTGATTTCCAATATTTGTTTTGTATGGACATATTTTCTTTTGACTATTGACCGTTCTTCTGTGAAACGGTTTCAATAATTGCAGCATATTTTACGAAATAATTCTTGATGTTATGAAATATTGTTGACAAATACATAAAAAAGCGGAATTTTATTAATTATGTATAGAAAACAACGTGTGTCGGGTCAGCTAATAATCTATATAATATTATTAGCCTGATTATATTATATAAATTTTCTACTTCAACTCTTCTTCTTCCGGCTTATGGTCTTAGTGTATCTGTGACAAGACGTACAGCTGATGCTAAGAGTTCCGCCTTGCCTATGCAGATTTAAGAATCCCGCAATGAATTTTTGCAAAATTCAATTCAAACATTCTGCTTTTTGGGTTCAATCAAAATTCAGTCTTGATTGGACCAAAATTATATGCGGTATTACAATTGCGCGAGTATCATTTCACTAGCTACGGTGCAATTCATACTCAAAATACATAATTCTTACTATATGCGCCATATTTAATTTGGGAACGAACTTGAAACTGTCAGTGTCAATGTCAGTTGTCAAGTTCTTTGTTTCACTCCCCACTTTCTCATCCCTCCTTCCGCAGCCGTTTCGCTCTACTCCTACCTCGCGGTACACACTCACTCGTCGGTAGATCACGCGCTCACACGCTTACGCAGCGCTCCACCATCTGCGTATTCTCGTACTTTTAATGAAAGACGCGCCACCAAACTAACCTCGTCAGTGATTTAGTGACCTAACCACCAAACATGAACTAAACGAAGAAGAACGAATGTATTATATAAATTGTCTCCCCCGGAGTTGAAGAGGAGCACCAGGATTTACCAGGTCAGCTCCCTCCTTGTATATCTTTCTTCACGCGCATACCCACTTACAGATTACCTACTGCTTTATGGGAGAAAATGGCTATGCTGTGGTTCTAGCCGACATCACAGGATGTTGATGCCAGGGAAACAAGCCTCCCAAAGGTACGACTAACACGGCGCGACCATATCAATCCTGAGTTGTCAGTGGTTTGTCAAAATCTGTAGTTATTTCATCGTCTCCATCTCCTTATGTAGGGCCTACTCACACTTATTCAGCTGCATTAGGATTCCGCAGTTTTCTTAGTAGTTGTTTAGACCCCGAAACGGAGCCCATATGTCGGACTTGGGTGTCACACCACAACGACTTATAATCTCTATGCTGTTAGACCTAAACGCTTTTACAGTGACACAGGACGTGGGCCATGGAGGCCACAAAAACTACGCAACAACAGTTCCGCTGAACTAATTTGGTCACACATATAGGTACAGTTCTGATTCTATCGGCCACGTACAACATCGTAAGAATAAAAAAAGACGTCCGAATTCTCTCAATCCTCGCGTATAATAATAAATCAAATCTATTCAAGAATTATGCAGGTCGCAACTTATCGATGAGGAGTCAAGAACCATTTTGTGTTCGGCGCTGTTCCGCCCATTCGACGCTGAATGCGGCGGAACAGCGCTGAATGCGGTAGAACAGCGCTGAAATCTATCTATTGCACTCTCATGATAATAACAGATTTGTCTTCATTTTATAAACGTAATAAAACTTTATTCAGCTAAGGCCCATAGAAAACAGTTGTTTTCTGCTGAATAGAGCTGAATAAGGCATGTTATCCACCAAAGCGGAGAGGAGAGGAGATGAGAGGAGATAAGCCGCGTAGCTGTCAGGTTATTTCCACCAAAGCGTCCGTTGTCATCTCCACTACGCCGCACCCCTTGATCGCTTGACGCGGCACAAAATTCTATAGACAAATTAGACATCTGGAATTAGAATTAATTAGACTAAAAATTAGACAAATGGATCTCCACTGAAGCTTAGCAGAGAGGAGATATAACGAAATCTGATTGGTTATAAAAATTCATCTTCTCTGCTTTCCGTTTTGGTAGAGCCTGACGGCTGTTCCCAATATACTATCTACAGATAGAGATAAATTACTACCTTCTACTATCAGTAATTAGTTGTCAATATTCTGAAGCTGTCCCAATATACCCGATAAGTCATTCTTATCGCCTCATATTGGGACGCGTGAATTGCAATTTCCATACAAACTTCTATCGCTGTTAAGCTTTACGTCGTCCCATTGACAGACAGCGTGTACGGATATGGTGAGTAACCGTCGATAAGTTTATTGGGACAGAAAAGTCAACTATAGTTACGATTTTTATCTCAAGTAAGAGATAGACTGAATATTGGGAACGGCCGTAAGTGTGAGTAGTCTATTAACCACCACGTAGCTAGCGGTCTAACCCATCCCTTCGGCTAAGGGATGCAACGTATTTATTAAAAACTGTTATTTAAATTGATTAATTACTTTACTCTGTTAATTATCTCGTTCGTCAATACATGCAACATTATTGTTTTGTTTATTCTTTTAAATTCATTTGTGTACTATATAATATAATGATCATAATTTTTTATTTAGATAAATAAAAGTTACATTACCTTCCTAAGAACACAAAAATAATGTTTTGAAATTGTGATGCTTTGGAATTTTTAATTCTTATACGAAGCATAATTCAATGTTTTGGTATCATAGTTAAAGAAGAGATTGTCTTAAGTATGGCGCGAGTATACCTTAAGGCGACACTAAATGCCGGCGACCTTGAGCGATATGAATATGATATGAACGGCTCCTATGTAACAAAGCCAATATTTTCAAAATTCTTGGGTCGAAAATGTAATATTTTAAGAGGCGCAAACTGCTTAATTGCTTACAATCCTCATTATTGATTACTAATCTGAATAAATGTACCTACATAAAAAAGTAAAATCTATGAGAACAACTTTTATGATAGTAGTATACTAAACAAATGCATGATGCCGAGAAAAAACTTGTTTAACTGAAAATAAAACTGGTAGTTCATAATAGCTCTGGAGTGCTAACGTTAACCAACAATAAGCATTAGCAACCTACAAGTAAGACTTATGGGTATGTGTAACGGGATAATGTAGTATTCATAGCTCCAAATCCTATATTTTCACCACAAAACTTGTCTGAAAATACCTTGTTTGCATGTTTTCTGTTTACCCTTCGCCTTAATATGTTCTGACTCCAAGCGCACGACGTATTACTACATAGACGCCAGGATAACATATTATTATTTTATTTCCAAAACGAGTTTAGAACACGATTTCGTCGAAGATGCAACAGTTATATTATATTCATAGCCAATACTGTATAATTCATTTTTGGCAATTTTGAAATGAACATTTTAACTTAGATTTACTGCACTTTGATATATTTTTCTTACAAATTTTACTTTGATTTGGTTCATAAATGTAATTTTATTTAATGTTTACATTGCAAAACTTGGTAATTAATATAGGTTTTTAATAAACCAACCAAACTTTAACTAATATCGTTATACCAAGACAAAAATATTTTAAGTATTTCGTCTCTAATTATATTCTCCTATTCAAAATGGACTACTCGTCTTTCAGATTTAACAACACGTTATTTTCGTGTCCTATTCGTCAGTAATACAATACTTTTGTAGCTAAAAGTGGGAAGGTTTCAGATGCTTTGGTAAGTTCACGCTAAAATGGTTTCAATATCTCTGTTAAAGGTAGAATACGTTTCCTTTTGAATATTGTTCTATATTTCTTAAATTTTTAAATATTTCATATCGATATTTTGTGGAATATTTTATATTTTGAGATTTGTTTTAAAAATACTATTTGTTTTAATAATAGATTAACGATTGAGACTGGAGGGACTGAGAGAAAAACAGGATGGTATGGTACACCTGCAAAAAGTAGCCGAGTCAGACCTTTTTTATGAAAATAAGGGACGAGACGAGCCGGACGTTCAGCTGATGGTAATTGATACGCCCTGCCCATTACAATGCAGTGCCGCTCAGGATTCTTGAAAACAAAAATTCTGAGCGGCACTACAAATGCGCTCGTCACCGTGAGACTTAAGATTTGTCAGTCTGATTTGTCCAGTAATTTCACTAGCTATGGCGCCCTTCAGACTGAAATAGAAAATTGACTGGAGATGTTGCTTTTTCAAATCTAAGCAATTTGTATTTTTTTTTATGTGATAAGCCTCTCGCGTTCCTTGTGAGTGCTTTTGCCGAATGACGCAAAGTTCATAAATCTTGACATGTCTTTGTTCAACTCTCAGATCGCGGGTTTGGACCCCGCGTTCGTTTATAAATTATGTTTTCAAATTAATATATTGTATAATTTTATTAAATATGAAAATTCTTCAGGAATATATTAATAATACTCATGACTTATTTTTGTGTGTATTTATTAATATCAATCCGTATTTTAAAAGTATGTATTATTTTTATATAAAAATATTTATTTGCAGTAGGCATTTACTTTTTTAAATTGCTGCATGCTTAGTTAAGATATTTTATTTTAATTCAAGAAAGTTTTCAATCTTGTAGAAGCCAATTTGATCTTTAAATATTGGTTTCAAGATTAAGCATTTTTTTTTAAATTACACTCTTCTTACACAAATTATCTTGGCCCAAACTAGGCATAGCCTGTTAACATACAACGATACTTAAAATCATCCATGACTCACATTAAATTATTCATCATATTAAATGTTTGCACCACCGGGATTCAAACCCGGGATCTCTAGCTCAGTAGGCAGGGTCATTAACCATTGAGCTATAGGGATCTTCAATCACTTGAAAATCGCAAGCATAAAGCAATTTAAAATAACAATGATGTTGAGTGCTTTATTTTAAAACAATTAAATCAAAACCCTCTCATTACTAACAATTCCAAACCTCTAAGTTAGATAAAAGGGCAGGACCAATTAGTAACTGAGCCGACTCTACTCGGATTCTACGAACAAAGCAGCACGAATAGACGAAAAATATCTAAGTATAAGTACGTCGGCTTACAGTTCCGATGCTCTGTAATTGCTCGGCCCCAGGCACTGATGTCATGGAGCAATTCAATAAACAGATATGTTAAAATATTAAAACTTTCGTGAGACATTGTAAGCTTCATTTGTTTAAAACGACTTTACTCATGGTTTGGTACCGACTAGTTTCGGACCATTCGGGTCCTTCATCAGGGTTAGTGTAGTGACTTCGTGGTGATTTCCCGTCTCAATCTGTGGATTTGCGCTTGCAGTGCGCAACTTGACTGCAAGCGCAAATCCACAGGGTGGGGGGCGCGAGGTGTACTGTAACTACTTTGTAACTATTGGTGTTCATATTCCGAAACTTGTCGGTACCAACTCTGACAAACCGTGAGTGAAGCCGTTTTATTTATTTATTTATTTATTTATTATATACGGGCGAACCCTTTTTACAATATTAAAACTATGAAACTGATACAATATTTACTTAACTAACAAATAATAATATTTAACTAACTAATCAACACATCTTAATTTCTAATTATAAATAAACATGGTTTTAGTGTGTCTTGCCACAGATAGTAAACTAGTATTATATAAATCAATCCAGTTTATCTGGTTTTTAGTAGCTTCGCTGAGCCTAAAAATAGGAGAGTGATAATACACACCTGTTTTCAACAATTGAGTAGAAAAGTAAGTGTCATTCTTTCTCAAGATTCTACTAGGAACAGAAAAATTTAATAAATCTAAAAGTTGACTACAATCAATATTACTTGATAAAATTTAAATTTAAAAATATAATCACATCTCAGCCGAGCCGAATAAAGAGTGGGTATATTCATGACTCGGTGCATAAAACCATAATCGTGAATAGAGTACGACATAGGAGATCCAATTCGATAAGCCACATATCTCAAGTAAACATGATTCAGCCTTTCGAGCGTATTAACCTGATATTTTAAGTAAGGATTCCAAATTACTGAACCATACATTAAGTTGGGATATATAAATGAATAATAAAGCACTCTAAAACTAGCAATATTATTAAATTTTTTGGTGAATCTTTTAATAAAGTTTTTTCTTTTTGTAGTGATGATTTTTATATAGACTATGTGATCATTAAATGAAAGTTTGCTGTCAAAAATTACCCCTAAGTCTTTAGTTGTAATAACATTTGGTAAAGCAATGTTATGTATTGAATAGTGACTGGAGGAGTCTTATTTCCTTCCGAATGAAATACAAAAACATTTCTTGATATTGAATGAAAGCCCATTAAGGATGCACCAAGATTGAAAAGAATCAATATCAAGTTGTAAGAGTATTCGGTCATGGTCACTAGCGATTGCTTTAAATATTTTCATATCATCCGCAAATAACAAGAATTCACTATACTTAATGCAAACATTAATGTCATTTATAAAAACCAAAAACAACAATGGACCTAGATGGGTACCTTGCGCTACACCTGAGATGACATGAATAATCGTTGATAAAAAGTTTTTAATTTTCACACGTTGAATGCGATTCGATAAGAATGATTCAAACCATTTTAACAAACTTCCAGTAATACCATATCTCTCTAATTTTCTAATCAAGAGTTGAATATTAATTACATCAAAAGCTCTGCTTAAATCCGTGTAAATGGAATCTACAATCAGATTCTTATTAATATTAGAAACTAAGTACTCAAGGTAGATACATAAGTTGGACATTGTTGATCTACCCGCCAAGAAACCATGTTGTTGGGGAATGATAAACTTGGATAAGTAGGAAACCACTTTATTATAAACCAATGAGTCGAACATTTTTGCTATGACACTTAATTTAGTAATTGGTCTATAATTACTAACATCTGACCTATCCCCACTTTTATATAAAGGAGTAACATACGAAAGTTTCCAGGCAGTAGGAAACTTGCCAATCTTAAGAGAGCTATTGAATAGCTTAGTCAATAGATCGGCAAAAAAACTTGAGCATTTTCTAACCATCAGTGGGTGAATTGAATCTGGACCTGGACTTGTATTTACGTTAAGCTTACAAATTTCCTTCATAATGTCACCCCTGGTGAGTATTAAGTTTCCGTAGCAATCACTGAAATCAAATGGTAATTCAGTATTGCTAAGATTAACATTCATATAAACACTTCCAAATTTATTGGCAAATAAATCAACTATATCTTGACCATTATCGGCAATAATATCATTTAAGTGAAAATACGAAGGTAACTCTCTCCAGCTATCAATCGAATTAACATATTTATAAAAATTTAAACCATCACTAAGAAGCGAATTTTCAGTTTCTCTAATGAAAGTATTTTCATCTCTTTTATGGAGAGATGTACACAGAGACCTTTGTGATTTAAATAAGTTAAAATAATATTGAGATTGATATTTCTTATACATAGCATGTAACTCTTTTTTCTTAAATATAGTATTTCTTAATTCCTTCGAGAACCATGATGGGAATTTACTATCTTTAACTACAGTCTTAGGTACATATTTTTCAACTGACTCCAAAAGAACCTTATTAAATGAATCAACATAATCATCAATGTCAAAATGAACTGAGGAACAATCTGGAAGAGCAAAATTTTGTAAATACTTATTCAACTCAGTAAAATTTGCTCTTTTAAAATCATAGAAATACTCATTGAATGATAGCTTTTTATGTTGACTAAGTGAAAAAGTAATGTAAAGAGCATGATGAAATGAATCACAATCAAAAATAGGATCATCATAAGTGGAGACTTTAGAATCATACAAGTTAGTGATCACCAGGTCCAAAATATTACCGCTTGAATTTGCATAGTTATTGCATTGAATAAGTTTATAGTTCATACAAAAACACGAGAATATCTTCGCAGCATATCTTATATTATGAGATGAATGAGTTCCAACTGCCTTTGCTGTATTATTAACATTTAACCATCTATATCCTGGTATATTAATGTCTCCTAAGAGCATAAATTTATCAATTGAACCAAGATTGGAAAAACTTGATAGTGATGTCTGTAAGCTCTCGATAAAATTCTCAAAGTAGTCTGAATCTGAATTTGGTGGGACATAAGCAAGTGAAATCAATAAGTGTGAGAACCCAGTATTAATTTTGACTAATAAATGCTCATAAGAATTAACAGCAATTGGTATAATTGTGTATTTGAGACTTTTATTGATAGCAAGTAAGACACCACCTCCGCTTGACTTGTAACTAGTAAAAATAGATCTATCACATCTCACTATATTATAATTATTAAGTCCAAGATGATTGTCACCGATATCACCTTTAAGAGAGGTTTCTGTAAGAGCAATGATGTCAAATTCATCCATGAGGGAAATTTTTGACCGAAAATCAGCAATTCTTCCTATGATGCTTCTGATATTTTGATAATAGATCCTGAATTCGGTCGTTACATTGGCTTTTAGCTATGTAGTATCATTTTTTGTGACAATTTCAGGAATACCATTTCTATACTTGATGACTAGGTTCTTCTCACCTTTCTTGATTCTATTGTTCATGGAAGCAACAATGGTTTTATACTGTCTGAGTTGCATTTCTGTCATATCTCCTCTACTTGCCAACTTACCATTTAAAAGGTATATACAATATTTTTAGGTATATTTTATACAAAAAAAAAAACAGATGTTATTACACTTAACTTATAGATTAGATATTAGATAGACAAAAATTATAAAATATTTATAGTAAGATTTTTAATTGTACCAACCGTTCTTATTAGCCGCTACACTCTTGACAGAATGGTCGTTGCAGTTACTGCCAGGGATATGAATTGTTTCAAAATTCATCACCGCTCGCCGCGTGCTTACCTCGTGCATTAGTACAGCATCCTTCTTGCTTAGTCCATCTCATGGGCGTTCTTCCTCGCACTCGTGTGCCTTCAATCCTTCTTTGCACCACAAGTATTTGATAAGCATATCTCCACGTCACGAATCGTGCTTGGAGTATTTACAGGTTGTTCTAATTCCGTATTTACCGTCCACAATACCCAATCATTATTCTCCAACAATACTTCTCAAGAACATCTGCTCTTTTTACTTTCCACTATGGTCCCTGTTGTGAGAACATCGGTACCAACACGAATTAACAATGAGTAAAGCAGAATTAAAAAAAAGTTAATAATGTCTCACGTAAGTTTTGTTAATTGCGATGAAAATAATTTTGAACATTGTATTTTAAAACTTTTAATAATATATAATATTGTGATATTATAATATTGACACACTCTTACACAAATTATCTTGCCCCAAACTAGTCACAGCTTGTACTATGGGTGCAAGACAACGGTAGGTATATTTAATACAATATACTCACTTAACCATACATAAATACAAATAAACATCCACGACTCGGAAACAAACACTCACATTCATCATATAAATGATTGCACCTACCGGGATTCGAACCCGGGACCTCTAGATCAGTAGGCAGGGTCACTAACCACTGGACTATAGGGGTCGTCATCTTCGTATACTTAACTATAGGTAGGTACATAACATATTGGTGATCGTGAGTAATTTGTAATACCGCGAGACGTTGTTTTACAGTTAAAATGTAATCATAGTTTCAAACTACACAATGAGTCTCTATTACATTTGTTCTAGTCTTTGCCGTTTCAGAAGACAGTAAGTCGGTTGTAGAGACGCCTGCCTTTAACAATCAATCAGACAACCTCAACTGAGTTTTCCAAATATAATAATATTTTGTAGAAAAAATAAATAATAAACATAATTTTTTCTCGAACAGTTTTGTTTTGATATATTGATAAATTTCATTGGGATCGTATCGAAGTGTATTAGAACATAGATATACATAAAAAAATGTATATTTTGTTTTTCAATTAGTTTTATGTGGGCTCCGTACACTGTCGGAAAATTTAACGAGTTCCAGAAAAAAACATATAAAATAAGTGTAATTTACCTACTTATTGTATGGTTTCAAATAAAATTCTGAATTATGAAACACAAGGCCTAAAGTTAATGTGAGAAACTGCACTGACAGTCTTGAGCCAGTTTTTAGGGCTCCGTAGCCAAATGGCAAAAAACGGAACCTTTAAAGATTTGTCATGTCTGTCTGTCTGTCCGTGTATGTCACAGCCATTTTTTTCAAAAACTATAAGAACTATACTGTTGAAACTTGGTAACTAGGTGTATCCTGTGAACCGCATTTCATTTTCATACTTAGAACTGAAACTCAAAATTTTCTTCATCAAACCCATACGTATGGGGTAGGGGTAGCCCATCTATGGATAGGTCTTCAAAAATGATATTGAGGTTTCTAATAGCATTTTTTTCTAAACTGAATAATTTGCGCGAGAGACACTTCCAAAGTGGTAAAATGTGTGTGTGTCCCTGTAACTTCTAAAATAATAGAATGATAACACTAATAAAATATATGATGTACATTACCATGCAAACTTCCACCGAAAATTGGATTGAACGAGATCTTGTAACTAGTTTTTTTTTAATACGTATAAATGATGGGAGTTCCTTTCTATATAACTTTTATTTAATGTTACTTGCTGCTACGGAACCCTTCATGGGCGAGTCCGACTCGCACTTGGCCGCTTTTTTAAAGTTAGGTTCTCAAGAAGATAATTGTAAAATACTCATTGATATTTAATGAGTGGCTGTTAAGTTTTTTGTATGTTCTTCTCACGAGCTCTACTATTTCCGTATATATCGTAGATATTTTATATTTACTACTTGACCCAGCAAACGTTGTATTGCCATATAAAGTAAAAAAATTAGAAATTAATTTTTTTTGGGGTTTCAAAAATAGATAACGACTGATTCTCAGACCAACCAAATATATCGCACATAAAATTTATCATATATTACAATAATAATTGTATTCGATTGCAACCCTATTGCGGATCTGTGGATGGAACAGAACAAGTATCTAATATAGAAACCGCGATACGAAAATAGGTGTTGATCGCAGAGGGTTGAAAATTTAGGGTTGTATGTGTATTTTAATGTTGTATCATAAAAAAAAATACAAAAATTCAAAAAAAAATTAGGGGTGGACGAGCCTTAACATGTAGTGGGATGAAAAATAGATGTTGTTTGATTCTCAGACCTACCCAAAATACTCACAAAATTTCATGAGAATCGGTCAAGCCGTTTCGGAGGAGTTTGTTAGCCTTTTTATAATAAACTTTAATTAACTTTGATTCTTAGAAAAGTGAAGGCGTTTTTGCCAATGCCAATGTATTATTGCGATTGAATGTAAAATTCTATTCAACCAATTTATAAACTGCGAGCAATTTTTTTTTTTTATTGGCCAATACAGAACAAATACATAACACTCTTATGAAATAAGTACCACGAAAACCTCACGGGTTTATCTGGGTACCTAGAGCCATTCAATTATTTTTTTATAATTTTCAATTTTCAATTCCTTTTTTTTTTCAAAACCTATTAATTTTTCAAGAAGTATATTTTAAGGCGAGTTTTGATTTTCGTGGTAATGATGTACATTTCTTGCAGCTCTTTGGGTGTTAATGATATCTGGTATTACGTAATTGAGAGTTCTCTTTCCATATTCCTTTACAAACTGTATAAAATCAAAAATTAGAAATAACTACGGTTAAACTCTCCCATTCAACTCATATGTGTAAGCTATAAGAAAATATTTAAATTAGATCATAACATCTATATATTTTCAAATATTAACTTTTATAAAAAACAGGAGTCCTTGTCATTAAAAGGCTTAAATATAGATTAATAACTATGTAATTAGTATTAGTAGTACATTCACTATTGTTATTTTTCTAATTTAGTTTAAGCATTAGTTTTTAGTTTAGTATGTGCATACCTTTAGTTTAGATATGTAAATAGTAGCACTTATTAATGTTTACCTTATATGTAAAATTATGTATCTAGTTGGTAAGCCTTAATAAATAAATAAATAAAAATGGCCTATAGGATTTTGTTGAAATTAACTTCAAGGAGATTTTCAGGAGGCGAAAAACCGATTTAGCTATCCCGTCTTTAGGTAAAGACTATGTACTGTATCTAACAACCTTACGGCCTTACACAATAAACTTCCTAAAAAGTTATACCTAAGAATAAACCAAGAATATGCAAAAAGTTGACTATATCGCTGACAACACTGTCAATACAATGATAATTCTGAAGTTTTCCGAATGTCAAGCACACTTGCATATAATCGCAGGAAACCTTATACGCCCGAATAAAATTTCTATTTGTAAACATTTTGCATATACTTGGTTTATTCTGAGAGCCAAATGGTATTACCCGTCGCGATGGCAAGCGTCCTGATGGAATGACGCTGGTGGCTTGGGCACGGGGAAGGGCGCTGGTGTGGGACGCTACTTGCGTCGGCACTCTGGCTCCATGTCATGTCCAAGTTACGTCAGTTGGTGCTGGGGCTGCTGCTTCGACTGCCGAAGACAGCAAGCGTCGCAAATATGTTGGTCTCAGTGAGTCATACATCTTTGTGCCGTTTGGTGTCAAGACACTTGGCCCGTGGGGCCCAGATGCGCGGAGAACGTTCAAAATACTATCTTCGCGTCTCAATAAGGCTACTGGAAACACAAGCGCTGGCAGCTATTTCGGTCAACGGATCAGCCTAGCTATCCAACGCGGTAATGCTGCCAGTATTCTTGGTACGCTTCCACGTAATGATAGTTTTAATTTTATGTAGTCGTAGTATTGTAAATATAGTTATAAGATTTTTTTTGTTTGAATAATAAATTACATGATAAAATCTTTAATTTTGATCATGTTTCTTAGTTTAATCTCAGGTATTTTAGGCTTTATGTAGCAGTAAACCTACTAACCATTTACATACGTAGCGCAAAATTCGGTTCCCAAAAACAAATTTATAAACTAGGGATAAATAAAGTTAGATTATATCTTAAATAGTTATGTTAAACATAGGACGTTACCTACATTTAATATCGCCTAGAGAGGTAGGACATCGTAACTTTCGAAGTCTGAACAATTCAATAATTCAAACGCTTCTAACTTGTTCGAGAAGCTTCCATGAGTTTACTGAACGTGCACTTGTGCAACAATTGATTTTTGATAATCATTCTTATATTATTAGAATGATAACTGATCAAGTAAATTAAATTTAGGATTAAAGAGATAAATGTTGACTCTTGCATCTCAATATATTGTTGATAAAGTACTTAATGTTTTTAAATGGCTAGAAACTGTTACAATCACATTGTTAACACGAGGAACAAACATAAACTTGTTATGCCTACTACTAGCTTAAGTCTAGTTAGTAAGTCTTTTGTTGAGCGATGTATATGCATTTACAAAATGATCCTAGAAAATGTTTATGTGTTTTAAAAATCACAGAAGTGTTTGTGGCCTTTTAGAAAAGTGAAGAAGCTCAATCCACATCTTTGTAGAACGTGGAAAAAAATGCCTTGAAAACCGCACTGTGCAAGATCGCACACATGGTGGGGTTGATATCCTATCTTTTGGCGTGTCATGCGAAGGTGGAATTCGGCGGCAGGAATCAGATCAAACAGCTGTTCGGAACACTCTCTGTGATAAATTTCGATTATCAACCGCCAGCTCTTGGGATACCTAGAGGAGCACCAGTACGGTATCCGTCAGGGTGGTTCAGCTGGTGATCTTCTTGCATACCTCACCCATAAATGGGTGCAAGAGGTTGAGTCGAAGGGAGAGGCGATAGCGGTGAGTTTGAACATAGCGCAGGCCTTCGATCGGGTGTGGCATAGAGCGCTTATAGCGAAACTGCCATCCTATGGGGCTTACCGAGAGCTTGTGCAAATGGGTCACTAGCTTTTTGATGATTGCGGTTCCTCTCAGAATTTCGGTTTTAATTTTTATTATGACAATAAGGGAAGAGACGAGCAGAACATTCAGCTAACACCCAAAAAGTCACCTTGAGACGTAAGACGTTAAGTCTCATTCGCTAGCTACGGCACCCTTCATATCGAAACAGTAATGCTTACACATTACTGCATTACTGAATAAATAGGCGCCGTTGTGGTACCCATAATCTAGCCGGCATCCAGTGCAAAGGAGCCTCTCACTGATGGAAGGTAAAGAATCCTGAACGGTAACACTGCGTTAAATAAAGTACAATTTTCATTTGTTTGTTAATGTTTTACTTCACGATAGCCATTTTGGTCTTTGAAATCCCATGATTAAATTGCGATATTGTCGAACGCAGTATAGGTAACATTTATAATCACAAATATCCATAAAATTATAATAGTTCAATACTAATTACGTTACAGTTTAAATTCATTCACGGCCAATAATTTTGGCTTAAGGCAATCATTACTCGGATATTAACACATTTGATTCAAATATCATTTTATCAGCGAATGGTTATTGTATTGGCAATTTTAATGATTCAAAGCAAATAGAATTTGGTAATATATTTCTTTCGTGTAATTTATAGTGCTGTTGTTGTGTTGAGTGATAATGTAATATCAATACTATAAATTTAGTATACTACCGTAATAGACGAACCGTGTGAAAGTGAGGTAACTATCCTTACATAAATACCTAGGTGTAAGGAAGAGACAGAATAGATGAAGACCAGACTCGAACCCACGACCTCTCGCGTTCCGTGCGAGTGCTCTTCCACAGAGCCGACAGTTCGAGTGACGTATCGTTGATAAATCTTGTATGTGTCTTGCATAGGTTGTGGCTTCATAAATTTTGTTTATAAATTTAATTTGTGTAATTAATCCTAGAAGTCCTCATCAGGCCAGTAGTTTCACTAGCCTCAGTGCTTTTCAAATAGAAACACAATAATCCTTGCACCTTACTACTTAACAGCAAAAAAAAACCGTAGACAAAGCCAAATTGGCTTCGAAGAAACTGGGTCATTAATAGAGCACTTAGCACACAATACTTAATGCCGGCCCACATTCTAGCGCTGTACAAAGCGCAGGTCCGGCCACACATGGAGTATTGCTGTCATCTCTGGTCTGGCGCACCCCAGTATCAGCTCCATTTGACCGTGTAGAGCAGCTCCAATTGTCGGGGACCCAGTGCTCTGTGAACGGCTGGATCACTTAGCGTTGCGTAGAGATGTCGCTTCATTGTGTGTCTTCTACTGCATTTATCACGGGGAGTGCTCCGAAGAGCTGTTTAACCTGATTCCTGCCGCCGAATTCCACCTTCGCACGACACGCAACAAGTTAGGATATCATCCCCACCATCTGGATGTGTGGCGGTCCTCCACAGTGCGTTTTTCAAGGAGCTTTCTTCCATGTTCTACAATACTGTGGAATGAACTTCTTGTGCGGTGTTTCCGGGACGATACGATATGGGTACCTTCAAAAAAAGCGCGTACACCTTGCTTAAAGGCCGGCAACGCTCCTGTGATTCCTCTGGTGTTGCGAATCTGGGCGGCGGTGATCACTTAACACCAGGTGACCCGTACGCTCGTTTGTCCTCCTATTCCATAAAAAAAAGACAATTGAAGAAAAGAATTTAATTTAAATTTGTATTACACAGCAGTAAAATATTTAACTTGACATTATACTACTTACGTTTAGCACAACCGGACTTAATAATATACTTATAAAATTATATGACAACATTTAACAAGAAAGATTTACTGCTCGGAATTTAAAACAACAGACTGTGGATGACAAGCCTTCGAGATAGCACGCTAACAAAACAAGTCAGGAACATAAAACTACGTGTATATTCAGTTTTAAAAGAAGTGTTTTTATACTAACACAATCTTGTGTGTACATATCTTCTTCTTCGTGACACTCTTGGCAGAGCGGTCGTTGTCATCACGACGATTCGCCTCACGAGCTTTCGCCAATTTTCTCTGCTGGCCGACAGTCTGGTAAACCCGTTCAATGGACCCCACAGCAGACTTAAGCCTGTCACTAGGGCACAATTTGTTAGACATGTTCAAGAACATCTACGGTATAAGTTCTTGGAACATCAATTTTTTTTTGAGAGGAGGAAAATACAATATGTCGGACTCGAGTGTCCACACAAGCGGACACCCCATACCGACTAAAAACCTCCTCTTTGCTGTTGGCCCTGAAGGCTTTTACAGCGACATAGGACGTTGGCCGTGGAGGCCGCAAAGACAACGCAACAACAGTCGCGGGGCGTCTCCCAAGGAGACTCGAACCTCGGACAGGCTGTGTGCTTGTGGGAAGGAGAGAGAATGAAGATGAAAAGATGAGGAGAACACACTCCCCGGAGAGTGTGGTGATGTTTTGTTTAATGTATGTTTGTATGTATGTGTTTATAAATGTTTGTATGTAGTTAGTGTAAATGTTTGTGTGCATGTATGTTTGTGTTTGTGTCTGTTTGTGGAGTGTGTTTGTGATTGTGTAAGTGGTGTATGTCAGTCCTTCAGTCAGTCCGTGTGTTGGAATATCTCGGAACACGTTGTTAGATGTTACCATGTCGGGAGACATTTTGCTTGTCCACACCGGTCAGTCATCGCAGAGATGTTGCCCGAGGAAGTCGCGCCAGTTAGTGCTTTTTTTTTATGAAATAGGAGGACAAAAGAGCGTACGGGTCACCAGGTGTTAAGTGATTACCGCCGCCCACATTCTCTTGCAACACCAGATGAATCACAAGAGCGTTGCCGGCCTTTAAGGAAGGTGTACGCGCTTTTAGTGCTGCGTATATTACGAGTTTACCGAAACGTTATAAAAAGAAAATGTAGTGGGTGCGTAACTACTCATTACAAAGGGAAAGCAGAGTTGATATTCTAAGTGATCTTCGAATGTTTGATGGATCATTTGTAAATTTCACGCGAATGACATCGGCTGATGGCATCATTGGCAAACCATGAACCACCATTGATATAATAACTTCATCCCGTGCTTTGCCCGTGCCTTTTGACGAAACAATTTTCTTTTTCTCGCGATTAAATTGAGAGCGGAGGTTGTGCATCTTCGTCTCTACATCTTTTCGTGTTATGTTTAGGGCATTGGCTAACCCCTCCCGTAACTTTCGTAAAGCTCGACAAGTTTTAGCACTAACTGATTGCTCCACTCTACTGGCATGTTTATACAACAAGTTGCGCACGCGTCTACACTTGCCAACATCTGTCGCGGTACTAATGTCTCGGAAAGTTCTGGCTCGCGAGCCAAACACGAAACATGTTTTGCGACACGTTGTCGTTGAAATATAGCATGCGACGTCGCGGAAAAGTGCGCGACGTCGCGGCGACACGTAGAAACAGTGTCGCGGGACATGTTCCGAGACAATTTGTCTCCTAGTGAATACGGGGCTTTAATTTGGTCGGTCCATTGCATGGGCGACCTTCCTCACCCTCTGGTACTCCCCACTTTGCCCTGGACAAAGCGCTCGATGGACTCACTCTCGCGCCGGGAGACGTATCCGAAGAACTTAAGAATGCGACGCCAAGCCAATTCGCGGAGAATGGGGACGTTGGTGCGAAACTCGGTCCATGAAACTCCCAGCATTCTCCTCCAGCACCACATCTCCAGAGCATCAATTATCTTTTTCTCGACTTGTCACAAAGTCCACGTCTCTGCAGCATACTAAAATATGGGAACAACATGTGTATATATAATATTGTCTGGTAGCTTCGACGTATATGACGAGAGCACGGACGAGAAAAAAAATAAGGACTCCTTGTCACCTTACATAACAGTGAGGCACCAAAACAAGACGGTAAACGTGTAAATACATAGCCCCACGCATACCGCACCGCCATCGACAAGATGAACAGCGGCAGACCGGCGAAGTGTAAGTTCTAAAAGTGAACGGAAATAAAGACTCGTTTAAACGGAGTTATTATTTCCAATTCTGACCCACTCTCGTATCAATATATATTATATACTATTAATATCAAATTATTTTTAAAACTTATTTTCAATAATATTTTAATCAAACAATAACACAATTTCAATACACAGAATGTACACATTTTTGTACAACTTTACACTAAGTCCATTCAATTTGACTTTTAAGATATACACAGCACTAATGTTGCATAATACGTCAGCTGTATAGCTACATATACACTGCTATAAGAATTTCGGTGAGGCGAACTCACGAGATTTCACCCATCCAAAAAGTGTCTAACTATATATATTTATAAATATTTATTTATCGCGTGCGCATGTCATGAGCATGTCGGTGATGCGCAACCATAAGAAACTTCAGGTTATCTATTCAAAAAACAATAATAATTTAGGATTGCCTTAGAATTTAAGAAATATTAAAATATTGCAATTTAGAAATCGTCTGTAAGAAATGAGTAAATCTAAATATTATTGGAATACTTTATAAAGTCCAGACACATTTAACATGGATATCTGACTTCATTTCCTGTGAACCGCAGACCGGATATTATGGAAATACATTGCGATTGCATCGACACTATATATCACAGTAGGTGTAATACTTACATTTCGAATGCTTATAAATTGAATATACATTATTACTTATATTATAAGCATGAATAATGAAATTTAAGTTTAGTTTGCACATCGATGCTATTTTTACTTTAGAGATTGTTACCGGAAGGTAAACAAAAATCAATATCTGAAAAAGCCATTAAAAAGGCATTTATTTTCTCAAAATTGATTCCTTTAGAATTGTTTTTGATGTCAGTTCTAATATACTAGATACTACATTTATTCTATTACCTGCATTCCTTAACAATTTTTGCAATTTTACATAAAATAAAATTACATTTATAATAATATATATTATAATAATAATTGGCATTATTAATAAACCATTTAGTACCTATGTATCATGTTAACAAATTCAATGTCATAAGGGTAAATAATTTACATATATTATTATCAAACTAATTAATTATACTATTATATAACTAGTAAATTATAGACTAATTCTTACAACCTAATAATTCATTTTGTATTGAAAAATTCATTTAAACTATAGAAGTACTTATTTACTAACCACTGATGCAGTCTTCTTTTAAAAACTTTGAAAGGTAAATCTTTCAATTCATTAGGCAATTTATTATATATTTCCAAAGACATGCTGTAACAATATCTACTAAAAGATGCAGTTCCACAGAAGGGAATTAAGAGTCTATTTGGATACCTTGTGTTTAAAACCTTCTAATTTTTTTTGTGTAGAAATCAGACATATGTTTTTGAACAAATAGGCTTATCTCATAAATGTACAGGCATGGCAGCGATAGAATTTTCAATTTTTTAAAAAGAGGTCGACAAGAGTCTCGGCTCCACAAACCGCCCTGATAATGTTGGTTAATTTTCTTGCTAATTTTGACAACATGTGACTTGAAGGACAAGTTGCTGTCTAAAGAAATACCAAGAAAATTGACAAGTTGTGTTTCTTTAATATTCTCATTATGATAATTAACATTAATATCTTTTCCTTTCCCATTCTTATTATAAAACTGCATATAGGTACATTGTTTTTTTTATATTTACAGTCAGGTTATTTTCAGTAAGCCATTCGATTGTGTCCTTTATGTTTTATTAATTTCTATATCATATCTCAATTCATTGTTTCATTTAATTATAATAGAGATGTCATCAGCAAAAAGTGTACAGTTATAAGTAGTAATGCTAGGTAAGTCGTTTATGTAGATTATGAATAGAAGTGGACCCAGTATACTTCCTTGTGGTACACCTTTCGTTTTTAGTATAAGTTCCGATCGATAAGGTATTACTTCATGTTTATTATTTAATTTAGCAATTTCAACGTATTGAGTGCGGTTTGAAAGATAACTTTTAAGCCAGTCATTTGCTGGACCTCGAATGCCACATTGAGCGCATTTATATAATAGTTTTTCATGACAAATATTGTCAAAAGCTTTGCTCATATCAAAAAATACCGACGTTACAGGAATTTTTAGTCCATGCATTCTGATATTTCCTTTATTAGCGAAAAACAAGCTAAAGTTGTTGATTTTCCTTTTTAAAACCATTTTGTTCCTTCAAAATGATATTATGTTTTGACAAAAAAGATGTTAATCGCTTGTGCAGTATATTTTCGAAATTTTTTGAAATAATAGGAATTAGTGTGATTGGTCGATAGTTGTTAATGTCCTTTTCGTCTCCTACTTTTCCATTTTAAACGTAGAACAGATGAGGCTTCATCTTTTGCTTAAAATAATAGGTAGACTTAAATATAGCCTGCCTATCAGTGACTTCTAGTATACTATAACATACACAGATATACGCGGTAACTTATACAAGAAGCTAGTATATTTGTAAGATTCGATTATTATAATCGAAAAAATATCACCAGAGCCATTGTGGCTTCTGTCGGTTTTCATTTCCTGTGTCCAGGGCGCGGTTGCATTATCGACACAGATAAATATTTTGCGAGCCACTCCATAAATAACCAGTAATGGATTTCCATTCCATAGCGGCTTAGGGTGAGATGTGGATATAGATCTTTGAGTACTGGATGTGTCATATTTTTATATTGTTTTGTTTTAAAGAAGATAATATAATCTGCTGTTGGATATGTAAGAAATATCTGGTGTGTGAATAATGTGAGAATTATTATATAGTAAAAGATGTTATAGTTTGTATATAGAACAACTTTTGAAGTAAAAACTTCTTTAGCGGCGTTGAGCACTTTTGGGTATAAAATGTTTAACTCGCGTCAGGACATGTGGCCTGATCGAAAATTCGTAACACAGTCGTTGAAATTATGAAAGAAAGGTTTATAACCTTTAACTTATTATATCTCGGCTATTTCAACTTAATGATCAAACGATAATTGGACCAGTGGTTGAATCATGTGATTGCGATCCCGAAACACCGCGAGTCGACCGATCGATACTTTTTACAGTTTAATTTACAAAATATTTTTACAATTTGATTATTTGGTTGTAAAGCATTGTCTTTAGCGAAGATTCTCCCTTAGGCGATAGTTATACGTGTATTGTTACTTATTATTTGTTGAATCGTTGAAATTATGAATGAAAATTGATTTTCCTGAGAGATAAACTCTTTAGTGTAAAATAATTGTAGTAGTTCTGAAGTGTTAATCTTTTATCTAATATAAATTGTCATTGTTGTGTACGACATCGTAATAAATGAATATTGTATTTAATCTAATAACTGCTAGTACTTTTATACTGATAAATATTAATTCTTGCGAAATTATTCCATAACTATTCCAAAATACTCAAAAAAGCACAATGTTAATGTTCAAGTTTTCACTTTTGCCTGCACTCCCAGAGTGCAACCCGTATTTTTTTAACATGAATGTTTAATTATTTTTAAATTTTCATCACCAAACATTACGTCAATCTGAAATTCCATCTGCAGTAGGTTGATGTCTGGCATACACATTTTTGGAATCATCTGTAGACTGATTATATAAATTTAGGGACCATCGAGTCTTCAGGTTGAGCAGAGTCACCCCCTTGCCTCAAGTGTGTGCTTATTCAGGCGTCAGCTTGTCAACCGGTACAGCATATTATGTTGATTTCACCAAATACAGTAAAAAAAATAAGTGAACATAACAGAAATTACATAATAATGAAATGTAAGTTTAACATGAAATTATTTAACGTTAGCTAGCTAGTTTTATAAAGAGTATTTTTAAACAAATGTATATTTGGAAGGAAAACATCAAAATTAGCACACACTTTATTAAATTCTCTACAAATTCTCATAATCGGGTTGCTATGCGACACATTATTCCTTGAGAAATTTATCGAAAATAGGCTTTAATACGCACAGATCGTGTTGGCACTTTAAAGGTGCGTAAATCTTGGTATGTTTGTTCAAATATCGGCTTTTGCAATCCCAGAAGTCAGGGATATCACTTAAAAATAACAAAAAAATATGTTTTTTTTGCAAATATTGAATTATTTGTCAAACTTATTATTTACTCGTATTATCTATCTCCCTTCTCTTTGAAATCAAATTTATTAACTGACTACTATTCATAGTCTCCCTGTAATCAAATACAGAAAGAATAGTTTTGCGTCGCATCCAGTAATTGTATATCAGTGATGCGTAATATATGAAACTGATTTTCGCGCCGCACCCGCGTTCGTCGCCATTGTTATTTAAATGAAATATTGAAATGTAAGAATCGTACCAATAAAATGCTTTCTTCAAATCAGCGGTTAATATATTATTTTCATTGAATGCTGTATAAATACTATCGATTATATTTATGTCTTTTGTGTACAATGAACGATAATAATAGTTGTTACGCTTGCTCACTCACAGGACTTTAGAATATTAATAAAACAGAGTAGGCATAGATACTTACATATTAATTAATGGTGTCAATATTCTAAGCACGTAACATACTTTAGGTGTCACTGATAGACCCCTTTGTAGGACATTGCTGTGAAAAACCATTCATTGCCTATGAGATGGCAATTTTTTTATAATTGTTTGATTTTTATTCATTCCAACTGACATGTGCTGAATATCAATTTGATTACACGCAATCAAACAAATAAATTTTATAAAACGGTGAAAGCCAGAAATGTATACGGTGAGAGAACTACAGCGTACTTAGTACCCCGCCTACTTAATACAATCAATCAAGAAATAAGAAACAAGATAAATACAAAATTAAATAAATAATTTAATATTTAAAACAAAATTAAAGTTATTCTTTTTAAACAACCTGTATATTGATCATAACTTTATGCCTTGAGTTGCCTTTCATTGTCGAAGCCATGATTAGTGCGTAGCGTGATGTGCTATCTGCAATTGAGTGCTTAACGATTAATTATAAAGTTGAGTATTGTTTACTAATTAATATATCTAAATAGAGGGTCACTCAAAAATTCAATACATTGCGGTGGCAAGCCATGCGACTCACGCGTGCTACAATAAGTACTGTTGTTGTTGTACCTACATAACTTTGTCGTTTTTATTAAAAGGCATAAAAAGGCATTTATTTTCTCAAAATTGATTCCTTTAGAATTCTTTTTGATGTCATTTCTAATAACTACTAGATACTGCTACTGCTTTAGAAACAAATGGCGCTATGAGAGAGAAGAAGCGGCGCAAGAAACTCTCCCAGCATTCTTTTTTTGCGCTCTTTTCAATATAAATATACAATATTGTACAGTCATTTCTATCGCTATAAAATAATCACAATCTAGTCCCTGGCTGTCCGATCATTTAGATATTCAGCAGTGGAGTAATAGGATTTACGACAGAGCCATTTTTTATAAACATTGTCCCTAAAAATATTGTACCTGTATTATTAAATTGTGTATTTATAAGTTAATATTAATATTTATTGTTGGCGATAATAGTATTTCTTCTAACATGCCGGACAAACCTCTGTGGTTTTTGGCCTGTTATATAATAATAAATTGTAATTCTATTTTTCATAATAAATAAATAAAAAAAAAGATTTAAATTTACACTATACACTTGACCAATTTCAATGTAAGCGTTTGCCTGCGTTTGTACGACATAATATTGTAACAAAAAGTTGATGAGCTCTACGACAGTTAGAACGCGTCGAACAATCATCTCCAGGTCTTAATAAATTAGTAAAGATGGTCCCGTCAATTAAATGAAGTGAGATCCAATTGATTATGTGAGGCTATTTAAAACAAATAGCGAATAAAATGTCACCAGTGAGGAGTGAATCGTTAATCAGCGCCGCTCGAGACTTCATTTATAAGTCTCAGACTACATCACGGGCTTAAGAATGTGCATAGACAGAGTTAAAGCAGAGAGAATAGGTAAGAAACAAAATTAAATGACTATTAGTAAAAATGTAACGGAATTATTCGTATTGCCAATAACTACTTATATGACTTGCATTCTCGTTTCTTATTCCATAAAAAAGTTTTCCGTAAGATCTTACAATTCAATTGATTTTTAAAATTGTATTTTTTTTAAACTTTACAGAATGCAATTAATCAATGACCGACGATCTAGTCAAGATCGCAGGAATAGGTTGGATGAGGGCAGCGCAGGACCGATCGTCGTCGAGATCTTTGGGGGAGGCCTTTGTCCAGTAGTGGAAATCTTCCGGCTAATGATGATGATATATTAGGCACTTATAACTAAGCTGCAACAGTTATTCATGTATTATTCTCATAAATAAAAAAGTGTGAAAATTTCTTTCTATTTGCTATCTTTTTTTAAATCGAATTATTTGCGGAACATAATGTTTTTTTATGGAAAAAGAGGACAAACAAGCCCACTTGGAGTTGAGTGATCACTGCCGCCCACATTCCCTTGCAACACCAGAACAATCATAGGAGCGTTGCCGGCTTTAAGGACGGTGTACACGCTTTTTTTGAAGTTACCCATGTCGTATTGTCGCAGACACACCGCACAAGGAAGCTGATTCTACAGCTTTGTAGTACGTGGAAGAAAGCTCGTTGAAACCGCACTGTGGAGGACCGCCACAAATTCAGATGTTGGGTTTGATATCCTAATTTGTGGCGTGTCGTGCGATGGTGGAATTCGGCGACAGGAATCTGGTGAAACAGCTCTTCGGAACACTCCCCGTGATAAATGCGGTAGAAGACACACAACGAAGCGACGTGTCTACACAATGCCAAGTGATCCAGCCGTTCACAGAGCACTGGGTCCCCGACAATTCAAACTGCTCTGCGTTGCACGCGGTAAAATGGATCGAGCTGATACTGCGGTGCGCTAGACCAGAGAATGTTTTTGTGTTAAACAACGTTCATTAGCGTCCAGAGTCCGTTTCTACACAGTAAAGCGGTGGTGCTGGTGGGGCCGGTATGACTCTACCACCATTGAGGTTATTGTTACAATGTTACTACTTAAGCAACTTTTTTTTCAGGTTGCAGAACCGAACGATAACCAACAAGAAACTTATTGCTAAAACTACGCAATCCTTCTGTTTCTCATAGCCCGCAATAGCTAGACGCATAAAATATTGATAGTGTGTATATTATTTGCCGCCATAACAATGAATAAAAAGTAACAAAGCGATTTCTAAGATGGCCGCATGCAAATTTAAAAAAAATGTTTCTTTTACAAAGGTATTCAAAAACTACGCAGTGTTTTAAATTTAATTGTGGCAAGGAACCGTTTGCTGTCAAAAATACTTGGATTTCAAAATCTTGCTTAAAATAAAATATAAGTTGTTCAGGTCTATCTATTTATTCTTAGATCTGAGGCATGCTCGTAGAATTTTTCTTGTCTTAAGTAAATAAAAATCCAATCAAAGGCAAATCCAATTTTCATTCTCGCCGTCTGATTCACTAGGGATTCGCTTCGGATCATTTTTTTACTTTTACACTCTCGCCAGTACACCGATTCTCTTCGAATTTCGTTTTTTTATTTTGTGACAGTTAATATAACAGCATTGTTTTGTATCGTAATTGTCAGTAGTAGGTACTTCTAATTAATATAAATACGTTATTTTGAACATTAATTAATTAATTCAAAGCGTGAGAGGTTAGAACATTTTTAAACGAAATAATGCAAAAAAGAGAAGGAAAGTGAATCTATTCTTACTATAACCAATTTTAGTTGACAAGTCGTAAACAGTCAGCTACGCATGGAATTAGTTCCTTAGTATTTTGATCTTATCCACCTTATTTCCTGTTTTTTCTGCTTCTAACTAGTATCTTCTTTGCAAGCTGTGGCAATCTCTAAGTGTGTCTACATCTTAACAATAATAAATACCACATTTTGTTTAGTTTAATAACGATTAATTGTAGGCTGTTTGATTGTTTTAACAGACAGTGCCGAGAAGTTAACAATGGGAGGCTCCTTTGCACAGGATGCCGGCTAGATTATGGGTACCACAAGTGCGCCTATTTCTGCCGTAAAACTGTAATGTGTAAGCATTACTGTGTTTCGATCTGAAGGGCGCCGTAGCTAGTGAAATTACTGGGCAAATGAGAGTTAACATCTTATGATTCAAGGTGATGAGCGCAATTGTAGTTCCAATCAAAATTTTTGGGTTTTTCAAGAATCCTGAGCGGCACTGCTATGTAATAAGCAGGGCGTATCAATTACCACCAACTGAACGTCCTGCTCGTCTGGTTATTGTAATAAAAAAAGGAATGAAAAATCATAATATTTAGATCTATGAGCGTTCTTAGTATATATTAAACCTAACCTAAAACAATAATATTAAATTTGATACGTTAGTTTAAGTAACATTTTGATATCGCCTAGAGAGTTAGGACATCGTAACTTTCCAAGTAAGAACAATTCAATAATTCAAACGCTTCTAACTTGTTCGAGAAGGTTCCATGAATTTACTGAACGTGCACTTGTACAACATTTAATTTTAATATGTGTTTTCATTATTATGTTATTACGATTACGATTAGTTGAATATTTGAATTTATTCCTTAATTATTAATATCCGGACGACCAAGCCTTGCTCGAATTTCAGAATGTCCAGAAATTGAACAAAAAGAAAAACTAATAGGACTTCTGGTTTCCAACCGGGGTCTTCTGCTTTTCGGTTCACTCAATGTTCCATCTCAGCTATTGTTTCTCATTAAAACACGGATAAAACTAAATTTTTTTAAATTGAAACCTAGCTAGATCGATTTATCGACCCCGAAATCCCCTCAATTTTATGAAAATCGTTGGAGCCGTTTCCGAGATTCAGTACAAGAATTGCTCGTTGAAAGATATAAGATAACTTTATCAATTTATTCCCTATTAATATAGAATAGCGATATATTTGTTTCTTGTACGCCTTTTCTGGGCAAAGATTTTGAGATGATGTCGAGTTCTTTGAGTAGGAAAGTTTAGTATAGAATATATTATAATACTAGCTTTTGCCCGCGACATCATCCGCATGGAATAATTACTTTGGGCAACTTTTTTTAAATTTTATAAGATACTTTTCAAAAAATACACAATATACAAACTACTCTTACCACTCTTCTTTGATACAGTGCATATCCCTTGTCATTGTGGACAGTCACTTTAATAGTATTTCCCTGTGAACTTTAATCTCCTATTTCATCCCCATGTAGGTCAAAGTTCCAAAAATGTTCATATAAATTATTTCTTATCTACTGCCTTAATACAAAGTATCATTGGTTTTATCTTCGATAGTGACCAATTTCTATACAAACTGCCATACGCTATTTCAACCCCTCCATTTATTTTTTTGCAATAAAAGGTAGCCTTTATCCTTTTTCAAGCTCTACTCTATTTCTGTACTAAATTTTATCAAAAGCGGTTCTGTGGTTTTGGCGTGAAAGCGTAACAAACAAACTTACATTCACATTTATGATATATACTAGCTAACCCAGCAAAAGTTGTATTGCCATATAAAGTAAAAAAAAATAATTAAAGTAATTATATTTTTTTAGGATTTTAAAATAGATAACGACCGTTTCTCAGATCTACCAAATATATCGTACAATATTTATCGTACTACAATAATATTTGATTGCCATTTTGAAATCTATTGCGAATCTGTGGATGGAATAGAATAATAAAAAAATCGCGATACAAAAATAGGTGATGATCTTAGACGGGTGAAAATTTGAAGTTGTATGTATTTTTAAATGTTAAATCATAATAAAATTAAATTAAAATGTTCAAAATAAATAAATAAATAAGAGATGGGTGACCCTTATCATTTAGTGGTATGAAAAATAGACGTTAAATAAACACAAAATTTCAAACAAATTGCCTTAGCCGTTTTGAAGGAGTTTGTTAACAAACACCAGGACACGAGAATTAGGGATAATAAGTCTAGGATAACCCAAAAATTTTATTAAACACCAATCATCGCCAGAGCATCTCTCAGCTTCTTCTCATTTTCCCTTTTAGTCCAGGTCTTCGCGTCTTAGGGATCGGGAATATTAAGGATAATATACACATCTTTGACACACATAAGTATGACTCAAAATCAAATTCGATTGAATTCAAGGAAATTATTTTGCAAGACTTCTTATTTAACTGACATTCCGAATAATAATTATAATAAGTAATTTATTTTAAAACTTCTTTATATATTTTGAAAATTACAAGCGTATGTTAATACCTAAGTGCTACATAAATATCACTGTTTAATCGGTTTATTACACACTATTGGTTTTCAAGGAGCATACTTCCACGTACAACCAAAACACGGAATGAGCTCCCTTGTGTGGTGTCTCCAGGACGATACGAGAACAGCTCGAATTGTCGGAGACCCAGTGCTCTGTGAACGGCTTGATCTTATTGTCTTCTACCGCATTTATCACGGGGAGTGTTTCGAAGAGCTGTTTCACCTGATTACTGCCCCCGAATTCCACCTTCGCACGACACGTCTTAAATAAGGATATCATCCCCACCATCTTGATGTATGGCGGTCGTCCACAATGGGGTTTTCAAGGAGTTTTCTTTCACGTACTACAAAGCTGTGGAATGAGCTTCCTTGTGCGGTGTTTCCGAGATGATACGTCTTGGGTACCTTCAAAATAAGCACGCACACTTACTTACTTACTTACTGAAAGGCCGGACATCCACCTGTGATTCCTCTGGTCTTGCAGAAGAATGTGGGGATCGGTGATCACTAACAACAGGTGACCCGTTAGTGGTCCTCTTCTATTAAAAAAAAAATAGATTTTACAACTTGGGTGGAACAAGTCTCTGTTCACAAAACATACATTAAATAGCATTCTTTAGTTGGTAATAATTTGATGAAATAAATGTCTAAAATGCAGTTTTTAAAAATCAGTGTGTCTCAAATTGGCTGACACCAATTGCTCTTTTCTTTTGGTGATTTTCATTATTATAACACTAGAAATAAGGGCTTGCTTGTAACTTATTCTAGTAGGCTTCATAAGATACATAATAGCTTTAAGGGTAAGTGCTTTTAAAGCACTTTTTTAAGAATGTCCCAGCCACTCTTCAGGCATTATCTATTAATAAATTTAAATATTTTATAAAAAATGGCTCTGTCGTAAATTCTTCTACTCCACAACTTAATATCTAAGTGATCGGACAGCCTGAGACTAGATTATGATTATTTTATAGCAATAGCAATGACAGTACAATATTTTATTAATAAGAGCGCAAAAAAAGAATGCTGTGAGAGTTTCTTGCGGCGCTTTTCCTCTCTAAGACATTTGTTTCAGAAGCGGTAGTCATATCTAGTTAGAAATGGCATCAAAAAGAATTCGAATAAATTTTGAGAGAATAAATGCCTTTTATGCCGTTTTTATGACATCCTGCTCGACAGACAGACATCGGTTATGCAGAATGTGTGGACCAGCTGAGGCAGATCTAAAGCGGAGTGCGCGTAGCGTGGGCACAATACAGTAGCGTAACTGAGCGGTCTCCTTCAAGATTGACGTCGCGGCGCAGCTAATTAACCTCGGACAGCGACCAGTCTCGGCGCCGTACAACGTGGCACTCAATAGTATTGTCTTCTCAGGATTGTTTAGCCGCCGTGTAAATTGTGTGTATGTGTGCGTGCGTCAATTCGAGCGATCTAGTATGAAGTTAAAGTACTGTTCTATTACTCTATTGTGGCGTGGGGGAGCGGGGGCGGCCCCCATAGGCCCAGAGACCGCAGAAGAGGATTTTCGCACACGCGGCAGTCTTGGAGAAGCCGGGTAGAAGGTCTGTGTTTTCCGTTCTGGTGCCTGTTGACGTCGAGGGTGGTTCCTGGCTTTGGTGCATTGGATGGGTCGTGGGCAGTCGGGAGTGCAGTGCTTAAAAATGGCTGGATTATTGGTAATGGTGACATTAGGGCCAGGCCAGGACCATTTGAGGACTCTCAACCTTGATACCAATGGGAGAGCTCAAACGGCAGACACGTTTACGGCTCAGCCATAAATTCTCACGGAAATAAATAATACTTTTTAGGCGTTAAAATGGCACGCCAAGTTGTGAAGTAACCCCGCGAAAGTGATGTAGGTATCAATATCAACAGATTAGCCGTGTTCAAACGAACGTTAAAAGGGCGGAAAATATATGAGGTGTGTTCGTTTTGATAGCGATAAAATATTAATCCAAATGATTTGAGTCTTTAAACAAATTGACACGTGTTTCACCTTTACACGAGGCATCCTCAGAACGTGTTGACTCGCACTCAAAATCTGGCACGGAATTAACACTAAAGAAAACTCAAATCATTTGGATAGTTATGGATTTCCGCAAAGTAACGCCTACTTCAATAAATTTTCATAAAATACTAAGTTATTAGAGGGATTTTGACTATGAAATAGCCCAGTTAATAGACGCTGAAAGAGTAACTAAAATATTTTTGACAACTTTGATAATATATCTTGCATTTCGATTTTATTTGAGTTGCCCGCTGTATACAAAAATATATTCATCTCTTTGCTTTTATGGAAGTTGTATGACAATAGCTTGAAAAGTTCAAAACAGCTATGCAGTTAGTATTCTACTGTATCTTACAAGGCTATATCAAAGTAACAGTTTTGATTATCAAACTTAGGTATAAGCTATTTAGCTCATTAGAGAACCATGGTAGGCTCTCGAACAAATAATAATGAATGAATAATCTATAGATAAATAGAAAACGCACTTTTTGTTTTGTCGTCAGTATGATATGGTATGATTGAGATTTAAATAGGTATATTTTCTTTAAATCGATTATGAAAAACCTGCTATACTAATTAAGTAAAGTCAAAGAATTGTCTATACCAAAATAGTTACTAATATTATTAAAAAAAGAGTTATGAGTCCAACCTGTAAACGATTCCTAACTGCTTTTACATCACCCAATTAAAGAAGTTCATATTCATTCATATTTATAACGACTGACTACTATATCCACTCTGTATATTTTATAATTCTGAAAATAAACACAAAATATTGAGTAAGCCCATGCTTTCTATGTAACGACTACAACCGATCTGCTAAGAGCACAATTAGTGTAAAGAAGAAGTACAAAGTAATATTAATAAAAAAAATAACCCGCCATAAGTAAGGCCACACGTATATCTCTGTAAAATTTTCGAAAAATTTACCAACGGAGTTCCGAAGTGAAAACTCTATGAATACATTCGCCGCGTGAATACGAAATGAATAAAATGAATAAAGCGAGGTGCCGAGGCGCGGTTAATCATGGGCGTGGAATTTATTTCGTCAGCTTTTCGGATTAAAGGTGCTTGTTCTGTAACTCGTTAAACTTATTTCTCTGTATTGAAAAATATTTTCTTTCTACGTAAAATCATGAATAGACTTTGAGATGAAATGTTAAGAATACTATAGATTGTTCGTCTTTTTCATGTTTTATTTAGTTAGTCTATGATTCTAGATATATCATATTTACACCTTTGTTAATATTTTTTTTGTCAACTTATTGAAGTAGGCGTTATTTTGCGGAAATCCATTACTATTCAAATGTTATAAGTTTTATTAAGTATTAATTCCGCCAATACTCGTTCTCAAACAATTCGATACGTGTTTCGCCTCTTCACGAGGCAACCTCAGGAGATTTTGATTCGCCAAACTCTGGCACGAGACTCATCGAGGCTTGAGTCTGTCTCTCAAGAAACAAAACATTTGGATAGTATTCTTTTTACCTCTTTTAAAATAAAAAAGAATCTGTTCATTTGTTGAAAAATAGTTTGTATCCTTCCTAGTGTTTGTTCCTTTATAAAGTAAGACTCATTGATTGTTAAATATAACATGATGGTGATTTTCCGTAATAAATAAATAATTAAATATTAGGAAGCAAAAAGAATAGCTAGCTACTCCAGAGAAATTCGAATATTGAGACCCTTCTAAGAGATATGCACAATTTTTATACCCATGTCATATCATCCTGGAAACACTGAGGAAAAAAGTTTCTTAAAAACCGCTCTTTAGAGGCACTGATATCTAAGTTGAGATAATATTTAAGTTATCGAAGTGCCGTGCAAAGTAATGAACTCTTGATACTACGGGTCATTAAGAGAAAGAGGTGTTCTAAACAAACCATTATCCAATATTTGTAAAGCCTGTACGAATCCTTCGCTTTTCCTTTATCTGATCTGGTACGATGAGTTACACCAGTTCAAAAATATCAAACATGTCTTTTCATTTACAAATACAATATTCCTGTTTTATACGTAACATGGAACTTGTCACCAGTGGGAGGCTCCTTTGCACACGATGCGGCTAGATTATGGGTACCACAATGGAGCTTTCTTCTGCTGTGAAGCAGTAATGTGGAAGCTAATGCTTCCGACCGAAACACAGTAATCTGTGTTTCGGTCTGAAGGGCGCCGTAGCTAGTGAAATTACTGTGCAAATGAGACTTAAAATCTTATGTATCAAGGTGATGAGTTCAATTTTAGTGCCGTTCAGAATTTTTGGGTTTTTCAAGAATACTGATCGGTACTGCATTGTTATGGGCAGGGCGTAGCAATTACCTCGTCTCGTACCTTACTGTCATAAAAAAGATAGAAACATTTAGTAGTTAATAAGTTTATATTAAGCAACATTTTATGCTTAAATATGTTTTATTTCCTCCAACCAAGTAAATATAATATTAACGTAACTTAATTTACCAATAAAATGGAAAGGTTACTCCGAACAGCGATGCATCATTCTCGATCAACATAATTTACAATCTATTTTGAATTCTCAGAAAATATACAACCATCCATCATAGTTCAATACACAGCTTCGCCATTTATAAATATTGAGGGGAGATTTTATTCTGAAGATAAATTCGTTGTGTTTGATGAGGATGAGAGTATTGTTATAAATGTTATCAATGCTGCTATATATTTTTTTTTATGGAAAAGGAGGACAAACGAGCGTACGGGTCACCTGTTCTTAAGTGGTCACAACCTCTTTCAACACCAGAGGAATCACAGGAGCGTTGCCGGCCTTTAAGGAAGGTGTACGCGCTTTTTTTGAAGGTACCCATGTCGTATCGTCTTGGAAACACTGCACAAGAAAGTTCATTCCACAGCTTTGTAGTACGTGGAAAGAAGCTCCTTGAAAACCGCACTGTGGAAGACCGCCACACATCCGTGGTGGGGATGATATCCTTACTTGTGGCGTGTCGTGCAAAGGTGGAATATTGAAGAACACGTAATTTAGAACTTTTTTTATTGCTCCCTTAGGTTATTAATATCCGGACGACCGAGCCTTGCTCGAATTTTTAAGAATTTACAAAGCTTGAACAAAATAAAAAACTAATAGGACATCTGGATTTGAACCGGGGTCTTCTGCTTTCCGGATCACCCAATGTCCCATCTGAGCTATATCTTGTACAAAGAAGCGAAATTTACCTGTGTATTCTAATGTTATTGTAGCTGTTTCTCATTAAAAAGCAGATAAAACTGCATTTTTTAAAATTTAAACTTAGCCCCGGAAATCCTTTGTATACTAAACTTTATGAACATTTTTGGAGCCGTTTCCGAGATTCAGATAATACCTTTACAAGAATTAATTGCTCGTTTAAAGATATAAGATTAAGTCGAAGGGAACTGTAGGTCCTCGCAAAATCGACAACGATATATTCGGAACGATACGATAATAACACGAACATATCGCACCTATACTCTAACAAATATGTAACCATAGACTAATATTTTGATTTTTTACCATGTCAGAGTGCATGAATTATGCGCAAACTATATATAATCTGTGCTATGTCACTGCTAAGTGTCAAAAGTCAAAACATAGCTTAGGCGCTTAGAACCATGCCAGGCTGTGCACCACCAATTTGCATCATTTACACAAAATGTAAATATTCAAAGATTATGTAATGAATATAATATGACCATTTAAAATTGAAAAATTATTACAAAACTTACGGATAATAAAGAGAAAGAAAAAAAGTAACAACACTTCTCGTTGACTTCCTATTTCTCAGGCGGCCATTTGCATTACTTTCAACGCATAAACGATCAACAAAATGACTTAAATTACTTGGTAGTAAGTAAATCCTGTTGAATAGTAAATCACATATAATTATTTTAATTTTATTTATTAGGTACGTATATTGTATAGCAAATATATCTATACAACTTGAAACGATAAAAGCAACGACAGCCTAGAAGGTGTCGTTGAAATTTATTATGACTTTCGAAGTGGTTTGACAAAAAACAGTGTGTTGACCGGTTGATAACTGCATTTGGTGATGAAACCCCATGCAAAACCACAATTTATCGCTGGTTTGCTGAATTTCAACGTGGACGTGTCACTCTCAGTGATGATCCCCGTCAAGGTCGTCCAAAAACTGCAGTCACCAAAGAAAACGTTGATGCTGTGCGTAAGCTGATTGAGGAAGATCGACATGTGACATACCGCGAAATTCAGGCAACTTTAGACATTGGCATGAGTCAAATACAAATAATCTTGCATGAACAATTAGGTGTAAAAAAGTTGTTTTCCCGATGGATACCGCATTTGCTCTGTGAAGAGCAAAAAGCGGCTCGCGTTACTCGATGCGTCAGAACTCTCGAAAGATTCCACGCAGGATCCTCAAATACTGTATACAACATCGTATCAGGTGACGAATCCTGGATATACGCGTACGAACCCGAAACAAAAAACCAGTCACGAGTTTGGGTGTTCGAAAATGAGTTAAAGCCTAAAAAAAAATTGTTCGTTCACGGAGTGTTGCAAAAAAATGGTGGCCACGTTTGTCTCCAAAACCGCCTATGTTGCGACTATTCCTCTTGAGGGACAAAGAACGGTTAATACAGAATGGTATGATAGCATTTGTTTGCCACGGGTCATTTCTGAACTCCGTAAAGAGAACTGCAACCGCCGCATCATCCTCCATCACGACAATGCGAGTTCTCACACCGCGCACAGAACAAAAGAGTTTTTGGAGCAAGAAAACATAGAATTATTACACCATCCGCCCTACAGCCCCGATCTAAGCCCTAATGATTTCTATACTTTCCCTAAAATAAAGAATAAATTGCGTGGTCAGAGATTTTCATAACCTAAAGAAGCTGTGGACGCCTACAAAACGGCCATTTTGGAGACCCCAACCTCCGAATGGAATGGTTGCTTCAATGATTGGTTCCATCGTATGGGAAAATGTGTCAAATTTCGCGGAGAATACTTCGAAAAGCAATAAATACATTTTTAAATAGTAATGCTGTGTCACTTCCTTGATTCCCGAAATTTTCAGTGCCGCCCTTGTAAGAGTAGGATTCGACACGACTAATGCTACGATATATCGAATATCGATTTTAGGAGTAGGCTCCCTGGTCCATGCCTCAACTTGTGAAACGGTGTTGCTTGTGGTGCCAGGTCGAACAATTATAGTTAATAAATCATTCTATTTGTTGGATGCATTATAATTGTGACAGTAATCACAACCTTACACAAACAATTAATTCAAAGTGTAAAGGTTGATGCATCCAATATACGATAATTTATATTTATGCAGTTAAATCTTTATTACTTTCATGAAATAATTTGTATTATTTAAACACGACTCATATATTGGATGCAGCACCTTACAAAGTAATTTGTTATATATCAGCCATTGTAAAATACTGTATTTGATTGAAAAGAGTGGCCATTGAGTTTCTTGTATGTTCTTCTCACGAGCTCAACTCTTCACAAACATTTGGTAAATTCAGTAATTTAAAAGAAATATTCCAGAAGATTCAAAAGCTATATAAGGTTAATTTGACTTTGACTTTCATCAGGGTGAGTGTTGTGGGTTCGCGATAACGTCCCGACTCATACTGCGGACTTGGGCTCGTAGTGCGCGGCTGGACAGGACGAGGGGCGCGGGGGGCGCCGGTGGTGATAGCGAGAACTGTATTACTGACACCATATCACTATTGGTGTTCACGGGTGCACAAAATGTACTCACAATGTCCAATATCGGCACTTTTGGTCTTTTTTCGACGTAATTTAGATTCTTTTTAAAGTGGAACAACATGGTTTTATTGAAAACATTTATTCACTTAGATCAAGAACATAAGAATGTCAAAGATTTTACCACAACTTCGGAAAATCTGAGCTTTAATGAGAAGAAGTTACATGAACATCATTGGCATCCATGTAAGTCTAAAATAACCTAAAATTGCCCTACTTATGTAAGTTATAAAAAGAAAAGAAGTAAAATTATTATTAACGGCGCCTATTTCTGCCGTGAAGCAGTAATGTTTAAGGTTTACTGTGTTTCGGTCTGAAGGGCGCCGTAGCTAGTGAAATTATTGGGCAAATGAGACTTAACATCTTATGTCTCACGGTGACGAGCGCAATTGTAGTGCCCGTCAGAATTTTTGGGTTTTTCAAGAATCCTGAGCGGCACTGCATTGTAACGGGTAGGGTATCAATAACCATCAGCTGAACGTCCTGCTCGTCTCGTCCCTTATTTTCATAAAAAAAAACCTAATCAAACGTTTTCACTTACTTGTGTAAGTTAAAAAAGGGAAAAAAGAAGTGGTTATTCATTGATTAGACTCAAGACTGGAATTTTTATACTGAAGTATTCTTGCAATTTCATAAAATTTTGAATTTTTAACATAGAAGTTAAACAGTTGACGTTTTTAAAACAGTCGACAAATTTGGCGAGAATGCGTGTGCGAGTGACAAAAATAAATATAAAGCTACCCTCATTACGAAAAATATTGAGAATCTGTAATTAATAACTCTCAACACTACGAATTGAGTTTTCAAGAGTCTTAAGCGGCACTGCATTGTAATGGGCAGGACGTATCAATTACCATCAGCTAATCGTCCTGCTCGTCTCGTCCCTAATTTTCATAAAAAAAATGCTTAGCAACTATCCGTAAATATTCATAAGCAAAAACTCAAAACAGTAACGAGTACAGTACCTAAATATATCTATTCACATACACTATAAATAAGTTAAGGTAAGCGAGAAATCATATATTTAAACTAATAACTTAAAATGGTATATCTAATATATAAAATTCTCTTGTCGCGGTGTTTGTTGCCAAACTCCTCCGAAACGGCAGAACCGATTTGTATGAAATTGAAATGAAAATATTCATTAAAATTAACACCTTTATTCAACTTGACCTGTTTTCATGCGTTGCTTAAAATTGAAAAATAAATATAAAGAGAAATTGTGTGCATATGTAAGTAGCATACAGTATGGATTGCATGTATATGAAAATAAAAGTCAAACTCGTCCACAGAAGTATAGTAAAATTAATTATTAAATTAAAATCCCTAAATTATAACAGTGAAATTTTCAAAGAAAATAAATATCAAAATTGAATAACAAAAAAGAAAACAGTCTGTTTAGAAAACGTACTTTGATCCGGAGAAGCGACAACGTAGCACACAAACGACAAATCGGCTGTTACTTCTCTTCTCGTAAACAAGCTCTTAACAATTAGCGAAGAAATCAAAATTGATTTAAACATTTCACTTGAGCTTTTAGAAAGATAAATTAATAATATAACAGTAAATCACTTGAATCATTCGCGTAAGGCGAACTGGCTACTTGGAATCACGAATACTCCGACAGATCGGACACAAATCACGGAAGCTAACGGAAAACTGATTACTAAATCAACAAACACTTAAATGGCGAAAAAAAATGCGTAAATAGCCAACAATTCTAATTTATATCTGATACTTTATTTACAATTACCAACCAACAACCTAAACAAGGCATTAAAAACTAGTATTTTTGGATTATTCGAATGTTTTAATATTTTTAACAACGTAATATGTATATTTAAACAAAACAAATCTTATAACTATATTTACAATACTACGACTACATAAAATTAAAACAATCATTACGTGGAAGCGTACCAAGAATACTGGCAGCATTACCGCGTTCGATAGCAAGGCTGATCCGTTGACCGAAATAGCTGCCAGCGCTTGGGTTTCCAGTAGCCTTATTGAGGTGCGAAGATAGTATTTTAAACAATCTCCGCGCCTCTGGGCCCCACGGGCCAAGTGTCTCGACACCAAACGGCACAAAAATGTATGACTCACTGAGACCAACATATTTGCGATGCTTGCTGTCTTCGGCAGTCGAAGCAGCAGCCCCAGCACCAACTGACGTAACTTGGACATGAGAAGGAGCCAGAGTGTAGACGCAAGTAGCGTCCCACACTAGCGCCCTTCCCTGTGCCAAAGCCACCAGCGTCATTCCATCAGGACGCTTGCCATCGCGGCGGGTAATACCATTTGGCTCTAAAACAGCTGGTATATTAAGAGCGGCAAATGCCCTGCGGATGACTTCATTAATGCTGGCGTGATGACTGATACGGTCTGCCGATTCAAGGCAGGATAACCCGTGACGTTCAAGAGCATGAATGCCACATCTACATTGATGTCGTTCATTCAGTTTTTTACCTAGCCGGAGTGATACGCATATTGACAATGTCATATTGTCAAGTAGCGTTCCAATCGGCGCAGAAGGCAAGGCTTGTAACCAAAAGCCCGACTCATTTTGTGTCACGGCCAAAAGACGAGCACGCTCTGTTATGTCAGTAGATGAGATCAAAAGATCATCAAAGGCTGACCTACAAAGAAGTGCGTCCCATTCTTTTTGACACTTTAAATCGTCTGGAAAATTTTGAATGTTTGCAATATTTAGCCAAGCATTGTTAGCTTCGTTCAAATACACAATCTCCGAGTTGCCTGGTACATGATTTACAATCCTACTAACCAAAGGCTGCGCACTATGAACTGAAGATAGAAATGCTGGTAAGGCAACGCCCGAAACTTTGCGAGTACCCAAACCACCAAACCGTATCGGTAAAGAGGCTTGAGACCATGCACGATCTGTAAACGCGCAATTCAAAACTGTTTCTAAAATATTTTTAAGTGAAATATCAATCACATCAAGCAAATTTGGAAATTTCCATAACGGGCTAGACCTTAAGAGGTACATAAATTTTGGAACAAATAAACAAGACCGAATAATAGTTAAGGCCATATGAGAATTAATATTCAATAATCTGTCCGAAACGTTACTAAATTTTTTAATGTGATCGCTTAAGATCGTTGGAATTGAAACAGGAAATAATGGAGCTCCAAGAAGGTGAAGTGAATTCTTATCCAAAACTTTAATATTGGGGGCCAGAACATTAAATTTATTGGGAATATCAACCCGGTCTGAAATTTGGAAATTTTCGCCGATAAAAAGCTCGCATTTCGAAAAATTTAACTGAAGGCCGATTGAGCTAAAACCTTCTATTTAACAATTAATAATAATATTAATGAATGGATAAGCTTTGTAAAAAAATATTTATTTTTGTATGTTCAATACTTACAAAGCCACTGTTTTCAGAGTGATTTCCTGAGCAGCGAACAAGTAAGTTGGTACGATTTGTGACAGGTTGCTTTCAAATTACAAAAAAGTAATAAATTGTTATTGCTTAGTTCTTTCCACGGACGAGTAAGAAAAAGGACTCTGTGTCTCTTACATAGCAGTGAAGCACCAAAACAAGCTGGTAAACGTGTAAATACATAGCCCCACGCACACACTTACACTAATACAAGCCGATCGGCCGCCATTATGAGATTTTCCATCGTCTGTGACAGATCAGTTTGCGTCCCAATAAAATATTTAAAAAATGCCGTCGTGCGTTGTGAAAAAGTGTAAAAACGCTACTATAAAAATATTTGTGGCCATATATGACTTTGACAGAGAAAATATTGTGTAACGTAACCGCACACACACTAGCAAAAAGGTGCTTCACTTGCTAATATCACGGCGCGGAGTCCTTCTTTTTTTACTTGTCCGTGGTTCTTCCTTATTCAAAATCATTATCTCTAAACTACTTCATAATTTATAAAAACAAACTTAGGAAGCTGTTTAGTTTTAAATACCCTAGGGACAGTATATTTTACAATAATCATTACAGAACAATTTCAAAATCAACTGAAACAGCTTATGGCTTACCGATTACAACTCCCTTTAAAGACAGCTAATCATCGACCTTGCCTTTGAATAGCGCCGCCCGTGTCCGATAAAGAGATACCGCCGGCACATGTATCTTATAGCCTAACCACATAGTCGGATTTGGTACGGCCGGACCATAGGACGGTCCGATGGGCATGGTTGGACGCCTCGCACCAAGTAATCCGCCCTCGTACTCAGTACGGTCCGGACGGTAGTTATAATAATTTTGTGCGATGCACAATTCGACATAACATCGAATATGGTCTGGTACCAGACCGCGTTCGAGGGTTCGGCCAGACCAAATCCGAACATGTGTTTCGGCTATAAAATACACGTGTCAATACACTGGCGGCTTTTCTTTGGTAGCGCTGTTATTCAACTTTTGCACGGCAAACCGGCAACGCCGCCTTATGATATTGAAATAATCAAGTTCATTGAATATGAAGTCTACTTTTTGACAAAACTAATGCACGGATTTTGTTATTTTTTGGTGTATCGTCAGCAAATATGCTAACAAGTATGTACCTACATTTATTTCATATATGTTAGTTCCATACAGTCAAATATTCCGTAATATCAAATTAATTTTGTTGGAAATATATTATCACGTCGAGTGCTCTTTAATCTCGAGTAAAAATTACACTCTTTACGTTAATAACATAATACAATTGCATATTTGCAGTTTAATATATTCAGTTGCATAAAAGACCTCCAGATTATACATTTTAATAAAAACAAACAACAGATTCTCATATGGACAACAAAAGCTGTTACTTGTTAGGTAGCCATTACTTTTTCTTTCATTTTGGGGGTAGATTGCAATTTTACGCGGACTGAGCGCGAATATTAAAAATTAAACTTAATAAGCAAACGCCCCGCTTTGAGTATGGAAAATAATTTATCCGGCCTCACTGCTAGACAACGTTGTCGGCATAAAAGCAATTTGGATTTTGAAAGCTTGTTTTTAACAAATGCGAAAAGTGTTTATTGTTATTTAAGTTTTTCACTATTTTGATGTATTTGATACTGACAAGACAGTTGCATACGTAAATAGGTAACTATAACTTTAACTAATTCTACTACTAGAAAAGTAGTCTTCATAAGATTTTTAATTTTATTATAAGGTCCCAGTCACCATTCAGGCATTATCTATAAATAAATTTAAATGTTTTATTAAAAAATGGCTATGTCGTAAATCCTACAACTCCACAGCTGAATATCTAAGTAATCCGATAGTCTGGGAATCTATTTTGATTATTTTATAGCAATAGCAATGAAAGTACAATATTGTATATTTCATTAAAAAAGCGCAAAAAAAGAATGCTGGGAGAGTTTCTTGCGCCGCTTTTTCTGTCTAAGAGCGCAATTTGTTTCCGAAGCGCTAGTAGTATCGAGTATATTTGAAATCACATCAAAAAGAATTCTCAAGGAATCAATTTTCAGAAAATAAATGCCTTTTATGGCCTTTATAATATGTCTTTAATAATTATTAACTTTGTTTACTCACTTTTAATTGCTAAGGAAACTTATTTAACTTTACGCATAAACAACTTGGTGCCAATATAGACATATGATTTATTATATCATTGAGGTATCCAGACATATAATAATGAAATATACTATATACTGAAAAGATTGCAGAGTAATAAGGTATCCCAATTTAAATAACAACCGAAGAAACGTTGAAATAAAAATGATCTGATGAACCTTTAAGAACCGACAGATAGGAAAGCTTTATAACAACTAGTAAATATGTAAATACAAAAGATAAATTTGTAATAAATCTGTTTCGAGAAGAGAATGTCGGACAAAGTAACGAGAGAACACTATAAACTGGCTTACAGGTGAAACTAAAGATCTGCTTAAAAATCAAACTGAATGTTTATCAATGAATTGAGCTGAATCGATGTGAAATGGTAATCTTATGGATACACTTCAGTAGTCTGCATTCAGAAAACAGTGGAATCAATAAGAAATAAAGGAACTGAAAGATAAAACTGATTATATAAGTTAGTAAAAAAATAAATAAAAATTAACAGTGTAACTAAACATCGCGAAACTATAGCAATAGCTACAGACTTTCAAATCTGACCAGCGGACAGGAAGTACCAGTCACACTACCAGGTCTAAATAATATGATACCAAATAAAAAAAAGAATAAGCTATGAATTCCTCATGAAAAATTAACACCACCATGCACCTCATCACCAACAAAGTTGATAAAATAAATCGAAGAGCTGTACGGATTGAAACCTGCTAGTTTTTTATCAATAGCAAAAGAGTTTTGGTAAAAGATTTAAAACTACCCACTATCTAGAATCAAGATTATTATCAATGTAACTACGAACTATTGAATAATTATTTCTGTCCGTAATAATGACGTTCAAAACCACATTACTTTAAAACTGGTGCTAAAATTGTTTTTCTAACTAATTCAGTGCAACATACAACTAAATATGTAAAATGTATAAATTTCATATTCGTCAGCATCAATTTTGACCTTTTCTTTAATTAAAATAAGGGACGAGACAAGCAGGACGTTCACTTGATGGTAATTCACTCGCCCTGCCCATTACAATGTAGTGCCGATACAAATGCGCTTGTTACCTTGAGACATAAGATGCTAAGTCCCATTTACCCAGTAATTTCAATAGCTGCGGCGCCCTTCAGAGCGAAACAATAATGGTTATACATTACTGCTTCACGGCAGAAATAGACGCCGTTGTGGTACCCATAATCAAGCCGGCATCCTGTGCAAAGGAGATTCCCACTAATATAAATGAATATATGATTTAGACTTGGACTTTGATAATAATAATATTGAATGCTACTTTTCGTAATACTTACAGAAAAGTCCACAAAACCAACATTCCCCTGTAAAATAGAAGCATAAAATAAAGAATACGAATGGTCCTGCGGATGTCGTGGAAGGCGTTGACTGGAGTGGTTATATATTTTCATTTTGGAGTGTCCTTCATACGGCATGCCGTTGACTTGTGGAATTATTGCTCTTCAAACGAGTAGCCCGCAGTGGCCGGACTTCAAATATTTGGGGCCCGGAGCATTATTGGGAATTGAGGCCCTGAAATAAGATAAAATATTTTTAAAGTTGATAAATGGTGGATGCCAGAAACATGCTACGTCTGAGTCTTTACATAAGTTTATGTAGCAGAAAAAAAAACATTTATACATAGTTTATCAAAATCCTTAAATTAATAAGTAAAACGTATATTCTATAGTTAAACGGCCTTACAAATTAACTAGGTATAAAGTTATAACTGATGATAAACAAAGAAAATGCAAAATGTTTACAATATCGTTGACAACACTGTCAATACAATGATAATTCTGAAGTTTTCCGAATGACAAGCTGCCTTGCAAATAAATGCGGGAAACGTTATACGTCCCAACAAACCATTCGTAAGCAAAATGTCTATTTCTAAAGATTTTACATATTCTTGGTTTATGCTTAGTTATAACTTTATGCCAATTTTATTTGTAGGGCCGTTAAACACTAACACTAAATTAAAATTTGTTGATAAGGCTGCCGAAAATCACTGGTTTGCTCTGCACAGGGTATTCTAGTGAGCTATCCAGCGAAATTTTAACATACATTCGACAAAGCATTCAAAATCTGATTGTCAGAAAACGCCGGAACTAGATTTGACATCTGTCATTTCTCGCGGAACGTCATGTCGATGGTCAGCGCAGCTAAGTGGACGGCATTCACTGTCTAACCGCCATGGTGAGCTCACCACGGCTTCGACGGATCGCTCTTGTTCCACATAATTTTGAGATAATTGTTATTGATTTCGGAAGTGAAAGTGAGTATTTAAATTATACGGGATTGATTTTTGGACTTTTGAAGTGTAATGTGGATTATTGATTGTGAAGTAAAGTGATTTTATAAATGATATCGGACTTTTATCTTGTTCTCCGCCTATACGCCCAAATGAGTCGCCGTTGCCAGTCCTGATGAAGGTCCCTATCGCCTTTACATTAAATATGTGTCACATTCAAATTAAAATATTTGTATTCAAAATCACTTATTGAACGTCAAAAACTACCACCCATTCGAAATAGTGTGCCTCAGACCTGAGAAAGATGGGCGCAAGAAACTCAGCGTCCTTATTTAAGAAATAAATAAGAAATAAATCATATAAAACATCTCTACATGCATATTAATTGTTAATGGTCGTACACTATTAAAGAGAAAGGTTTGAAGTGGTGTATATGAAAAGTTAAATACCTCATTCCCTGCTTAAAAGAAAAGATATGAATAATTTGATTTACTCTCATATTTCTATAGAAAATAATAATAAAAATTATAATAGATAAGGTTCTTAAGTATTAATTTTATAATATAAGATTAAGTGTATATAATTAGATAAGGTACCGTATGTTATTTTTTAGTTTATGCTCATTTTAAATGTTAATTTATTTTTATAAGATGAATGTTACACTAGTGCATTAGGAATAATCCTGTAAAGCTAGATGTAAGTGTTGAAAACAAATAAATAAATAAATAAATAATTTCTCTACACATTTTTTGTATATCTACTACCATTTTCACACTAATGTAGTCATTATGTTTTAACAATTGTCAACATACTAGCAATTCAGTCTCCTCGCTTAGATTTAAAAAAAATGTGAAATTAATAATATATTTTTTTTTTTTCACAAAAAGTACTTATCCTAATTAATAAACAAATAAATGCAATAAACAAAGTTTAGTATTTATTAAAATAAAAATTTAAGCAGCTGATGCCGAACTAGGAACTAATTCCATCCACATTCGTTGTATAACCTTGTGCAGTCAATCTTGATCTAACTATTCATCCATCTTCTTTCATTGAACTTTTTACTTACATTTTTAAAAATAATTTAAAAAGCGCATTGATACAACCCAACAAAGAAAATTTAAAACTACTAATATACTATCGAATAAAATGAGTTTTCTGTTGATAGCTATGAATATATCATTGTTTTATGAAGGTTTAATACAATTCAAATAAAAAAGCCTATTTTTCACAAACTATCTCTATCGGGATTTTTTATCGTAATCGTGTTTACAAAACTGCAATAATTTTGATAAAAAAACAAAGATTCAAAAATGTTACTTTTTAAGACTATAGCGCCTTAACTAGTGACGACTCTCGCTTGTCGCCTGCCATTGTTGCACATTCTAGTGAATAAAGCTCATTTTCAATGCAACTCTATGGGAAATGTTTGAACCTGAATAGCTTTAGATCCCGGCCACCAAGAAGCCCAAACTCGATTTTAAGCTTTTCAACGAAATAAGAAAGAAGAAAGAAAGAATAACATTTATTTCACAAAACACTCACAAGATACACTTAATATAAAAAGATAAAAGTACAAAACAAACTAAACATGAACGTATTTAAATAGTAATAGATTTAATATTGGAGAATTCCTGTGCAGTGCAGGAAATGGGTCACCGACTCAGGATTATCTGTGACACAGCCAAGACTATGACACAGCACTGATTTTCAGCGGAGCCCGTTTAACTTTGGAGATACAGTGCGCTCGACATATAGTAAATAATTCCTAATAATAATATATACATAAAATTCAATACAAAATAGTCGATAATAAAATATCTAGATGTTTTGAAATAAACAGTAGTATTAAAAGAAACCTATATCAACAAACATATATCTATAATACTGGAGAACACCTATACTTTCACCACCAATGCTCCCAAAGCTGATCTTGTTTTTGTCGTTCCAAGAATCGTGACTTACATTTCCGACGAAAATTTTCGACGGTTCGTAATTCACGAAGAGGAAGGTGGAAGATTATTCCAGCATTTGGCTGCATTGTTACGAAAACTTCCTCTAAATGCAGCACTATGGTGTTTTAAGACAGCCAGTCCATATTGCGAGGGTCTTGTTAAATAAGTGGCGTTGAGATCCCCTAGCCAAGATAATTTACTGTAGAGGTAGTATGGTGTTTTGGATTTTTTTACACCGAAAAGCATAACTGCAAAATGAACTTTTCTGCGGCAACTCATTTTAAGAACTCCGGCATCGTTCAAAAACGGAGTTATATGGGATCGGGCAGGTATGTCCCAGCAGTAGCGTGCACACGCGTTTTGTACACGTTGTATTGCCTTCCTAGAGCGAGCCAGTAATCGATCCCCATACACAACGTCTCCGAAATTCAGTTTTGACAAAATAAGTGAATTGCATAATCTAAGACGTGACTGAGTACTAATGTAATTCCTTATACGATAAAGTGTTTTAAGTAAGTGAAATAATAAAGAAAGAAAAACATTATTTATTTACAAACACACATACAAATTACAAACATCAAGCAACTTAAAAATATAAATACGTATGGTGTTGAAAAAAGGAGCCAGCATGTGTTTTAACACAGATTTGTTACAACGCTGATCTTTTGTGATCCCCGCGGGACACATAATCTCAAAAGGCGACACCTCATAAATACTTTTCCACCGATAGGGTACTGGAGTAATCTTGAATGTATAGCTCTCATATTTGATAGATATTATCAACATGACTGTTTCTGATTCCAGCAGCCAAAAAATCTAATTATTTTTATTTTAACGCTTAATTTTCGAGTACGGCCCTGTAGCTGACCAATGTGTTAGTATACGTTTTATTGCGGCCAAAGGAAATATCTGATAAGAGTCCAACTCCAGCGAATTGTATACGCGCTGATACCGATATTTTATAGCAATACGATGTATTTTACGATTAGATTCATATGACGGACTGGCATTTCTGCCACTGTCGAGTCAACATAATATATATGAGTTGTTCTAATTTCATAAGAATCTTCAAATATCACTTCACGCGTAATTTCGGTCAGAAATTCCTGATATATTGTGTTTTCTATAAAGGATTGTGAATGGTATATGCAGTTATGTCTTAAATAAAGCACGTTTTATAGGATTAAAACGCGTGTATGTGTAACTGTGCAAAAAGAGAGACTGTCTACGTGCCGAACGTGCTCTGAAAAGGTCACGAAACGTCGGGTTAGCTAACCAGAGCTAACAAGAAAAATAACTTTTACGCAAAATCTAATATAATACACAGTTACACGTGTTTTAACCCTTAAAGGGTGTTTTATTTAAATCTGTAATAGACGCCTTTATTAAACAAAGTACTCTGTGCAACAGTTATGGCATGATGAAAAATTTTTACCAGTGGGAGGCTCCTTTGCAAAGGATGCCGGCTAGATTACGGGTACCACAAGGACGACTATGTCTGCCGTAAAGCAGTTATGTGTAAACATTATTTTGTTTCAGTCTGAAGGGTGCCGTAGCTAGTGAAATTACTGGGGAAATGGGACTTAACATCTTATGTCTCAAGGTTACGAGCGCAATTGTAGTGCCGCTCAGAATTTTTGAGGTTTCTCAAGAATCCTGAGAGGCACTGCATTTTAATGGGCAAGGCGTATCAATTACCATCAGCTGAACGACTCGTTCCTCATTATCTTAAAAAAATGTGTTTTTTTTTTATTTAACTATAAAAGTAACACTCCATTTATTTATTGAGGTTTTGGTAGAGTTACAAAGTGAAAATTATTTCTTATAAATTAATTATAAAGAATAATGAATCTGTTTCTGTCAAAAAATTAATAATGTGATCTAACATTCAATATTGATATTCTACATTCAAACAAAAATAAAACTGGATACTTTTCATATTATACAAATAAAATTAGAAAAACAAAATTTTATGAATGATGCGGGACTCGAACCCACGACCTCCGGCATTCCGTGCCGGTGCTCTAACCAACTGAGCCAACCGTTCGAGTACCGCCTCGTTATAAAATTCTGTTTGCTTTGTTCAACTCTCAGGTTGTGGCTTCATCTACAGAATCTACTTTACAGTTGATAACCTGCTCAACCCCAATATTTGCATATTAGGAAATTGACTTGAGATGTCGCTCTTATGAATCTAAACAATATGTTATATTTTTAAAGCGATAACCCTCACTTCTAGGATTAATATACAAACAAAATTTGAAAAACAAAATTTTATGAACGATTCGGGACTCAAACCCACAACCTCCGGCGTTCCCTGCCGGTGCTCTAACCAACTGAGCCAACCGTTCGAGTACCGCCTCGTTATAAAATTCTGTTTGCTTTGTTCAACTCTCAGGTTGTGGCTTCAACTTTTCATATTATCTATAAGACATTCGAATCTCAAAATTGTTCCGTAACAGAACGAAATGAATATTTTTTGTAAGCATTTATTACCTTTAGAGAATAAGCTAATAAATCTTATTAACTTTAACTACATTAAGATCTGATAAATAATGCTCTAGCCATGTAGGACAGTGATTAAAGTGAGGGTAATTTAAAAACATTTGCGGGTACATGTTCAATTTTCCACACCCTCAACATATTTCACTGTCTACACCAACTTGTTAAGCATTGCTTTCGTTTAAATAAAACTGGAAGTAATTTAGCTATAAATTTCTCCGTCCAAGTTCATTTATTCGCTCATTTATTTCTGGAATAACAGGATAAACTTGCTATCTTGCAATACCAGAGGAATCAAAACCTATGCCTGCTTGATAAAAAAACAAAGCTGAAATATGGAACATGCTATAAATTACACCATTATAAGTTTCGATTACTATATCTGCGACTTCTTCACCAGTGGGAGGGTCCTTTGCGCAGGATGCCGGCTAGATTATTAGGCGACTGTTTCTGCCGTGAAGCAGTAATGTGTGAGCATTACTGTATTCCGGTCTGAAGGGCGCCGTAGCTAGTGAAATTACTGGGCAAATGAGACTTAACATCTTATATCTCAAGGTGACGAGCGCAGTAATTGTAGTGCCGCTCAGAATGTTTGTGTTTTTTAAGAATCCTGAGCGGCACTCCATTGTAACAGGTAGGGCGTTACAACTACCATCAGCTGAACTTCCTTATAGTCTTGTCCCTTATTGTTATAAAAAAAATATATACATTTCCGCATGTACTCCAGTTGTTTGAAAATATTCTTGGCACACGAATAAGGAGAAAAGTGTCCTTGCATCATTTTTAGGCACACTTTTGCCGTTCCGCTATCAGACTGCTAATTGATATGTACTCATATATGTATAGAAGAACGGCATTGCATTTAAGAGATAAAATTAACCAAGACCTTTCTTAGATTTAAGAATTTTCAATCGATATTTTTGTTGCACTTAAATAAAAATCATGAGTAAAAATCTTATAGAACCAGGGTTTCGTTCCCAATAATTTCCTCCCCCAACACTTAAAACTCAACTAACTATGACAATCATAATATTAACACGAGGAACAAACATAAACTTGTTATGCCTACTACTTGGCTAAGTCGAGTTAGTAAGTGTTTTGTGGGGCGATGTATATGCTTTTACAACAAGATCCCAGAAAACAAAACAAAAGAATTACGATATTCAAAAGAATTGTTAAAAAACGTTTGTGTGGTGAGTAGTGATTCCACACATTGGGAATGGAGCGACGGCCCTCAGGCTATTAAATAATAAGTTAATGTACAATATTACTTTGTAAATATATTTTGAAAAAAATAAGCCCGTTGAGTTTGTTGCGCCCATTCTTCTCAGGTCTGAGGCATTCTTTTTGGAATGGGTTGTAGTTTTTGACTTTCTCTTTCTAACTCTACCAAAGCCTCAATAAATAAATGGATTGATTTTTTATGAAAATAATGGACGAGACGAACAAGACGTTCCGCTGATGGTAATTGATAGGCCACGCCCATTACAGTTCAGTGCCGCTCAGGATTTTTGAAAAACCCAAAAATTGTGAGCGGCACTACATTTGCGCTCGTCACCTTGAGACATAAGATGTTAATAGTCGTTTGCCCAGTAATTTCACTAGCTGCCCTTCAGAACGAAACTTAATAATGCTTAGACATTACTGCTTCACTGCAGATATAGGCGCTGTTATAGTACCCATAATCTAGCCGGCATCCTGGGCAAAGGAGCCTCCCACTGGTGAGCATACATAGCAGGTAAAAGATATTTGAACACAAATAATTTCAACCATTTTGACCAACCAACTAGAAACATAATTAAAATAAATTTTGCCAATGAAAGAAACATTTATCGTTTTACTACACTGGCCTGCAAAAGTAAGTATCACACTTTTCAAATTATTTTTTTTTTCTTAACTATAGAAGGTAGAGATTTAAGATTAAAAACGTTTTGTTGCAAATTTTATATGCTTTAAGTCTTAGAAACTAAAATTATACATTAGTAACATTTTTAACTTAAAAAAGATAAAAAAATGAAAATAGACATTTTTAGTTTAGTGTAAAAAAATTCAACTAAAATGTATTACATGTTATTTAATTTTTAATAACTGCCTCCTCGAGCTCTGATTACAGCTTCGAGCCCGTTTGGCATACTGAACACTAGGCTTCGGAGCCAATGTTGGGGAATATTCTTCCATTCTTCTACCAGGGCCTGCTTTAGTGCCGTGAGGTTAGTAGGTGGTGGTCTGCGATTTCTGACTAGCCTCCCAAGCTCATACCAGGCGTGTTCAATCGGGTTGGAACAGGACTTCTTGATGGCCAAGCCATCACGCTGATACCGGCCTCCTGAATATACGCTTGTACGATATGAGCCGTGTGTGGCCGGGCATTATAATGCATCAGCATCGATCCATCACCCATATTTGATAAATACGGCCCTGCATACTCATTGAGAATCTCTTGAGCATAGACTCATCTGCAAACAAAATTCTTGACCATTCTTCTTCATCCCACTGCATGTGTTCACGGGCGTATCGCAGTCTCGCTACTCGATGCTGTCTCTCGAGTTTTGGGCCACTCGCTGGTCTTCCGGGTTTCAAATTTGCTTCAGCAAGTCTTCTTCTCACTGTACTGTCACTAATGTAGTCCCTCCGGGTCTGAAGTAGCTGCTGCTGGACTGCAACTGCATTTTGGTGGCGATTTCTTAACGTAGTGAAAATAATATAACGATCTTCTCGGGCACTGGTACACCTGGGTCTTCCATTACAAGGTCTCCTCAGATGGTGTCCAGTCTCTTCGTACCTTCGCTTTACCTTCTGGACCGTTCGTACCGTCACACCCACCATTCTTGCAGTGCGACGCATACTGATGCCTAGTTCCATGGTCCTAGCACATTCTTCAACTGAAAGAGGCATGATAAATAAATGTTATGTGCTTTTTAGCACAAATTTTTAAAACAAGACCCATCGATCTTGAAAAAAATTTAAAACAGAAAGAAAAATGTGAATGGTTAAATTGTATTTCTGAAACGTCCACTTTGAAAAAGGAATGGTTTTGTTTTTGAAGTTTTTTTTCAGCCAATTCTTAAAAGAATGTTACCGACTATAAAGTTTTATGTACAAAATTAAATTCACTTTGGAGTCCTTTGTATCTCGAAAGTATATCTTGTGAACTTAAAACGTTTCCCCAATTTTAAAAGTGTGATACTTACTTTTGAAGGCCAGTGTAGTAGATAAGGCAATTTTTGAGGGTAAATTTAAATTACTTAAGTACATACAAAACTTTCATTTGTACAATAAATCGCATATCTGCGCCTATGGTTGTTACGCTATGCATCTGCATAATAATAAGTTCGAGTTGGACTCGTACATGAAGGGTTCAGTACCATCGTAACAGATAAATAACTCAGCAAATTTGAAAAATTTAAACTGTAAGAGAAATATTTGGAACTTACCATCTTGGCTTAAGATATGTTAAAGTTCTATTTAATTAGTGTACTTACAGGATAAAAATTTGAATTTGAAAATTTGAATTTTATTTCATTATCCTAGTTGCTTAGCAGCAATAGTTTAGCACACTGCTTCAGAGCTATTATAGCCCGCTGACTGGCGAATCTTAAAAAAACGGGTTGCACTCCGGGAGTGCTGGCAGAAGTGAAAACTTGAACATTAACTTTGTGCATTTTTGAATATTTTTGAATGGTTAACGAATAACTTTGCACGATTGTTTTATATCTATTGCGGTGTTTGTAGTTAAACTCCTTCGAAACGGCTTGACCGATTCTCATGAAATTTTGAGTACATATTGGGTAGGTCTGAGAATCGGACAACATCTATTTTTCATCCCCCTAAATGTTAAGGGTGGTCCACGCCAAATGTTTTTTTTAATTTTTTTGACATTTTTTTTTTTAATTTTAAATTATGAGTCAGCATTAAGAAATACATAAAATTTCCACCCTCCTACGATCAACAGTTTTGTATCGCGATTTTAATATCGGCAATACAAAATTTGCTGGGTCAGCTAGTATCAGTATAGAACTATTAGCATTTATGTGGTTAAATACAATATTCATTTATTGCGCTATCGTACACAATATTGACAATTCGTATTACATAAAAAATTTAACACTTCAGAACTATTACAATTATTTTATATTAAAAAGTTTATCTCCCAAAAAAATCAATTTTCATTCATTGTCTTACGAATTTTCGATCATGTCACGTGTCCTGACGCGAGTTTAACATTTTATATCCATCCCAAAAAAGCTCTCCCAAAAGTGCTCAACGCCGCTAAAGAAGTTTTTACTTCAATAATAACCACTACATTTTCCTTTATATTTTCAGTCAAAAACAATCTTAAACAAAATCCATTCTCCAACATCTTAACACAAATATTATTATGTTATCCAATAAACTTTAAACAGTCTTTCAGGCCAACGTGGCATTCTTGTTTATTCACTTAAAAATCCATTAACACACAACACTAATAAACATAGGAAGACATCTTTGAACTTTCTTCAAAGTATATTTACTATACAAAGGAAAAACCAACTTGTTCCGAGCTCTATAGAGTTAAATTTCGTATGAATATGTTTGGAGACATTTTAGCGTCTTTTAAAATCGGGTAGTAGACGTCAGAATCAATTCTTGGAGCCATTTCTCAATAAAGTTAGCGGAACATATGCATCAGGGCTTTTAAAGTTTGACATGTATTGTATCGTCTGATATTGTAGAGCCTTTATCGATATAGTTTGGAAAATATTAAGTTTATATCGTGCTGATCTAAGCAGAATATCTTTTGAGACATTGTTATGGAGGTTAATTCTTTTTTAGTGTTGTCGTTAAAGTTGCTGAATTAAGAAGTTCCCGGTATGGACATAACTTCGACGAAACGAGTATTAAATTTTGCAGCATTATTACTTACATTTTCGGATGTCATTTAGATTTTGATTTAAAAAGCAATTAATTATAATTGAATATGGTGCCATTTTTACACATTAATTGGCTTGTTTAAACAGCTGTCAGCTGTTAACATATCGGTTACGTAATCAACGATTATATTGTAGTTGTTGAACTCGAGCCTAAGATACCTTGTATTAAAGGAGTAGCCAACTTTAAAAAAGGAGGAGGTTCTCAATTAAACTGTACTTTTGGAACGAAGTTCCTTATGGGGCAGTGCGGAGCGTAAAAAAGTAAAAAGCGTAAGATTTTTATGTATAATCTATGTATGATGGCTAAACAGTGTCTAATGTAAAATTATAGTCTACGTGATGACTGTTATGTAATATATATTGTTTAAATTCTTCTTTGAAATCTTTTATTTGAAATATTTGTTTTTAAACTTTGTCCGTTGAAGTTTCACTTTTACCACAATCTTAAGAAACTCTTCCCTACAGTCATCCTACGAACATATCTAGACATGGCAGTTATCGCTTTCGTGAGTGTCAATTAAAAACAATTAACATCTATTTCGAGATTCATCATGGTGGATATGACTTTGTTACATATGTCTGTCTATTGTGAAGCGGGTCCGGTAACTTCCGGCGGCCGATGACGTCTGCGACACTTGCGGAACACGACTCCCATTGGCCACAGCTTCCAGGAAGGTCGATAAATGTTCTGTCGGGACGCGAACAACGAAAGAGTTAAAGTCTACTGCGTGGCGCGTCACCAACTTATCGAACCCCAATGTCGGAGGCCTTGGTGTGGGGTGTAGTGAATGAGACGGACTACGGGACGTAGGAGCTGGTTATATCCTATCGGTGCTGTGCCACATTGATTATGACTAGGAGGCCTCCTCTTCTTCCGCTCAACCTAAATGAAGCTATCCTTGTTGTTCTGGCCCTTAGACATAGCTCTACAAGCGGGTTCCTTGCGGGTGTGCCCTCTCCCACTTTCTGTGCACAGCACTGTCCGCTTTCTGGGTTACTGGCAGATGGCAGTAGCAGCTTATTTACCTCCTTACCTCCGAGATAAAAGCAATAAAAGGTCTGATTATTCCAACGGAGTTCTCCCATAACAATATGCCATATCACAGAATAGAAGCAACATACCAATCGTATTAGGGGTTAAAGTATAAAATTACCAATATTTACTGAAAAAAGTTTTTTTTTTAAATTAAACAAATATGTTGAATAAATAAATATTCAATCTAAATAATTATCATTATTGCCTATACATTGCTGCCATCTAATAGGAAGGTCATTTATGCCTTTGCGATAGAACTGTGGTGATCTAGATTCGACATACTGTGTGAAAGCATTTTGTACTCTAGCCTCTCGGAAAGAAAAATTTTCATCACATAGAAAATTGTCCAAATCACTAAAAAAATGTTAGTCCGTTCGAGCAAGGTCTGTAGAGTTAAAACGGTTTCTCGTGCTGTATGAAGGCTCGTCTTATCATGGAGCAATAAGTATGGTATCGATTCATGAGTCGGGGCTATTTCACTGCTAGTTTTTATCTAGTTTTTGTTCGGAGTTCAGCACAGTAGACATCTGCCGCTTTTGCTTGACCAGATTGGAGAAAGCTATAGTGAATAACACCATGCTGAGACCACCAAACAGTTACCATTACCTATTTATTTGGTAATTTTTGCTTTAGGACATTGTTGCGGCGTTTGACCTGGGGTCAGCCATTGCATTTTTCGCTTACGGCTATCGTAAAGAATCCACTTTTCATCGAATGTCACAATTCGATCCAATAAACCTTCATTTCTGTATCGATTCAACACGGCAACACAAGTTCAACACGCGTTTTTTTCTGCATATCAGTCAAATCATGAGGCATCCATTTTTAATATTTTTTTTATTTTATTGATTTGACGACACAAGTGAGTCAATATTATATCATTCCTGGGTAGTTTCGCTCGGATCGGCTTCCACCATCTCTTTTAATTCATTGTTATTCACCTGTGGTCTTTCACGTGTTTCGTTCTTCAAATAGAAGTTTCCATCACGAAAGCATTTAAGCCAAAATCGCACGGTGCGTTAATTAGCAGTCCACTCTACAAAAGCAACAATGATATTGCGAGCTGTTCCTGCCGCATGTGTTCCGCGTCGAAACTCGTGTTTAAAAATCACTCGAAATTTTCAAAGTTTCCATCTTTCTTGTCAAAGCTGAACAAAAAAACAACTGATCGATAATCGAATGTTGCACATTTTTTAAAAGAAGAACTACCTACATACGTACCGTGAGAAAGAAGTTTCACTCAAAAATCTCAAGGCATGAAGGTTCTATGTCAAATCGAAATACCTATTACAATAAAACGACAATTTCATACTTTACCCCTATTATTATAAGAATACTTTATATAATAATAATAATACTTTATTTCATCTTTTTCTTACACTCACTGCAAGTAACTTAATTTACTAAATGTACAATATTTATTGTATAATACTAATTATTACCATCTTTTTATCGTAAATTGTAATAATAATAACATTGGAAAACGGTTTTGCAGTGAAATTAAAATGGGTGGACCTCTGACCCCGAAACTAGTTAAAACTGTATCTTCGGGATCAGTGATTCCTCGACAAATGACAAGGACCAATGAAATAATAATTAATAATAAATAGAAATAAAATATGTGTGTGTGTGTGTGTGTGTGTGTGAGTGTGTGTGTGCGTTTAATAAGGTTAGAGTAGACTTTCCGTTTCTGAATATGATAATTGTTTGAGATAGGCGGTGGTTTTCGTTTTTACCTCGAAATTGCTTAGTGTGTAGATAAAAGTCTTCTCATGAATCTTATTGTATAGCTTAGAGGAGAGAGCATCATATTGCATATATTATGCTTTTAATACTGTCTCAATATTTGTGATAAGGCCTAAATTCCGCAAATGGATTTATCTTCTTACATACTTTAATTATGTGTGATTTCCAATTTAAGTTAGTGTCTATCTTTATTAAGAAATGCAGCAAGATCGATAAATATTTGAGTATAGGTACATGAGTGCCTTAATATCTAATTAATAGAAGTAATTAACAATTTTGCCCTTCTAGTATCTTGTTGGGAACTTACTTTAAGGCTATAAGCAAATACAGTATGTTCTGTGGGAAAACCTGGCTATTGAAAATTAACTTACACACTAAATTAAGGCTACCTCAGAATTAATGAGAAGTAATTATAATAAAAAATCATGTACAGACAACCGCCTCATATCAGCTCTCTTTGCGTCTCCTACTTCATATCCCCAGAATTAGGCTATCAGAACCATTGAAGTACAATAAACACCTACTGCCTTATTCATAATAAAACGCTTTTCGAAGGTATAAAGCTATATTAGTTAAAACGTGTTTTAAGCCTATCGAACGTTCGATAAAATTCCTTATTCATATTCGTTACATAAATCTCCCATAACTAATACGTCTCTATAGTTGCCGTAACTATAGTAGTTGTATTGCCATTTCGTACAAAAAAACATGATTTTAACAAATTTAATGAGGAACTGTAAATGAAACAGACATCTTTTCAATATCAATGGTTTGTCAGTCGATGTCAAAATAATTTCAAACTTCAAAAATCAAAGTTTTGAAGTCTGTCGATCTATGACGACGCAGTAAACTTCAAAATGTATACAATAGTATACGCTCATTAGAAGCTCGAACGCAAGCACGAGACAAGAACATTATGTTTTAGCAATTGAAATGAATTTTTTTAGCAAAATGATTAAAAACCTCAAGTTTTTTACACAATTTTGTTAATTTTAAGCGATACTTACCTGAAAAACGACACTCCAACTTTTTTAAGTTTGGATATGCTGCTATTTGGACAGTTTTTCTGAACACTGTGATTGCGTGACGTTGTATTCAAAGCGCGGTCGCTGTCGCGCGGAGTAGGCAGAGTTTTCCTTCAGACAAATTTTGAGCGTGATTGTGATTCTAATAGTAAATTGTACATAAATGATCAGAAAATAAATAAATATCTGATTTAGGAACCAAAAAGATTCCTTAAACAGAGTAAATATAAAATTGAGTTTGGAGACTGAAATGTCTTTTCACGGCTCAAGTATAGCTTACACATTTGACACAAAATAAACTGGCAATCAGAGAGGAGTGCGGTGTCAGCGCGAATCCTCATAAATCCGGACTCGAATCCACTCGCCTTATTCAATCTCCGAGGTAAGAACACTCGGATGTATTGGTTCTGGATGAGCCAAATAAAAAATGCGTATCATTTGAATAGTTCTCATTTGATGAAAAAGGAGACTTTTTATTTTGTTGTTAAGATTGTTTCATTTTCATACGGCTCGTTTATGTTTGTTACTTGATATAATAATATTAAAATAACGTAGCTGCCGTTGCAACTAAAAAATTTCATCTCAATAAAATATTTAATATGAGAATATGTAATCATTAACAGAGAGAATTGTCGTTAAGTTGGCATAGCAACATTCCATTCTGCACGGACGCACGCCAAGAAAGGTAAGATATCAGTAGGATGTCATTAATCGCACCAATAACAGAAATAGGTACAATTTTTTTTTTTTAGTGAATTAAAATTGTATACATTTAGCTATGTTTGAAGTGTGTATTTTGCTAGAATATATAAGTGAATCCATTTATGAGTTCTACCTACATTTATGCCTACCTTCCGACAGTCAGATGATATTATTTTATAAGAATATGGCGGTATGCACATTTTATGCTTTATTTTAAGAATCTTATGAAATTGAAAGTTAAATAAAAAAAACAACAAACGGTTTAGACAACACGACTGAAGTAAAACAAAATTATAATTTATAAAATTGTTCAAGAATTAAATTTTATTACGGAATTTAATTTTGTTCTTTACAATTTTCGTATAGTTCGCTTAACGTTAGCGTTCGTTCGTAACGCTCTCGTCACGCACTCACTTTCAGCTTAATCTAAATCCCCAAGTCCAAGTCCTTAAAGAAGTTTTACTTCAAAAAACTTCAAAAAATTCAAATAAGCGCTAACTTTTATAATGTTACGGGCTATGATGATCACTTGCAATTCATTGTACCTTAATCCTGCTGATAGCGAATATAGAAAATAAATTTTAAGAAGGAGTTCACTTAAGAATGGAAGGAAAAAAAAACACTCCTTTGTGTGTGTCTTGCTCAGATAAAAAGCCTTTAATTTATAAATTGTAACTCGTTGTCTTATCCAGTTTATATTATGTCTTTGGCTCTATATTCCACAAGAGGAGGTCATGTTTCGCGGACCAATATAAAAGTACCCTTTACAAGAAAAGTCGCAGACGCCATCTTTGTAGGCTTCAATACATTACTGAAATTCGTTCGAGTGCTGAAAAGCGATCGCTAAGTACTTGTGAAAGATTGCTAAAAGGTTTCGATTGTATTTATTTATAGCTACGACCAAAATAAAGTAAAATAAAATTACTTTAATAGTAATAAAGTTACTTTTAAAGAGTTGTAATGATTTTTTTCCTAATTCTTTCATTTATAATCATAATTCTTGAAGATTCTTCTCAATATAATTCATAATTGCGTTGCATAATCTTGTATAAAATTTCTAACACGAAAATATTCTCTCCGTTCGATTTCCTACTTGCATTAATATACTAACAAGATATACGGATTTGTTTAGCGAAATAAAAATGTTATTTCAAATCAAATCAAAATCACCTTATTCGTGTAGGTCACGAAAATGACACTTATAACTGTCAAAAAAAATCTTATTCAATCTACTGCTACTTCGTAAAGGGTTGAGCTAATGAGAAGAAGTAGCAAGAAACTCATTGCCACTCTTTTAAATCATGATTTACATTTTCATCGTTTTACCAATCATTTCAATTACAATATATTATAACATGTAAAGGGATGCAACAAACATACTCAAACGTCAAATGCCATCTCTTACTTCTTAATGTAACCTTTATGTAATGCCATCTCAAGGACAAAGACAAATGATAGACAGCAAAAATGATAGAGTAACTAAACAACTACTTACTTACAAATCCAATCAAACAAACCACAAGCTTTAAATCAATTTTATGATCGTTTTAAACAGTTTTACGGTCAATAGAACCTGCGACAAACTACCGCGTCGTTTAAATTTTATTTACACCGAGACTCGCAGTCCATAAATGTTTTAATGTTATTTGCGCGACGGCGAACTGATTTAAAGTTGCCAATTTCTGTCACAAGATGGCGCTTGATCGTAAAGTTTAACGTTCGAGAACTGTGGGATGTGTTTGCAACTTGTTTCTAAGAGTTTTACTGCAGAGTTAGTGTTTGTTTGTATAATAGTGTTTATATAAGTTTATAGTACATTAATATACAAGCATTTAATGCTCAATATTGCCATAAATCGTTTTATAAAATCTAATCTTATTACTTAAAGATTATATTAAAAGATTATTATATAAACATTATGAAGGTTATATTATGGTGAATTTGTTTTGGGAATAAATCAATTTTCTTTTAATTATTTTCATACTTACTTTTACTTTTTAATATCAAAGATTTTCAATGAAATGAATCAATGTACTTTATCGCTTGGTTGGGGATCACCTGTGGTTGGCACTTTATTAAATATACTGGAAGGGCAGTGACAGGTGAAAATTCGTAAAAGGCGTCATGCAATCGATTCATAAGAGACCAATAACTGCATATTTAGTTTTTTTTTTATTTATTGAACTTTTGGCGTATATCAACCCAAATGATTTGAATTTGAAAATCGAGCAAATCCAACGCCATCTAGCCTTCCAGTAAGTATATAAAGGGTCCTTTTCGGCAACAGAGTCCATTGGTTCAATGGTACAGAGTTTATTTTTTTTAATCTTAAGTCGATTTCCGTCAAAACTTCAAGAGATTTTATAAAAGTAAATATGCAGTTTTCTATAAATCGAGGGCATGACTCCTTTCACAACATTTCCCTAAGTTTCGTAGTTTTCGACATGGCCATTACCCTCCTTCTCAAAATACCACACTTTATATACTTACTGGAAGGCTTTTTTTCATGAAAATTAGGGACGAGATGTGACGTTCAGCTGATAGTAACTGATACGCCCTACCCATTAGAATGCGTGGCGCTCAGAATTCTTGAAAAACCCCAAAAATTCTGAGCGGCACTACCACTGCGCTCGTCAACTTGAGACATAAGATGTTAAGTCTTATTTGCCCAGTAATTTCACTAGCTACGGCGCCCTTCAGACCGAAACACAGTATACTTACACATTACTGCTTCACGGCAAAAATAGGCGCCGTTGTGGTACCCATAATCTAGCCGGCATCCTGTGCAAAGGAGCCTCCCACTGGTAAAATGGATGGATGGCATTAAATTTGCTCTATTTTCACATTTTTGACAAGCAATCATATCTAACAAGTAAGTTGTCTATAGTATTTTCTTTGATTAAAGCGAGTGTTACACATTTAAATCAACCACTTTTTAAAGGATTCAAACGCGTGCAATTGTGTATTTACACTAGTGTTTGCGTATAGGCTTATTTTTTATTTAGCTAACCCGACGTTACATGACCTTTACAGAGCACATTTTTAGGTGGACAACTAAAATTATTATAAAAATGTAACTTGTAAAAAATATTTTGTTTTTTTTATGGAAGAGGAGCACAAACGAGCGTACGGGTCACCTGGTGTTAAGTGATCACCGCCGCCCACATTCTCTTGCAACACTAGATGAATGACAGGAGCGTTGCCGGTGTTTAAGGAAGGTGTAAGGTGTGTTTTAATAAAAAGTATCATATGTCCTTCCTTATAACTTTGTTAATATATTGTGTACAAAGTTTCATGATAATCACTGAAGTAGTTTCGACGTGAAATTGTAATAAACAAACTTACATTCACATTTATAATATTACTAGCTTTTACCCGCGACTACGTCCAAGTTGAATAGTTATTTTGAGCAATTTTTTTATCTTTTAGGATACTTTTCAAATAATACACATATAAACTGCTCTTTCAACTGCTGATAGCGCTCTTCTTTGATACAGCGCATATCCCTTGTCGTTGTGGACAGTCTCTTTAATAGTATTTCTCTGTGAACTTTAATCTCCTATTTCATCCCCGTGTTGGTCCAAGTTACAAAAATGCTCGAACAAATGTCTATAAATTATTTCTTATCAAGTGCCTAAATCCAAAGATTCATGGTTTTATCTTCGATAATGATGAATTTTCATACAAATTGCCATCGCCTATTTCAACCCCACTATTTTGTTTGCAATAAAAGGTACCTAGCCTATGTCCTTATTCAAGCTCTAGTCTATCTCTGTACTAAATTTTATCAAAATCGGTTCGGTGGTTTAGGAGTGAAAGCGTAACAAACAAACTAACAGTCACATTTCAAATATTAGTAGAGATAGTATGAAGGCTCCCGCAGTTCTGAACTGTGAATAAATATTGTTAAGTATTTTAGGCCTAAATAAATGTATGTATGTTCATAGACACATAAGTGAATTTGCTAGAAACTGTCATAACCATAATGTTAACACCAGGAACAGACATAAACTTATAATGCCTACTACTCGGCTAAGTCGAGTTAGTAAGCCTTTTGAGGGGCGATGTTATATGCTTTTACAACAAGATCCCAGAAAATGTTCAAAACAAAATATTACATTATTCAAAAGAATTGTTAAAAAACGTTAATGTGGTAAAGGTTACTATAACATAAATTACTTTCTTAATGATACCACAGATTGGGAATGGAGTGACCGCCCCCAGGCTATTAAATAACAAGTTTAATTGTACAATATTACTTTGTAAACATATTTTTTCCTTTGTTCTTTCGTTCTTCTCAGGTCTGAGGCATTCATTTTGGAATGGGTGGTAGTTTTTGATTTTCAATAAGTGATGTCCTATTTTATTTGTCCTATACTATTTTGAATAAAAATATTTGAATTAGAATACAGTTGAAATTTTGTCATTACATAATTATATAGTGATTGATATAGTGTTTGCTCTGCAAAAGAGAGCTGTTCGTGCTATATATCAGCTTGGTTATAGACAGTCTCTCAAAGAAAAATTTAAAGAAATAAATATTATGACTGTTCATTGTCAGTACATTTATGAAAATTTAATATAAGTTCACAAAAATCGTCACCTTTTTGCTCTTAATAGTGATTTTCATTATTATAACACTAGAAATAAGGGATTGCTTGTAACTAATTCTAGTAGGCTTCATAAGATACATATAGCTGTAAGGGTAAATGTATACACTTCTATTATAAAGTCCCAGCCACTGTTCAGGCATTATCTACAAATAAATTTAAATATTTTATAAAAAAAATGGCTCTGTCGTAAATCCTATTTCTCCACGGCTGAATATCTAAGTGATCGGACCGCCTGGGACTAGATTGTGATTATTTTATAGCGATAGAAATGACTGTACAATATTGTCTATTTTTATTGAAAAGAGCGCAAAAAAAGAATGCTGGGAGAGTTTCTTGCGCCGCTCCTTCTCTCTCAGAGCGCCATTTGTTTCCGAAGCGGTAGTAGTATCTAGTAGTTATTAGAAATGACATCAACAAGAATTCTAAAGGAATAAATTATGAGAAAATAAATGCCTTTTTTATTACAAGTGTAAAAGATCCTGAACGTTACAATATAGAACATATAGTTGAACAAATAGTATATTTTCAATATACGAAAGCGATAATAAATTTGATGATTCATAAAACACACCGTACCTTGAGAAGGTAAGGTTTATTTCACACATTACAACAATATGGCGTCGTGACCTGAATGTCCGGCTTAACGACCATCGAAGTCTAGCGTATATATATATATAGAACTATCGTTTTATTGAAGAAAAATTATATAAAATGTTACATGTTATGTGTAGAGACCTAAAATGAAAAAAGCGAGTAAGTGGAGTGGAGAGACCAGGGAGGCTCCTTTGCACAGGATGCCTGCTAGATTAGGGGTACCACAACGGCAGCTATTTCTGCCGTGAAGCAGTAATGTGTAAACATTACTGTGTTTCGGTCTGAAAGGCGCCGTAGCTAGTGAAATTACTGGGGAAATGAGACTTAAGATCTATCGTTTTAAGGTGACGAGCGCAACTATAGCGCAGCTCAGAATTTTTGGGTTTTTCAAAAATCCTGAGCGGCACTGCACTGTAATGGGCAGGGCGTATCAATTACTCGTCTCTTATTTTCATTAAAACAAACGTGTGGAATGAGCTTCCTTGTGCGGTGTTTCCAGGACGACACGGCAACGCTCCTGTGATTGAATATGAGCGGTGATCATATTTTAACCTCATGTGACCCGTACGTTCGTTTGCCCGCCTCTTCCATAAAAAATGTATTAATGTTATATTTATGTAAAATATTTAAATTATAAAATGATACAATACTCTGAGAAATGTTACTTTAAATCGTCTCCTTGCAGGTCCGTTTATTTACAAAGCACTCCTACAGTCTGCCGGACCTCTGTCGCTTGCATTCGAAATGCTAAATCGAAGTAAATTCTATTTGAGATACTTCAATATCTATTTAAGGCATGTGCCCCACTATTTACTCGCTCAAGTAGCGAACAAAAGATAATGAGTGAATAAAAAATAAAACCAACATTAATAATTGATAGAAAGTAGTTACAACATCCGCACGAATGTTAGTATTTCTAAAGAGAAACTCGAATGGTTTTGGTTTAGAATTAGGTTTCGAATGAATTTAATTCAAAATTTCTATATTTGATAGTAAAATATGTACAAAATTACTTATAATCTACTTATTATAGCAATTTACAATTAAGCCTTATATATGTAGGTCTCAGAAAACTTATTTTACAACCCTATCTACCTGTTGAGGGATAAAACTTTATTATGCTTAAAACTAATAAATAAGGTTTGTGGGGGAAAATCCAGGAAATTGGGAAAATCTGGCTATTTGCTATCATTGTTTTGGTTCCAAAACGAAAACAATTTTATATAACGCTCTACGGCGCAGTCATATCGAATATGGTAGCATTATATGGAATCCCCTCTCCGATCCATTCGCAACGCATTAAGAGTATCCAAATAGCATTCACACGACACCTTGTACACATTAGTACTGGATTCTCTAATCCCCGTTACATACAAACAGACATACCAAGCCGATAAAAGTTGGACAGACTGTGTAAATTATTGTAGTGTCATCGGCCCTAAATGAGTGTGCAAATATTCAATTTAATCTGATATTTTAATGAGGCTTAAAGGCAACTATGATTGTCTGAATCGGGTTCTAAATTCAACATTTTATATGAACTGAATAACTGTTTTACATTGCAGCTTATATACCAAGAAAATTTTAAACAACTGGGTTAAATGCGGCAAATGAGTCAAAATTTCGAGGCCCCAGTGCTCTGTGGACGGCTGGACGTCGCTTCATTGTGTCTTCTACCGCATTTATCACGGGGAGTTTTCCGAAGAATTGTTTCACCTGATTCCACCTTCTCACGACACGCCACAAGTTAGAATATCATCCCCACCATCTTGATGTGTGCGGTTTTCAAGGAGCTTTTTTCTACGTACTACAAGGCTGAGAATGAGCTTCCTTGTCCAATGTTTCTAGGACGATACGACATGGGTACCTTCAAAAAAGCGCGTACACCTACCTTTAAGGCCGGCAACGCTCCTGTGATTCCTCTGGTGTAGCAAGAGAATTTGGGCGGCGGTGATCACTTAACACCAGGTACGCTCGTTTGTCCTCCTTTTTCCATAAAAAAAAATATATTTCGGATTTATTTTTATACGACGTGAAATATCTATATGTATCATTGTTGTAACAATGAAAATCAGTGCATTTATCAATACAGTGAGAGTAACCACCCGTCGCGCTCTTATAATCGCTATAGCGAATAGAATAGTATTACAAAACTATCGGAACTAAACTCACTTCTAACTTCTCGCTAGTTCGTTTCTAGTTTCTACCTCTTCTACGCTTTTAGCTTATCGCTGGTGGTGGAACAACTGCCTTATACTTATACAAGCGACAGTTCGCCTCATCACCTCCGTAGATTCGTTAAGAGCCTACATTCAAATAATATGTCTATTTTTCTGGTCTGCTGTCAGGTCTAGGTCTAATATTTCATAACATAAAGAAATATTACGTAACATAATGTTGCGTAGCAACGCTGCAACGTAAGTGACGAGAATGTCAAGCTTCAAGACATTGTTAATTTCAACAGCTACGTCAGCAATCCTCGTAGCTCAGCGGAAAAGTGTTTACTTTAGACGCTGCAGACCCGGGTTCGATACACCTACCAGTGTATGGAATTTTTTGGGTTTTGTTAAGTTAATGGAAATTTCTAGTAAGTTCAGGATCAAATCGAACAGAAAAAAGGGATGGAAAATGTGTAAGCAGGATAAAAATAGTTAAAAGAATTTTCTAGTTTAATTTAAATTTAAAGATGGATTGGAAGAATCATTTTAAAAATAGAACAGATCCGGGGGTATATAAGCCGTACTAAGCGTGGCCTACGGCAGTTCTAGTACTGACTCGAAAGTGTAAAGAAGAAGAAGAAGAGAAGAATAAGTAGTGAAAAGTGGAAGTGTTCCTAGAAGAAGAAGATAGAAGAGACTTAGTGTTCGGTGCGGTGTGACGCGTTGAAGGTACCGCCGCCCATAAGAGGAACAGCGGCAGACCGGCGAAGTGCAAGTTCAGAAAAAGTGAACGCAAATAAAGACTCGTTCCTATAAGCGGAGTATTATTTCCAATCCCTGACCCACTCCCGTGTCAATAATATGCTCGCTGTTATATGCAATTGTTTCACAGCAGAATTGTCAAACCGTGCGTCAATAAATTCTCTCATAAAATATATGTCCTTACAAAACAAATATCGAAAATAAAAATAATTAAATATAATATTAAATTATGGGTCCTAAATCGAAATAAAACTATCCTATCTCTCAAGTTGGACTAAACTGTACTCCATGAAGTAATCCGAATTAAAATCCAATTATTAGTTTAGGAGTTCACAGGAAACAAACATCATGCAAGATTTATACATACATTATACATGTTACTAGCTGATCGGGAAACGTTGTTTTGCCATATAAATTATTTTTAGAGTTAGTCCGTTTCTTGGACATTGCAACATTACTTTATTTTTCTAAAAATAAACGTATCCTAAGTTACTCCTTATTACATCAGCTACCTGCCAATGAAAGTCTCGTCAAAATCGGTCCAGCCATTTCAGAGATTAGCCGGAACAAATAGGCAGACAGACAGACAAAAATTGTAAAATATGTTATTTTGGTGTATGTACCGTAAATATATTCATATACGTATAGTAAAAAATGGTTATTTCAATATTACAAACAGACACTCCAATTTAATTTATATGTATAGATGAAAGAATCGAATTCTCTGCAAGAATCCTTCAAAGTATCTCGACAATATAGTATTGCCTAGTAGAATATTATTACAGCAATACATCGGAGCGAGTATCAAAAAGCTGCACGTTCGCCAAAGCCGTAATAAAAGATGGTTGATATTAAGATTCGAAGGGCATATAACCTCGCCCCGAGCTACTGGTTATTGGCTCCCCATTTTATGTACCCCGCTGAAATATATGTCAATAGACTGCTCGGATATTTAACAACTATTACAGTTTATTATAACCTTTTTTAGAACGAGCTCGCTAAGGTTTCGATTACATGTTAAACATTAACCCCCTTATTCATAATAGTCTGCTAACTTAAAGCATTGCTAATTCTCTCACTGTCTTCTTCTATTGACCTAAGTCAGAATGAAAACTGATCAGATAACTGTCTTATTCATAATCACTTAGCAGAGATTTGAAACATCGCTAATATACGCTTGTTAAAAAATCTCATTATCTCTTCGATAAAGCTGACGTGACTTATAGTAGCCGGGACCCTTCTATAAACCTATTTTAAGCACTCTAATGCAAAAAAAACATGGCCGACATCGATCAGCTGTTCGTTAATTAATGTGATAAATAGCTTCCCGCTCAAAGTTGTTGGATATCCGTCATAGATTGACAACCGACAGACTTCAAAACTTTGAAAAGTTTGAAATTATTTTGACATCGACTTTTGACAACTGACAAACCATTGACATTGAAAAGAGGAATGTTCCCATTAAAAGTTCCTCGATCATAAGTTAAAATCATGTTTTTTTAGTACGAAATGGCAACATTGCGTACTATAGAGACGTATTAGTTATGGGAGATTTATTTAACAAATATGAATAAGGAATTTTATCGAACGTGTGATAGGCTTATAACACGTTTTAACTAATATAGCTTTATACCTTTGAAAAGCGTTTTAGTATGAATACAGCAGTCAATCATTTATCTATTAAAACGTAGATAAAAAGCATCAGTGGGGTCCACATATTGCCCAACTAGCAGATAGACTCAGCTCTGCGCCATACGCCGTTAGAGAGATTAGAGAGTACACGAATGTTGCGACCACTAGATTAGTGTACTTCAGGTATTTTCATAGCATAATGACGTGCGGTATTTTACTGTGGGGTCATGCTGCTGACATTGATATAGTGTTTGCTCTGCAAATGAGAGGTGTTCGTGCTTTATATCAGCTTGGTTATAGACAGTCTCTCAAATTAATAAATATTATGACTGTTCATTGTCAGTACATTTATGAAAATTAAATATACGTTCACAAGAATCGTCTTTTGCTCTTAATAGTGATTTTCAGTATTATAACATTATAAATTAGGGATTGCTTGTGGAATTATAGTAGGCTTCATTATATACATAATAGCTTTAAGGGTAAATGTAAATACTTTTATAATAAAGTCCCATTTACTGTTCAGGCATTATCTATATATAAATTTAAATGTATTATTAAAAAATTTGCTCTCTCGTTAATCAGCTTGGGACTAGATTATGACTATTTTACAGCAATAATAATGAAAGTACAATATTGTTTATTTTATTTAAAAAGAAACGCAAAAAAAGAATGCTGGGAGAGTTTCTTGCGCCGCTTTTTCTCTCTCAGAGCGCCATTTGTTTCCGAAGCGGTTGTACGAGTAGTATCTAGTATATTAGAAATGACACCAAAAAGAATTCTATAGGGATGAATTTTGAGAAAGTTTAATGCCTTTTAAATCTGAGTTATTCACAATTCAGGCTGGGTTGCATCATATTAGCTGTTATAGTTAAGGTTTAATTAAATTAACGCTGACTTTAACATAGACTGCGGAATGTGTTGTTGTAAAAACTGAAATATCAAGTCAATAGCAAATATATGTTTGAAACTTTTGACAGGTTGCTATTTAGCTATTTTATTTATAACAGTTTAACTTGAGACAACTGGTCCGTGGTTTTTAGTCAAAAGGGGCATGATACAAGGTGATCCACTATCCCCAAAATTATTCATAGCAACATTGGAAGCTGTAATCCAACAATTAAACTGGAGAACTAGAGGCATATTAATCAACGGAACCTATTTAAGCCACCTGTGATTTGCGGGCGACCTAGTACTGCTATCTAAATCTAACACACTACAAGAAATGTGTGAGAGGCTCCTTTGCACAGGATGCCGGCTAGATTATGGGTACCACAACGGCGCGTATTTCTGCCGTGAAGCAGTAATGTGTAACCATTACTGTGTTTCTGTGTTCCTCTTTTACGTACCCCTTGAGGCAGACCATATGCTAGATGGGAAGATGAAATTATTCAGTCGGCTGGCAGTAATTGGTTTCAGCTCAGCACAAAACAGACAAGACTGGCAATCCTTGGAGGAGGCCTTGACCTGTAGAGGGGTTCTTGCAAATATGAACTAAACCAAAAAAAAAACTAAGTACTAAAAATTAGTTTTACAAAAGTTACTTACTCTAGCAATTAAAAATTTGTAACTGGTTGTTGCAAGAAATATGACGCTTTTTTATTTTTATTATATTTATTTATTTAACATTAACAATACCTTTAACCGGCGAAGATTGGACGGTTACGGTTAACAGTCAAAGTTATGATGTCATCTAAAAACTGTCAAATGGTAACTTTAACATGTTTGTTATTGCTAAAGTTAGTTGTTGCAACCCAGCCTTAGATATATTTAAAATGAAAACTTGTTGAGATGAACACTTTATTTTCTGGGTATTTAATGAGACTGAGCTAGTCGTTACAGATAACGATGAGACAAATCAAAATTTACAAGAGTAATTGATACACTGTTATAATTATATATTATATTAGTTTTGGACGGACTTACGCAATTCGCGGTCACGTCCCGTCTCACACTACAGACTTGCGCTCGTAATGCGCGGCTTGACAGTGTGGGGGGAGTGAAACTCGTCGGTGCCAATAACTGAGCCGTGAGTGAATACGATTTAAATAAATAAAGTTAATAATGCAATCATATTAAGCATTGTAAATATAATTTATAAGCATTATTTTGTTGTAAACAAATATTATTTATTTTATAACTAGCTGACTCGACAGACGTTCTGTAGATAATAAAAGAAATACTGTTTTATAGGGGGTTGCCAATAATATTTCAAACCATCAAGAATTATTTCGTAAAAAATGCTCCCCGTTGTTATAATGAAATTATTCCACAGCGGAACTGTCAAACAGTGCGTCACTACAATCTCTCATAGAAAAAATGTCCATACAAAACAAATATTGAAAACTAGCTTCTGCCCGCGACTTCGTGCGCGTGGAACTCGTTTATATCGTAGCTCTTTACAACGATGATACGACTCGTTTGACAGACTCTAGCAGGCAGGTGAATGAATAAGTTTTATTCGCTATTTTCGCTATGGTGGTAGAATTGTGCTGAAGATTACCAACAAAGTGATATTACAAATTACAATGCATTATAGTAAATACATGATAGTATTGTTGTTTAAACAACAATATTGTTATTGTTGTTGCATTAGCTATAGTACTTCCTTATACATTACATTAGTTGTTCTGCCTTGAGGTGCTAGTATGACCAAACTGCTCGGCGAACTTACTCTAGAACAAGCCACGTAAAGCTGCCCGTGTGAGAAGCAGTCCCCCCTTAGGTCAATCCCTGCCGTTTTTAACTACTGACCCTGTGATTTATTAATGGTCATTGCAAAACAGACCTTAAGGGGGAACTGCAACCTTTTAAATTCAAACGGGTAGTCAGATGGTATTAGAGGTATATACATGGATTCACCTCTAGCGCAACCAGTAATGACAATGGCCTCTACCACATTGTTATGTAACGCTTTTATACGTAACCTGGTCCTGTTGTACAACTTGGGAGGGTTCAGATTACGCAGTAACATTACTGGAGCACCCACTTTAAGGACAAGTTTATGGTAGTCCAGGCGGGTTGAGTGCATTCAAGAATTCCACAGGATACTGAATAGCATCATCCGTATTTACTACAGAGTCCACAAGTTGTATTGAAGTTCTGCACCTTCGAACGCCTTCAATAAAGTGTCATTAATGACAGAAGCTTGGTCGTTCTTAGGACTCAGAATAGCACGTTCACACAATCACTCCATGGGTTAATGGGCAGGTTTTGGACATCTGGGTAAATTAGGTCTTGAACGGTGTGCACAACTGACGCAAGTTCTGGTGGAATTACAATTTTGCCCTCAGTTATCGGATATTCTCCATTCCCTATTTTAAGCAAAAGATCGGAGAATTCCCGGCGCACACGTTGCCCTTAAGATGCACACGCATGTTTTTTGTAATGTTTAGTTTTTACAGTGCCACCAGGAGCATTTAAGAAAAAAATGTCCCCAATCTCTCTTTCAATGCTGGCTAGAATTTGTTGATAAACATTTGCCTGTTCGTGTGTCAATAATTCCTCGTGATGCGATACCCAGGGCGCAAGGGTCATTATTTGTCTCTCGTAGATATTTGCGAATATCCAGGTTTACTTATCTTTTTGGTTTAGGTAAACCGAATTGATCCAAATGTTTTCCAGCTTGTGCTAAAACTACATCTTCGATCAATATCAAGCATCTGTTAAACACCTCATTAATGAATAACTCCGCACCATTTTGCAATTCTCTTTCAAGTTGCCGTTTAATGTCGTCCAAAAAACTGTCCCTATATTTTTCCCAAAGGCTTAAGGGATCAGTAAGTTGACAAAAACCTATCATTATTGTGAACAGTTTGCGCAGCTTGAAAGGAGAATCGCACAATGCAGCTTTTTCTAAAGTTGTGTCCCAATGTTTATCGTCCTCTAGCAGTCCAAGGGTGTTACACGCTAATTGAAATGTTGGATGGAGGATACCGTTGACAGTTTTTAAATATTCGAAGGATGTCGGCCCTCTAACCTCATGTAGTAATAAGCGTAGGTGGTGGCACCGGTGTTATTTGGATGTATCGCATAGACCCTACCGAGAAAAACGGCAAAAAAACACGTTTTTTTTATGGAAGCCACCTTAAATATTTATTTTATTCTGTTTTTAGTATTTATTGTTATAGCGGCAAAAGGATCTGTGAAAATTTCAACTTTCTAACTATCACGGTTCATGAGCCTGGTGACAGACAGTCAGATAGACAGACAGACAGATAGGCAGACGGACGGACAGCGGAGTCTTAGTAATAGTGTCCCGTTTTTGCCCTTTGGGTACGGAACCCTAAAAAAAATTGAGGTGGGCACTCCATACCATACATGTAACCAAATGTCAAAAAAATCTATTTAACCCCCTATTTTTATAGCTCAAAAAAAGAGTTTCACTTACACACTTTGCACCCCTATTTAGCTTCTGCCTGCGACTCCTTCCGCGTGGGTCTCGTTTAAATATTATAGCGCCATACAAACCTCCACACACCCCATTTCATGCCCTTGGCGGATGATTTCCGGGATAAAAACTATCCTATGTCCTTCCCCGGGTTTCAAACTATCTCTATACCAAATTTCATCTAGATCGGTTCATACAAACTTTGCACCCCTTTTTTACCCCTTAAGGGGTAGACTTAAGACTTTTTTCAAAACGCTGAAAGTAATTTTCTTGTATTGAAATAAGGACTCCATACGCAAAGTTTCAAGTCTCTTACTTATAATTTTACTCCATCCCCATACAAACTTTGCACCCCTTATTAACCCCTTTAGGGGTGAATTTTTACAAAATGCTGAAATTTATTTTCTTGTATTGTAATAAGGAGTCCATACGCTAAGTTTCAAGTCTCTTACTTAAAATTTTACTCTATCTCCATACAAACTTTCAACCACCTTTTCACCCCTTTAAGGGTAGAATTTTCAAAAATTCCTTCTCAGTGGATACTTGCGTTATGTAAGCTACCCGTTGTGAAATAATCAGCTTTCTAGGTTCAACGGTTTGGGCTGGGCGTTGATTTAAGTGAGTGAATCATTCAGTCAGGACTTTCACGTTTATATATATAGATAAAAATAATTATGGATCCCAAATCGAAATAAAAACTATCCTATCTCTCAAGGTTTACTAAACTGCACTCCATGACGTAATTCCCCATTAAAATCCGTTCCGTAGTTTAGGAGTCCATCGCGGGCAAACAACGTGTCACGTAATTTATATATATTAAGAAGATTACAGAGCTTTGTGTATGTTTCTTTTTCTTTATTGAATAGCAAAATGTAAAAATAATGTTAATGGTAAAATGTATAACAATGACGCCCATACGTGCCCAGAAGTTTTACCATAGTCAATTGTAAGTACATTTGAATCTTTATTAGTACAAATATCAAATAAAAAAGAATCAATAAATGAAAAGTATTCGAGTTTATTGAATTTTACTTTTTAAGATGTATACAGTTTGCGTTTCGGATGTCAATTGTAACGAATACCTTGGGCATAATACGGCATACTTGAAACTCCATACAGGGCCAGCACTAAACTACTTCTAAGTATTGCAAGTGAGTCGGCGTTTGGAAATCGAGGAGCGAATACCGATGCTACATTTCCAAGAGGTAGTAAAATCGGATATGGTATTTATTTTGCGATGCATGAATTACTTTGACGTGTATCATTTAATGCGGCAGAAAAGCATCTACTGAATACACTATTATATTATCTTTATTTCGATTTTTTTTAATTTTAATAGTAGAGTATAAAAATATTACAAAAAGCTCAAGGGAAATTTCTAGAAAAATATTTAAACCAATTCTCGAAAAAATTTTTTACGATAATCATACTTTAAGGATTTTATTTTTTCTTTGATATCTCAAACTGTGCTCTTAAAAGTAATAAGAGTACCACGTGTATTTCCATAAAATAATGATGATTTATAGAACTTAAAAACTTAGCTAGGAAGTTTAAAATTATATTACTTAGGTTTTTATAAATATATTAGATTCGTACGATTTGTTCCTAAAATATTATTATATAGTGTTATATGAATGACACAAACTATATAGCTCAAAACTAGGTATAGCTTATAAGTACTATGATATAAAGTATCAAAAATAGAAAGAAAAAAATTACATGAATTACATCTACCGCATTGGAAACAATTTCAGCTTCAGAATAATTTAGTCCCAGCCTGTCTCATCATTAGATAATCTTCAGGTGATTGATAAGATTCAACAAGATACCAGTGGGAGGCTCCTTTGCGCAGGATGCCGGCTAGAATATGATTACCACAACGACGCTTTATCTGCCGTGAAGCAGTAATGTCGCGCCATACCTAATGAAATTACTAGGCAAATGAAACTTAACATCTTATGTCTCAAGGTGATGAGCGCAATTGGAGTGCCGCTCAGAGTTTTTGGGTTTTTCAAGAATCCTGAGGGGCACTGCATTAGAATTGGCAGGGTGTACCAATTACCATCAGCTGTACGTCCTGCTCGTCTCTTCCCTTACTGAGATAAAAATCACAACACAGCTATTTAAATTAAAAGTTGATTATAATTTTTTGTTTGTTTTACCGCATCCGATTTTTCCTCAATCCATGTTGGAGCACCTTAACTTAGCTACTTTATCTGAGAAGTGTATACCGTTGAAAGAGAGACAGTTGAAGGGCGAAGGGCAGTTTACATTCAACACACGTTTACTCTTTTAAACTTTCCGTAACACGCTCCCGATTATCAAGATAATGGGACTTTTTCAATGTAACTGGAAAAAGGTTAAATACAAACATGTATTTCAGTTGACGGATAAATAAATCATATAAAATATGTCAAAAAGAATCATTGAGAGCAAAATTTAAAGAAATAAAAATCTTGACTGTTGCCTCCAATATATTCTTGATAATGTTATGTGTGTGTACATAGGCACATAAGTGAATTTGCTATAAATTGTCATAACCATAATGTTAACACCAGGATCAAACATAAACTTATAATGTCTACTACTCGGCTAAGTCAAGCTAGTAAGGCTTTTGTGGGGCTTTATATATGCTTTTACAACAAGATCCCAGAAAATGTTTAAAAATTTGTATTACGAAATTCAAAAGATTTCCTAAAAAACGATTGTGTGGTTGTGATTGTGATAACATAAATGACTTTCATTATTAATGGGTGGTAGCTTTTGACTGTCAATAAGTAATATCATATTTTGAATAAAAATATTGGAATTTGAATCGTTCTATTATTTATTCTATGATAATATCCTATATTAAGTAATGGAGAGTCGCTCCCAATGTTCCATGAAGAAAAAATAAACATATTCAAAAAATTAAGAGTCTCTTGCACTCATTCCACTTGCAATGTTTTGGATTATAATAAGTGATTAAGGCGAAGAGTAAGCAGAAAACAATCAAACAAGGGGTTTTTAGACAAGTTTTTTGGTGAAAATATAGCATTTCGAGCTATGAACACTACTTAATCCTGTTACACATATACTTAAGTCTTATTTGTAGGTTTCTAATGCTTGCTGTTGGTTATAGTTTTCACTCCAGAGCCTTTTTGAACTACCACTTTTCCTTGCAGTTAAACAAGTTTTTTGGCATGGCATGACGCATTTTTTAGTACAACTCTCAAAAAAGTTATTCTTATAGCTTTACTTTTTTGTGTACGTATATATACTCAGATTAGTAATGAATAACGAGGATTGTAAGCATATAAACTGTTTTCCACGCAAGAATTTTGAAAATATTGGCTTTGTTACATAGATGGCGGGCCGGAAGCCATGAACTCATATTGCTCAAGGTCGCTGGCATTTAGTGTCGCCATATACAATGCCATCAAAAACATACTAGTAAAAAATCCAAGTCTCGCAACTCAGTTCTTCTACCGTAAAAAGTTGTGAGATCCATGTAATACCAAGTCGGTCAATTCAATAAGCTAACCAGAAACATCTTATAGTGACCATATCAATTTTAAAAATCCTTTATGCTTTAAATAAATTGATTAACTTGGCATTCGTACTTAGCCTAGCACAACACAATATTTAATAATAATAAACTCTCGAACAATACATATTTGAGGTCCTTTATTCAAATAAAAGAAATCTTATAACTATATTTACAATACTATATGTGGGACTTAACCTGCGTTTACACTCCTCTCATGTCCAAGTTACGTCAGTTGGTGCTGGGGCTGCCGCTTCGACTGCCGAAGACACCAAATATGTCGGTTTCAGAGTCTTACATCTTCGTGCAGTTTGGTGTCGAGACACTTGGCCCGTGGGTCCAGAGGCGCGCAGAATGTACAAAGTACTATCTTCGCACTTCAATAAGGCTACTGGAAACCCAAGCGCTGCCAGCTATTTCGGTCAAAGGATTCTAGTTCTACCTAAAACGAAGTTATAGGGGGTCGAAAATGGGCTGAATTTCTTCGAAAAAAGGATGGTACGGCCCGTGCCGTTTATTTCTGCCGACTTGACCGAGATACTGCCGTGCCCCCATGTTATGAATAACAAATTTGAATTGCAGAGCTTAGGAAAGGAAGGGGAAAATTGACAACCTGACAACAAAAATTATCTTAAACTAAAAATCTTTAAAACCAGCTCTCGGAAACCATAAAAGTATTACAGAGAATTAGTTGCTATAAATTGAAGGCGTTTACCCCAATTTACCGCGATCCAGCCACGGAGAAGATATGAGCATGTTTCTCATACAAGTTATTTAGTAAATAAATAAGAAAGGCGAACCGTGCCTCGGGCAGGCCAATATTGGATTATCCTACCTTGTTGATTTTGCTACTTCTAGAGATAAATTTTATTAGTTAATTTATTGTTTTACTGGTTGAATGTTTACAAAATTGTGTGATGTTATGGAACACCACACACATAGCCTATCGGTTATTTTGCATTATTTACCACTGATTCGTAATGCTGTTTACAAATAGAAAAATACAAATACAAAATGTTTATTTTCTTTAGCAAGTATGTACATAAATCAATATTCATGATCTCCTGAGCCTCCTTTTAAGCACTATAGCCCCTGTGTTAGAAGACTCCGTTCTTCCATAGCTTATTAATATTTATTACATTATTTACAGACAATCCAACTCTAACTACTAAGAAATATATCTAAAATGTATGTATAGTAACAAATAAGGTGTGGGTGTGTTGTGAGTGATAAGTAAGGTGTGAGAGATATAATGAAGTGAAGTGTTTAATTCAAGAGAAATCGTAAAGAAAAATCTATTCATATAACAACACGTATTTGAATTTAATTTTTATTACTTATGCGAGAAAAGAAGTAAATGTCTTGGCGCTCACTGTTGCGGTTGAAAAAGATCCGTTTGCCCATTTTAGAATACGCGCGTGCATTGTGTGCGAAAAGTTTACTTGTCACACGCAAAATATACTTGACACACGATTATTTCAATATATCAAAACTGAATTGAGGTTGACGTGTCTGACAGTTTAATAAAATTATATTTTAAGTTACAGAAATTTAAAAACGAATATGGAGTCGGAAATAATACATAAATCGTCGCGTTTTTAATACAAAATAGTAGGTGCAACTCGTGCGACGTTGTCGATTACCCACTCAAGCGAATTTTCAAATATAATATTATTATTACTTCAGTGACAACTCTGTGGAAATTTCCCCTTAGATGAAATCTTAACTAAGAAGTTAAGAAACGAATAAAGATAAAAACAAGCTGCAACCCTTTTGTTTTTACGACGGTCCAACAGACCAATGTTGGCGTTTGAATCAAATCTGACAACCAATCAACCCTTTGCTATAAAGCTGGCTGTATTAGGATTGCCAGACGAGGCTTGCTATTTGACATATTATTATGTTTTAGGATGAAAGATCCGACGTTTCTGTTGGTATTCGTGTCTCCCAAAGAGATATAATTTATACAAACACCGTTATTATTAAATTATCATAAAATGTTTATTAATTTGTCAGTAAAACCATATCAATAAATTATCCCGCAAAAATAGCAAATCATTGACAATTTTTAACGACTGTTACTACATATCTGCGTACGTTCAATTCACAATTCTATTAATAAATCTATTGGCAAACATGACCTCGTTCCCCCCTGCCTCGTTCCTGGCCTCGCGTTACCCCTATCCACCACCGATGGAATTACTACATTGATACACTTGCATTGATAAAAAAAACTTAGTAATATACACCACTGATTTTAAAGTACTTAAGAAAAAAGTGGGGCTGCTAAGAATAGCTCAAAAAGCCGGCTATTACAATTAATATTACAAAAAATCTACTTAAAATTACAATTGATTTAATAATAAAAACTCTGACATATTTATTTATGTTGTATTTTATTAATGAAATTGTAGCAAGCAACGTGGTGGAAAAGTACGGCGCCGTAAAAGATTCATCCAACGATTTATGAATGAAATTGTGAACTGTGGTCAAGGATTTGATTTTTTTCATGATAATTTTTTTGCAGTCTTTGTTTATAAATGTGTTCAGTAACGGTAAATAATACTCCAGGTTTTCGTGGTAATTTTAAAATACTGATGCCAGTCTATTCCCTTATATTTCTGAGACAAGACTTCTTTCTTCTTCCAACACCTCTTTTCCCGGCATTTTTCCCATCAATATAGTTTGTAGCAGGCGGTACATAGGTACCGCCTGCTGCAAACTACCGTTGCGCAGTATATTCAAACTCAAATATTTTTATTCAAAATAGGATATAAAATCACTAATTGAAAGTCAAAAACTACCACCAATTCCAAAAGCCTCAGACCTGAGAAGAACGAGCGCAACAAACTCGGCGGGCTGATTTTTTTCATAAAAATGGTTACATGGTTAGAAAGTAATATCGTACAAATAAAACGTTTTATTCAATAGCCTGAGGGCGGTCGCTCCAATCCCAATCTGTGATATCCTTATGAAGGTCATTATGTTATAGTAACCTTTACCACACAAATGTTTTTTGACAATTTTGGATTTAAGCATCGTAATACTTTTGTTTTGAAGATTTTCTGGGATCTTGTTGTAAAAGCATATACATCGCCCCACAAAAGACTTACTAACTCGACTTAGCCGAGTAGTAGACAGTATAAGTTAATGTCTGTTCCTAGTGTTAACATTATGGTTAAGACAGTTTCTAGCAAATTTACTTATTTGTCTATGAACATATATTACATCATCAAGAATATAATATTGAGAAGCAACAGTCAAGATGATAATTTTTTTGAATTTTACTCTCAATTATTCTTTAGGGCCTAGATATATATAAATAGCACGAAAAGACCTCTTCTGTAGTATAAATATTATATTAATATCGACAGCGTTGTCCCATAGCAATATACCATAGGACAATATAATACTATGAAAATAACTAAAGTACACTAGTCGCGCTGTAGCTTAGGTCAGTTAATTGTCTAATCTTTTTAACCGCGTATGCTGCGGAACTAAGTCTGTTCACCAATCCTACAAAATGGGTGCCCCATTATAATTTGGAATCCAGAGTAATGCCAAGAAATATAGCAGATTCCACCGGTTTTATCACCTCTCCGTTTAAAAAAATACTTGCATCTTCATTTTTGACATTTGGTACGATAATTTTTTATATTTCGTTTTCTTGCTATTTAACAATAGGTTATTAGCGCTAAACCAGTACATGATGTCTGATAGAATATCGTTTACTTCCTCATGCATACCATGGTTTCTTTTCATTTCAAATATCAGTAAAGTGTCGTCCGCAAACAATACTACTTTATGTTTTTTGTTCCATAAGACAAGATCATTTATATAGATAAGGAAGAGGAACGGTCCAAGGATAGACCCTTGTGGTACCCATTCTGAGAGGAGTCCCAGGAGATCTCCTGCCATTCACGTCAATCTTTTGAATTCTATTGTTTAGATATGAAATTGACAAAAATCAGCTGAACGTCCTGTTCATCTCGTTCCGTATTTTCATAAAATAAAATAAAAGTTCATTTCATACCATAGTGACATAGCTTCATGATCAGCGTTGACTGTTGAACACAATCAAAAGCCTTAGATAAATCACAGAAGTGCATTCTGCGATTCTTCCCAGGCATCAAAAATATTCTTGATTAGCTCAACACCTGCATCCGTTGTTGAATGTCAGTGACAATTTTGAAAAATGTTCACCACCTAGAAATGCCTCTTTCGGTTTAAATATTGAATTGCATGATTTGTTTTTTTTCTTGCTTAATTTTTATTTTAGTCTCACATTGATATATTTAATAGTTCATATTGTATTTTAATTGCTTATAAATTATTACATATTATAATTTTTGTAGTTTTTCAAGTATTTTTAGCTAGCATTTAAGGCGACACTAAATGCTAGCGACCTTGAGCGATATGAGTTCACGGCTGCCGGCTTGCCATCTATGTGCCAAAGCCAATATTTTCAAAATTCTTGCGCGGAAAACAGTTTATTTGCTTACAATCCTCATTATTCACTACTAATCTGAATAAATGT
>CATIXQ010000037.1:4776582-4800161 GCA_949711755.1 Leptidea juvernica | reverse complement strand
GCACATACAAAAACAGTTCCTCTGAAACAATGTAGTTCTACAGTAGCTTACTTTTAGTTTAGTTACGATTTATGTGATGTTACGATTTTTTTTTCGAGAGGAGTAAAATAAATTTACGTATTGAAGAACCCGAAACGGGGCCCATATGTCGGGCTCGGGTGTAAACACCCCCTACCGACTAAAAAACTCCTCTGCGCTGATAGACCTGAAGGCTTTTACAGCGAAGCCGGGCGGGGGCCTTGGAGGCCGAAAATGTAGCTCACAGGCGCGGGGCGCCTCGGAAGGAGACTCGAACCTCGGGCCGCCTGCTCACTAGGCTGGATGGAGAGAAGATCACTAACGATCTAATATATCTGTTAGTCCAGTGGACTCTAGGTTTGAAGAGAGTTTGCATCGCCGGCGAGTGCGGTGATATATGTATGTAAATATGTGTGAGTGTATGTAAGTGTGTGATTTGTGATGTGAGTGTGAGTGTGAGTAGTGTTATAATGTTACGATTTTATTATAGGCATAGAGAGACGAACGTAACAGCTACTGGAAAACAAATGAAATGTAATATTTTATTGTTATGCTAACATTAAATACAGTAAATGGATAAACCCGAAGTAACAATGTTATAACTTCCAAATTACATGGCTTGCTTGATAAATTTTTCAGGCTGCTGCTTCTGATTGCGAGAATAAGGCTTTTACTGCCAGCCTCCATTGCAAGATTGAATTTTTACGAGAGCGCGAATAAAGTTACAAAATAAACGGGATATGAAACAATTATGGTTGCTTCTCAGATTAAAGATTGGTCTCCGCTGCGCTCCAACTAGATTTGTTTTTTAATGAAAATAAGGGACGAGACGAGCAGGACGTTCAGCTCAGATGGTAATTGATACGCCCTACTCATTTCAATGCAGTGCCCCTCAGGATTCTTAAAAAGCCTAAAAATTGTAAGCGGCAGTTCAATTGCGCTCGTCACCTTGAGACATAAGATGTTAAGTCTCATTTGCCCAGTAATTTCACTACAGGTAATGTTTACACATTACTGCTTCACGGCAGAAAAAGGCGCCGTAGTGGTACCCATAATCTAGCCGGCTTCCTGTGCAAAGGAGCCTCCCACTGGTAAAATATTATTCCACCTTCGCACGACACGCCACAAGTTACGATATCATCCCCACCATCTGGATGTGTGGCGGTCCTCCACAGTGCGGTTTTCAAGGAGCTTTCTTCCTCGTACCACGAAGCTGTGGAATGAGCTTCCTTGTGCGGTGTTTCCGGGACGATATGACATGGGTACCTTCAAGAAAAGCGCGTACACCTTCCTTAAAGGCCGGCAACGCTCTTGTGATTCCTCTGGTGTTGCAGGAGAGTATGGGCGGCGGTGATCACTTAACACCAGGTGACCCGTACGCTCGTTTGTCCTCCTATTCCATAAAAAAAAAAAAAAAAAAAAAAAAAAAAAAAAAACCCTACTTTTAATCACGGCAACTATCAGATGCTGGCGTGCGTGGCATTTTGACACTAAATGGCATCTATCAAATTTTGTAACATACAATACATTGAAATTAATAAAATACTTACTGATGATATATGATCCCAGTGTCTTTCTTATTTCCTGTAGTATTTATTACTTTTACAAAGTTTTACTACGCATCCCGATATTTAGTTTCAATTATTAGCAAAGTTTAACAGAACATATTGTGTCACGTCAACGTCACACATCGTTCGAGACTGGCTCGAATACGTTATTGGGCGAAGTAAATGTTGCCGTACTTTGCGACTACGCCTGCGGTATCTAGTTGGAGCGCAGCGGAGACCAATCCTTAATCTATGGGTTGCTTTAATAATGAATCGCATTTCTTATTTTAAATATACTGGCTTTATGTGATGTGACTCTATGTCTAAATTTAAAATGAAGAAGAAAATGAAGATTAAGAAGAAATTGTGAGGTTTTTTGAAGTTATACTTCTTTTGGCGCGATGGAGAAAAATGATTAGAGTGAATTTTTACGATGCGCGCGCACAACGACACCTGAATTCTATGTTCAAGTTAACTATGTTCAAGTTGTATATTCTAGTATTTTTATATTTAGAACACGTGTTTCGTAACAGTACAATTAAACAGTGTGAATAAATATTAGTTTGGTGTTTTTATTAAATGAATTTCATATACGACGGTGATAGTATTTACTAATAATTTATTAGTATATCTATATATATTGAATATTAGTGATAAAACTGATTTGAATAAACTGTTTTGAGTGCATTTATAGATTTGAGGTTAATTGTCGGTATGTATAATTTATTTACATCGTTTTTTAAAAATTATTACATTATTATGTAAACAATATTTTCTTTTTTTGTTTTGTTTTATTTCTGGTAAGTATATTAACAAATTTTGTGTATAAATAAAAAAAATATTTCATTTTCTATACTTGTTTATATTAACCTTAAATTCTGAGTGTTAATACTATCTTTGATCTTAACTATTTGTTAAAATTTGATTTATTTTTCCATACGCCAAAGAAGTATAACTTCTAACGCGTGTATATAAATACACACACTCTTTTTTTTATTCTTAGGAAACAATTATACGTCAGAGCTGACCGTCGGTCGAGAGTTTCTCGTCACCTCCGCAGTCCCTGCAATTTAATCGAATCGGCTTCAAATAGATAAAATATAATGTAAAATAATAAATATCGTGAGTATTTTTTTATGAAAATAAGGGACGAGACGAGCAGGACGTTCTGCTGATGGTAATTGATACGCCCTTCCTATTACAAAGCAGTGCCACTCAGGATTCTTAAAAAATATCTGAGCGGCACTACACTTGCGCTCGTCAATAATTTCACTAGCTACGGCGCCCTTCCGACCGAAACACAGCTATGCTTACACATTACTGCTTCACGGCAGAAATAGACGCCTTTGTGGTGGAAAGGAGCCTCCCACTGGTATCCGGAATAAATCAAAAAGGAATTCTGCCCTCCGAATGAGCTGTATGAAAAAATTACATATTTCAAATGTACCTACCTAATGCAATTTACCTACGAAATAAAATATTTTTGATTTGATTTGATTTAATTATATATGTGTTAAAATTCCATTAAAATTCCAATAATAAATGGTTAAAAACATGATATATATTACAATTGTTTATATTTTTATAGCACATTCGGAGAATTCGCAAAGATTTCCTAAGGCGGTTCTACTTTCTATATTTCCTCGCAATTTGTACAGAACTGCATGCAGTGCCAATTTCATAATACCCTCATGTAAATCGCTTTATGTCTATTCGCTCGAGATTTTATTTAATAACATTACTGTTAGAAAATTGTATTTGAATCGTGTGCCATTTTCATATTTCGATTTTAGAACTGTCAAATTTTAAATATTATTCCCCATAGATTATTATTATATTATTACCCATAGATGCATTAAATTGAATTTAGGGGATGATTGGCCCCTTGGATCGGTCTGTCTTCTTGTAAAAGGTTTTAAAATAGTTGTCTGGTGGACATATGTAAAAATGGAGCATCAGAATTCACGTGAAGTTAAGTAATTATTTTGGGAGCTTTAAAGCGTCTGCAAAGCAATACGGCCGACGGCAAGTGTCTGGGAGTATTGGCGACTTATTTTTAAGGATATTGCCTAGAATATACGTAAAATCAGCTTGGAGAATTTACGTGAGGTAAGTAATGTTTTTACGTACCTTGATTACCTGATACCGGAAAATTGGCCGTCTAAGCAAGCTTCTTAGTACATACTAACACTACTTAATCATCCACATTTCCTTCGTTAGAATATACGTGACGTCTGGTGGCCCTGGGCTCTTACTCTATTAGTTTTTTTGTTTCAAAATAGTTGTCTTGGCTTGATTATTTTTGGTGTCAACTAAATACATACAACTACTTAAGAAATTGCGCTCTGAGAGAGAAGAAACGGTACTAAGGGTCTGAATGAATACTCTTAATGATGTACGGAATTAATTGAAAGAAGAAAAGAAAGAAAAGCGTTTAATTAACAAAACACTCACAGTATAAAAGTACAAAACAAACCGAATAAGAACGCATTTAAATAGTGATTGATTTGACATTGTATAATAAAACACTTTTACGAACCACTTGAAAGGAATATATGTCGCAGGGAAATGATAATAACAGAGATTTGGTCAATTTCCGAAGTGATTTGATCAAATTACTGAGTATGTTTAAGGAACAACACGATTTTATCATTTCTCTAAACAAATCTAGTGATGTGATCAAATGCCAGGGTTGGTTCCGTGAAATGACAATAAGTGACGCGACTAGAAGAACTTAGGATGTAAAAGCGCACGAAGCGAGTTTCAGACTTGAGTCAAACAGTCAAACACCGACACGGACAGTTGGAATGGTTTTCGTGGTTTGTTTTTTTTTAATAATATGGGCCCCGCGAAGCGAGGCTTCTACTTGGCCTTTAGAGAAACTATTATCTGTTTTGAGGTTAGGTTACATTAATTTGATTTTCAAGAGACTGGTGCGTTACCTTCTCATGTGAGTGGGGGAGTGAGCCAGGGGACAGAGGACATCTCCCTCCCTCCCACTACCCCTCTCACCCCCTCCACCTGTGACACGATACTAAATTCTTAACAAATTATGTCTAAGTCTTACCAAATAAACCTTATAAGTACCAAAGAAAATACTTTTTGTCATTTCACGGAACCAACTCTGGTATTTGGTCAAATCACTAGATTTGTTTAGGGAAATGATAAAATCGTGTTGTTATTTTAACATATTCCGAGATTTGACCAAATCACTGTTTTGATCATATCATATATATATATATAGAATTTGGCAAACAACGAATACGGCTATACCGGCTTGAACCCTCTGCCTATCCTAATAATGGACGAAGAAACCAAAAAAAAAAACCAATGTTGCAAACGTCAGAAAATTTTATGAAACAACTTCACCCTGTTATTTTTGTAGTACAGTGATGCGCGCGCATCTTAAAATTTCACTCTCATTATTTTCTCCTAACGCGCCTAAAGAATTATAACTTCAATATTACAATTACCAAAAATATACCAAATATAATATCTATTCATAATAACTAAAACCATAATATAACACCAAAACAGAGACCACTTCATCAATACTATCATAACTGAATGTTGGTACTAATTAGAATGTCAAAATATTATCATAACAATTATTGGAGAGTTTCTATGCAGTGCAGGAAATGGGTTCTCCGACTCAGGATTATCTGTGACACGACCGCTGCTATGAAACAACACTGATTTTCAGCGGTGCCCGTTTAACTGTGGAGATACAGTACTATTGTTAATTACAATATTTAACTTATAATTTTCATACACCCAGCATACCGGATAGCTGCTGCAGTGAGCTTGAGTTCTTTTAAGGCGAAGGGTAAACAGAAAACACGCATTCAAGGTGTTTTTAGACAAGTTTTGTGGTGAAAATGTAGCATTTGGAGCTATGAACACTACTTTATCCTGTTGCACATACCCTTAAGTCTTAATTGTAGGTTGCTAATGCTTGCTGTTGGTTAAAGTTAACACTCCAGAACTATTATGAACTACCAGTTTTCTTTGCAGTTGAACAAGTTTTTTCTCGGCATGATCGTGTAGGTACATTTATTCAGATTAGAAATCAATAATGAGGATTGTAAGCAATTAAAATGTTTGCGCCTGTTAAAATGTTACATTTTCGACGCAAGAATTTTTAAAATATTGGGTTTGTTACATAGGAACCGTGAACTCATATCGCTCTAGGTCGCCGGCATTTATTGTTGCCTTAAATACAGAGTTTGGAAGAGAGAGGTACATTGTTAGACTTAAACTTACATAAACTAATTCACAATTTAATTGTTAGCCCAGACTTGCTGACGAAACTATATATTAATGTAAGCCAACACCCATGGTTTGCACTAATGAAAGTTAATACAAACCTCGCTTAAAATTCTCCAATCGAGTAAATGTCAAGACAATATAATGAGTAACTAAATAAATTACCAGACTTGGGCATTGGTGCAGATTGGCTTACAGCATTTATAAATAAATGTACTAAAATTCATAAGAAGTAAATACTGTTGTTTTTTAATGGACTTTTTTTGGATTCTAATGGATTTTTATAAACTGTAATTTAACTAACATATTTATCTACTGTAATCCAAGTTTGTATAATATGGTAAGGAAGGTAACAGCTATTGAATGATGTGTAACCCTGTAAGTTACGTATCTGTACAATTAGATATATATTTTTTATTTTTGTATTAGTGTGCGATTGTTCGGTACTTTTTATGATAATAAGGGACGAGACGAGCAGGACGTTCAGCTGATGGTAATACGTCCTATCCATTATAATGCAGTGCCACTCAGTATTCTTGAAAGACCCAAAAATTCTGAGCGGCACCACAATTGCGCTTGTCACCTTGAGACATAAGATGTTAAGTCTCATCCGCTCAGTAATTTCACTAGCTACAGCGCCCTTCAGGCCGAAACACAATAATGCTTACACATAACTGCTTCACGGCAGAAATAGACGCCGTTGTGGTACCCATAATCTAGCCGGCATCCTGTACAAAGGAGCTACTGGTAGGAGATACTTAAAGCTAAATAAATTATAGAATACGAATATTTAGGTCTATATTTTCAGTTGGATGGCCCGGTAACTGGTAACAGACTGCACTAAGTAATTTCCCATGAGACAGTACTCTAGATGCATCCTTAACTAAACTCTTCAACTGCATAATTGATTGTAATTTAAATGAAGGTGGAATATAAGTGCTTTCAAATGTTTCATGTTTACTCTTTTGTGTCAACAACCAAGTAGTTGTGTGGTTATGCAAATCCACGATGCATTTGAAATCAAATCAAAAGAGAAAAAAATATATTTTATATTATAAAATTATGTGTGTTAATACGTTGTTAGGGGCGGGGCACGAACCGTACCTTTTCTCAAAAAAAATCCTTGCAATGATCTAGCACACCTTGAATTGGTATTTCGTTAATAATAACTCTTCTCAATGAGATTTCAATTTCTTTGATTTAAAGGACCACAATCGCATAAAATTATGCAACAGGGTTTCAACTACACTGTTAAGAATCTACATTTGAGTCCCCGAGGGTTGAGAGGTGTTCACTTAGTCTGGAGCGCCCCCGTTAGCTACAGTTTACATATTATGATTGATTAGTAAAGTAATTAATTATAATAATAAGAAATAAGTTTTCTAAGACCTACAATATACATATTAGTCTTGATTTGTAAAGTATCAACCTTAATAAGCACTTTTGTAAATATTTATTAACAAATAAATAAATTTGTAATTTAATGTGTAAAATTTACCAACTGCCAGTGAAGACCTATGTTTAAATAAATGTTTATCTACACCCATGCTTTAAATCCTCTATTGAAGATTCTAAGACAGCTTATATTTATTATTAACTTATTGCCAAGATTAAAACACCTAATGTCCCTATGACCAATATCCAAACGAGCGTTGTAATGAAATACAGTACAACATTACAACACTCGTTTGGGTGATGTAATGGTTACTAGGACTGGCTTTTTTAATGTAGTAGCAGTAAGCTAACATTTTCAGAATTTTTATAGAGGATTTATATTATGGGTGTAGATAAAGTCTTGTATGCAACTGTTGATAATTAGGTATTTAAACACTCATGTGATACTATTATCACACATTCGTGTTTTAATATCCCTTATTACACAACATTCGCATAAATAACTATTACAATATGTTATTATGTATAATGAATTCATTTAAATAAAGTGTATAAGCGTGAATATTTTCGTAAAGCGTTACGACTCGAATCTTGGATTGCCCTCTGGAAATAAATACCACCCACCCACACGAGCGCGTCATAGTGATTGTTTTGCAAATAAATCTAGACATAATAATTCACCAGTTGTCAAAGATAAAAAATTGTGTTCTTGATCTTAATATCCATCATATAAGGACTGGATTCAGGTAACTCCGCGACACTAATCCGGGCAATAATCGATGAATGTCGCGCTCTAGATCGAACAAACCCCAGATGGTACAAACATAAGAAGATTTAGAGCGAGCATTTATATATAGTTATGAAAAAAAATTGAGTGTCTGTTTTTTATGTCATAGTTATTTTTGCAAAGTATTTGAATGATTGTATTTTAGAATAAAAATGTTATAAATAAAGGGGTCCTCTTACCAGAATGTCTATTTCAAAACTGTCTATCTATTTTTCCGGCTGAATAGTAAAGCAGTGAGGAAATGTATAGACGTACATCTAATTTAAAGTAATATACCCTATCCTTTACAACGCTCTGAAGTTCCGGAAAGTACGCTAATCACCATGGGATATAAAATGTTAAGTTTAATGGCAAAGCTACGGCGCCATTCAAGGTATTCAAATATCAATGAGGGTAATTTTATATTTTATTTACACTTATTAATTATTATTACTTCAATGATTACTTATTTTTGTATATTTTTTTCATCCGACTACGAGGCAAAAGGGGGTAAGGTGCATTTTTCATCTCTTAATGCTTGATCCAATTTTGATAATTATAACATCCACTCCATTGTCCTCATGATGGGAACATCCCTTAAAAACATCACAGTAATCAAAATACAATATGGCGACAACAGATTCAAATTCAAATTAAAATATTTTTGTTCAAAATAGGATGTGACATCACTTATTGAAAGCCAAAAAAACTACCACTTAAGGCGAAGAGTAAGCAGAAAACACGCAAACATGGTGTTTTCAGACAAGTTTTGTGCTAAAAGTATAGCATTTCGAGCTATGAACACTATTTAATCCTGTTACACATATTCTTAAGTCTTATTTGTAGTTTGCTAATGCTTGCTGTTGGTTATACTTAACACTGCCGAGACTTTTTGAACAACCACTTTTCTTTGAAGTTAAACAAGTTTTTTGGCATGGTGCGACGCATTTTTTTGGTACTTCTCTCAGAAAAGTTATTCTTATAGCTTGTACTTTTTTGTGTAGGTTCATTTATTCAGATTAGTAGTGAATAACGAGGATTGTAAGCATATAAACTGATTTCCACCGAAGAATTTTGAAAATATTGGCTTTGTTACATAGATGGCGGGCCGGCAGCCGTGAACTCATATCTCTCAAGGTCGCTGGCATTTAGTGTCGCCTTAAACTTTTACAAGTAAAGTAACACTAGCTGACCCGGCAAACGTTGTTTTGCTATAAAAAGTATAATTCACGCGATAGTTTTATAAGTAATAAAATATTGCCTATATTATAGTCTGTATCATTTTGTTCTATTGTCAATAGTTTTTGCAGCGCACGCAAAAATAGGTTTTCGATTTTACACCTTGTGTTACAAAATAGCAATTTTATTATGGATCCCTAATTTTGAAAAAAAAAACATAGCCTATAGCCTTCCTCGATAAATGGACTACCCAACACTGAAAGAATCATTCAAATCGGACCAGTAGTACCAGAGATTAGCGCGTTCAAACAAACAAACAAACACTTTATAATATTAGTATAGATATTATAATATATAATATACCCTATTCTTTACAACGCTCTGAAGTTCCGGAAAGTACGCTAATCACCATGGGACATAAAAGGTTAAGTTTAATGGCAAAGCTACGGCGTCATTCAAGGTAAGGGGAGGAAAGAACATTTACTTATTTAGGCCCAGACGCAGTACCCATATGTAACGGCTCGTGTGTCCATGTTACTGGCTAAAAACCTCCTCTATTGGTGCCAAGGCGGCTAAAAACACTGTTCACAGTCTCACAGTCACAGGCAGTCAAATCACGGACCGGCTTTGTGATGAAGCGAATAGGACCCTTCAAGGCGCGGTATTGAGTGTAGTGTAGTGATCTCAAAGCCCTGCTAAACAACCTTCTGACTAAACAACTTAATATTTTGGAAACTATATGTCATACTGTAAGGAAAAAATTTTATGATATTCTTCCTTATTCTCAACTACTCGTCTTTTAATTCAACCGTTTGATTCTCAAAAATCGTTCAATTAGTACCGGTTAGAAATCCAGCTTAAATCTCAGGCTGACGGGTGCCGTATTGGGTTATCGCCCAATTGGGTTATCGCCCAATTGGTAATAAAAGGCATAAAAGGCATTTATTTTCTCAAAATTGATTCCTTTAGAATTCTTTTTGATTTCATTTCTGATAACTACTAGATACTACTACCACTTCGGAAACAAATGGCGCTCTGAGGGAGAAGAAGCGGCGCAAGAAACTCTCCCAGTATTTTTTTTTGCGCTCTTTTCAATAAAAATATGCAATATTGTACAGTAATTTCTATCTGTCCGATAATTTAGATATTCAGGAGTGGAGTAATAGGATTTACGACAGAGCCATTTTTTTATAAAATATTAAAAGGCTCCCTTTGTCGTATCCCCTCGATTCGAGATCACTCCTCTAACTGCCGCAGCCTGTATTGGCATACTTGGCGTCGATATATCGAGCGACATTCAGTTCCGTGGTCACTTGGAAGAGAAGGCCAAACTGGCCTCTAAAAAGCTTGGTGTACTCAGTAAGGCGAGACAGTACTTCACTAAAAGCCACCGCCTGCAACTTTATAAGGCGCAAATTCGGCCTCACATGGAGTACTGTTCTCACCTCTGGGCGGGTGCTCCCCAGTACCAGCTTCTTCCATTTGACCGCATACAACGACGAGCGGCTCGAATCATCGACGATCAAGTCATCTCCGATCGGCTTGATTCTCTAGCATTGCGTAGAGATGTGGGTTCTCTCTGCATCTTCTACCGCATTTATCACGGGGAGTGCTCAGAGGAGCTGTTCGGGTTGATTCCAGCGGCCGAATTCCACCATCGGACATTACGTGCAAAGTACCATCCGCATCACGTAGACGTCTGGCATTCCACAACCGCGCGTTTTCTTCGAAATTTCTTGCCTCGCACAGCCACTTTGTGGAATCAACTACCGGCAGCGGTCTTCCCGAACAGATACGACTTAGGGACCTTCAAGATAAAAGCATACTCCCACCTTAAAGGCCAGCAACGCATTTCTTGACACACCTGTTGTTGCGGATGTCCATGGGCGGTTGCTTCACCTCTCCCCATCCCGTGAGCCTCTTGCCCGTTTGCCCCCTCTCATATAAAAAGAAAAAAAAAATATTTATTGATACTGCCTGAACAGTGGCTGGGACTTTATTATAGAAGACATGTATACATTCACCCTTAAAGCTATTATGTATCTTATGAAGCCTACTAGAATTAGTTACAAGCAATCCCTTATTTCTAGTGTTATAATAATGAAAATCACTATTAAGAGCAAAAAGGTGACGATTTTTGTGAACGTATATTAAATTTTCATAAATGTACTGACAGTCATAATATTGATTTCTTTAAATTTTTCTTTGGGTAATGCTTACGGCTTCCGGTCATATTGTCACTGTAAGCATATTTGAAACCCCTTACACTTGGACTGTCGTATAATGGTTCCATCACTTTTTCGATATTAAGGGTAACTCCTCCTACACCTTCTTACCGCAGACTATATTAATAATAAGTTTCATATAATAAATTAGCAAGTTAGGCAATATATAATTATTATGTTTTTGTTTCGTTATGAAACAAAGCCTGTCTAAAATATTCCTATATCGTTGAATCTCCAACAGCTTTTGGCGTAATATCCAGCAATATCAATATTGAGTCGCTTCTGAGAAATGAACATCGACTCACTGCATCTTCGTCTGCTACGGTTTAATATTGCTTGCGCACATTGAAGGAACCTTATCATATTAATCTCTGTTTGACTTTAACAGTCAGTGTCAGTTTACATAAGAAAAAATACGTTTAGAAAAACTGACTTCGAAAACTGATAGGTATAAAATAAACTTACTCAAGATTTAATTTAATACACCTCTTCTGCAAATCTTATACTTTTATTATTAATAAAATACTTTTATCATCATATATTGAATAGGGTAGGCCTACGAAACGTTCCGCGTGACTTACGGCCGTTTTCAATAACCTCTCTATCCTTAGTTTAACTTACGGATACATTGCTGTCACCGTTTAATGACATGATCTTATCTATCCATAGTTATGTCCAATATAGTTATGGTCCACTGCTATCTCTCAATGAAATGTAAGAAAGCTTAAAAGGATAGATTTGTCTACCTCTAGTAAGTTAAACTAAGGATAGATAGGTTATTGAAAACGGCCGTTAAAGATTATAGATCACGTTCTTTTGAGACACTGAAATATCGTGAAGAGTATTTGCTACCTATGAATGACAGGCAGCCTAAGACCCACTGATCTTATCGGCAAACTGATTAATAATATTAATATATAATCAATCTAAATGACAACCCGTAAAAAAGCAGTACACAAACTCTAAGTACATCATCGACGTAATCAAAAATATTCATAAAAAAAACATACCGACGAATTGAAAACCTCCTCCTTTTTTGAAGTCGGTTAAAAATGTTCACAATGAAAACTACTAGGCCAAGCTATGTCAATTTTTTATGGGACCAAATGGCAAACATTTCGCATCAAACTAAATTTAATCATGAAAATCGGATCATAAATGTCAGAGTAATCGGTTTACCTACATAAAAATAAAATATCGATCGAATTGAGAACCTCCTCCTTTACAAAGTCGGTTAAAAATATACTTTTAATTGGTGATTGAAGTGTCCTGAGGTAGTATGATACATGGGGTTAAAAGTTTTGCACTTTTAGCTAATCGGAACTATTTGAATTTCGAATGCTATATTTTTTGAAACGTTGCAACCTTCTTAGTAATAAAAAAGTAATTGGAGGGAAATCATTTGTCAATTGTTTTTTATCACACATCAAAGTTCTACGTACACAACGAACATGGATTAAGTCGAAAAGATTTTAGAGCAATGATTTCTTATGATTTTAAAGTTCTCTCTCTCCGTAAGACTGTGGCCGCTCGTATTCAAAATGCTTTTGGGAGAGAGGCACCTTGTTTGAACACCGTGAGGCGATAGTTTACTGAATTTGGGAGAGGTCGGGTTTATTTATATGACGAATTTCGTGAATGGCGGCCTTCAACTGCCGTCAACGAAAATAATGTGGCTACTGTTAATCGGCTAATTGAAGAAAACCCGCGGATTACCTATGATACAATTCGAGGACTATTATCGACGAGGGATTGGTATGAGCCAAATTCAGAAAATAATAGACGAAGAATTGAAACTTCGGAAACTTTGTTGTCGTTGCATTCCTCATGAAGTGACAGCGGAGCAGAAGCGGGCTCGCGTGGAATGGTGCTCACAGATGCTAATGAAGTACGACTACGGACATTGTAATGCTGTTTATTTCCCCTACATCATGACAACGCTTCTTCAGACACGGCCAAGAAAACTAAGTCATTTTTAGCTTCCGAAATAGGACTACTCGTCACTCATCCAGCACATAGCCCCGACCGAGCACGCTGTGATTTCTGTATTTTCCCCAAAATCAAAGACTTGATGAGAGGTTTCACTTTTATCAATTCCGAAGAGGCAGTGATAGCGTTCAATCAGCACGTAGAAAACATGCCTTCAGATCTGTGGGCGTACTATTTTAAAAATGGTGCGATCCCATGAAAAAATGTTTAAAATATAAAGGAGAGTATTTTGAAAAGCAATAAACATTATATTTTGGTTATAACATGTTGTCTTTTTAAGTTGCGCAAAACTTTTAGTGTGACCGTATTGTATTCTTTCTTCTGCGCACGACTAAAAGCAGAAATGTGAAGGTAATTCAAAAAGTCTTGATAACTTCGACCGACCCCACTTCAAAATGGATGGATGACCTCAAACTTTTACAACCTCTAAATAATTGTGTTTCGTCGAGGATATTTACTCGTCCTTAGGCTAGTGGCACTTTGATCATGAGAGTGGTTGCGTACTCGCTTCGGCCCCGAGTGTCGGAAATCACTGTAATGGATGGAGGGCCTTATTCATAGGGCTGCCACTTATCTAGAATTGATTTTAACAGAGATTACTAGTCGCACTGATATAGAAATAACTATATTTCTTGGATTGTATGGTTGTTAATAAATAAACAGAAATATAAAACCATTATTTTCGCACACGCTAAATTATTTACATATAAATTAGCTACTTTCCGCAACCCCGTATTTTAGAAGACGTCTTAATACGAAAATCGTGATCAAATATTTTTTTTTCATTTTAATATAAAAGGGTAAAACACACGTTCTGGAATATGGACCTTAATTTCTAATATGATTTATCTATAATTTTAAATTATTTTAATGAAATTATTAATAATTAATTAATTATGTTTAGGTTAGTCATATGTAAAATTTACTATAAATTGCCATAGTTTTCTTTTATTAAGATAGTTTAAGTATTATTTATTTTATTCTGTAAATATTTAATAGGTTAGGGACTACTTAATAATAAGTCATAGAGGTTTACGTGTATCTTATAAATTTGATGACAGAGAGGCTACAAACAAAAAATATCGATCGAATCAGTCGTAGATTCGACGTAAGCATCTCGCGCTAACCTGTGTGATACGACGCTAGAAGGGGAGATCTTCTACATACTCGGGCCGTGGGCATCAATTACTTTTGCACATGTATTAAATCTATTGGTAAATGTATGTTATTGTGTGTGTATTTGTAACAAATTGTAAGCTAAATCTAAAAAAAAATATTTGCAAATTCATAATATCTGTATTTTTTTATTAAAATAAGGTACGAGACGAGCGGGACGTTCAGCTGATGGTAATTGATACGCTCTGTCCATTACAATGCAGTACCGCTCGGGATTCTTGAAAAACCCAAAAATTCTGAGTGGCACTTCAATTGCGCTCGTCAACTTGAGACATAAGATGTTAAGTCTCATTTGCCCAGTAATTTCACTAGCTACGTCCCCCTCGGACCCAAACACAGTAATGTTTACATATTACTGCTTCACGGTAGAAATAGGCAATAATAATAAGATCTATATAATTCAATAACTTTAAAAAATATATAGCTTAAGATAAAAAAATAAGTACCGAGTGGCAGCCCTATAATATTTCTTTGCGTCTGCGGTTAATAGATATCCATTACTGGGCACTTGTCTCGAGGAGTCAAGCACGCCAACCTTTTCAAGGGAAGATTACAGCTCTCTGGTAGCCGCCCTACTTGATTTATGATCATTAACTGCATTTGCTTTCATTTTGTATCAAAAAAGCTTTGTCGCAACTCTAATTTCAGGGTCGTCAATCTTCGTACACTTAACTACACCCCACAATTGGCTTGTAGGCGATAATAATTAATTATACATCCAGTAAATTACGTTAACTTTTATTACTTATGTTTTTGTGGGAGAGGAAGTTTAATAAGTGTGCGGTCACCTGATGTTAGGTGATCACCTACGCCCATTTCCTCTTGTAACATGGTTTTTTAATGATGAAGATAGTTGGGATTTATGTTTCTAAATTTATTGTTTACGGATATTGACTCATTATATCTTTTGTACTTCATCCTGACTTGCACTAAATAACTTATGAGGTTTTCACGCACCATCCACGTTTATTTTACGATAAAATAATTTTTATTACACTATTTTTCAAATTCAAATTTATTAAGATTTATTTTCTATTTTTTAGTGGGATTTTCTATAAAAGCGTATTTGTTTAGTTTTTTTTAACTATTATTTATTTTTCATTTTTTTTTCGACGTTTTGAAGGGGGTCAAAATCATGTTCAAAGATTCCGTTATATACAAAAGAAGCCGCTGAGTTTCTTGCGCCCGTTTACTCAAAGGCATACTATTACAAATGGGTGGTAGTTTTTTGACATACAATAAGTGAATTTAAATTCTATTTTGAATTAAAATATTTGAATTTACATCCATTTCTATTGTGGTCCATTAACGGGCTAAAATTTCAACGCAACTGCAGAACAGAGTATATTTAAAACACGTTAAGCTAAATTGTCTCGATTCAGCGGCGTCAGCAAAAATCTCATTTCCTTAGATGAAACGTAGACTTGCTGATAAGGAGTACCATTGGGTTGTCCATTTCACAGCACATGTAGAAATATATACTCGTACTTCAGATAATAATGTTGTGAGTAATTTACTTTGTTATACTAAGACTAGTACAATTATTGAGTTTTTTTTCCTTTAGAATGATTGATTCCTTTAGAATTCTTTTTTATGTCATTTCTAACACTAACACTACCACCGCTTTCTAAAACAAAGCGCTCTGAGTGAAAGTAAAAGCGGCACAAGAAACTTTTCCAGCATTTTTATTTTCGCAGTTTTTAATAAAATATACAATATTGTACTGTCATTGTTATTGCTATAAAATAATCATAATCTAGTCCCAGGTTGTGCGATCACTTAGATATTCAGCTGTGGAGTAATAGGATTTACGACAGAGCTATTTTTTAATAAAACATTTAAATTTATTTATAGATAATGTCTGAATAGTGTCTGGGACTTTATTATTAAAGTGTATACATTTACCCTTAAAGCTATTGGTTGGTGAAAATGATAAATGGTTGATGACATGATTCGATCATAGTTTGATAAGTTTTTAAGATGAAACGTTATTGAGGTATTTTTATTAATGTTTGCATATTAATATATTATATATTTAATCAAAACAAATCTTATAACTATATTTACAATACTACGACTACATAAAATTAAAACTATCATTACGTGGAAGCGTACCAAGAATACTGGCAGCATTACCCCGTTGGATAGCAAGGCTGATCCGTTGACCGAAATAGCTGCCAGCGCTTGGGTTTCCAGTAGCCTTATTGAGGCTCGAAGATAGTATTTTGAACATTCTCCGCGCCTCTGGGCCCCACGGGCCAAGTGTCTCGACACCAAACGGCACAAAGATGTATGACTCACTGAGACCAACATATTTGCGACGCTTGCTGTCTTCGGCAGTCGAAGCAGCAGCACCAGCACCAACTGACGTAACATGGACATGAGAAGGAGCCAGAGTGTCGACGCAAGTAGCGTCCCACACCAGCGCCCTTCCCCGTGCCCAAGCCACCAGCGTCATTCCATCAGGACGCTTGCCATCGCGGCGGGTAATACCATTTGGCTCTAAAACAGCTGGTATATTAAGAGCTGCAAATGCCCTGCGGATGACTTCATTAATGCTGGCGTGACGACTGATACGGCCTGCCGATTTGCATATTAAATATTAACATTTATTTTATATTAACATTTATTTATTTTATTTATTATTTATTAATATTTGCGAGACTTACAGCTAGTTTACAATTATAACTTATGAGATAATTAAAACTAATGAAGGCTACTTAAAAGTTTCCACATTTATGTAGAACTAGTGATATTATTAAATTTTACGCTTTAAAACTATATTAATACAATTATTTAAATTGGAAAAACTTTTAGTTGAAGTTATTTTTAATTTAGTACTAGATATAGAAAATAAATAAAGATCTACGTCATTTGACAAGTCGTTATAACTTCTGCAGGATCTAGTAATTAAGCTATTTGCACGATAGTTACACCTCGCTATGGGAGTATGTAAAAGGCTAGGGTTACGAATTGGAAAGGCATGCGCTACTAGTCCAAGCATGCTAAGTAACTCTGGACAGTCGATCTTACTGCCTCTGCTGAATCGGTAGCAAATGAAATTTTCTTTACATCTGAAGTTTAATTCTTTGGCGAAAATTTCTAATAAAATCTGAGTTTGATATTTTTAGTAACAATATAAAAAAGATTAATAATTGAATGCTTTCGTAAATAATATCTTCATTCTTTTTATTTATTTAGGGAAGCATTAGGTATATGGGAGAAGGAATCAATAGGTTCAATAAGGAGATTCAAATTAAAATATTTGTGTTCAAAATAGGATATGATATTACTTATTGATAGTCAAAAACTACTACCACCCATTCGAAAAAGTATGCCTCAGACCTGAGAAGAACGGGCGCAAGAAACTCAGTAGGTTTCTTTTTTTTTAAATATCATTAAGAAAATCATTCGTGTTATAGTAACCTTTACCACATAATGTCATAAATAATATGTTATGGACATTGAGATCTTGTTGTAAAAGTAGGAATGTAGTATACATAATATACACCCATAAAAGATTTACCAAGCCGACTTAACCGAGTAGTAGGCCTGATATGTTTTTGTTTTTTCTATATATATTCTAGGAAACAAGATCAAAAGGGGTTTTTTTTCAAAACCACCTACCAAATATTCACAAACAAGCTAAGATCTTAACAGTTAAGTTTTAAATGAAATTGATCAATTTGTTAAGCTTCTAAGAATAAATTACGAATGAATGACTAATATTCGAACAGAAATCGGGCTGTATAACGCCCTAATTCGTCAACGATTACAGCGAAAGTGCAAGTCGATGAACGTCGTGGTCTTCTCTCGCCACGCCCACAGGGGCGCGGTGGGGAAATGCTGATCGGGACTTCTCGTCCCCTGCAGCAGGTGTCACTCGCCGCCCGTGGAGAAGGACGGGTCATTGTCATTGGCAAATGCTCCCCTTTATGGTAATCCCTTGGAGCTGATGAAGCTTCTGTTCCCTCAGCTCTGTCAAGCAAGTTATCGCCGGTTTGCGCCGGCCCTGGCAATCAGTCCCAAAGAAGAGGGATGACGATCAGCCGAGCCGGGCGCAAACACGTCACTCTTTCTTTTCTTGGAAATGTGTATAATTTTAAACTAGGCAAGTATTTGATAAAAACGTAATTTTCTCTTGTTGTTCTTTTCTATTTTCAAGTGTCTATAGCTTCCAAAGCGCAGATTTTCGCAGATAGGTGTAAGGAAATAAAATGTTGGCCAAGACTTCATGAATGACCTGTAGTAACTTTCATTTTAAATAAACATGAAGCATGCAAGTAATTGATAAAAACATAATGTTCCCTATACAAAAAATAATTCAATGTTTTTTTTCTCTCAAACTTATGCATATCTCAGAAAAACTACATCAGTAAAAGATGTTTGTAATAGAGACAGAAGTCTAACAAAAAAAATCAGTTCAATTCCTTGACCTTTTCATTAAATATTTTTAAGTGTATATAGCTTCCAAAGCACAGATTTTCGCAGATAAGTGTAAGGAAATAAAATGTTGGCCGTGACTTCCTGAATCACCTGTAGTAAGTTTCATTTTAAAGAAATATGAAGCATGCAAGTAATTGACACTTATGTACACTCACCTTACTTGATGTACCTTTAGCAAAGTATACAGACTTGCCGAGACTATTGAAATAGCTGCACAAGAAGTTTTCAATATGAGTGTTAATTTTAATATATAATTAATTCGAACAGGTTCATTCAGGTGACTCAGTTACTGATCACACACAGTTTCCAGTGTGCCGATGTTGTTTGGACACTACTGCACTGTTAATCCACTGGGAGGCTCCTTTGCACAGGATGCCGGCTATATGGGTACCACAACGGAGCCTATTTCTGGCGTAGCACAGTAATGTGTAAGCATTATTATGTTTCGGTCTGAAGGGCGCCGTAGCTAGTGAATTTACTAGGCCAATAAGACTTAACATCTTATGTCTCAAGGTGACGAGCGCGATTGTAGTGCCGCTCAGAGTTTTTCAAGAATCCTGAACGGCTCTGCATTATAAGGGGCAGGGCATATTAATTACTATCAACTGAACGTCCTGCTCGTCTCGTCGCTTATTTTCATAAAATAAAACTGTGGAGTAAAGCTACTTCCAGATGCCTCCACTGATACTTGAAATGTGCGATGGTGGAACTAGAATTTTCTATGCTATTTAGCATGGAACAGTCCCTATTATTTTTTTTTGGTGTTTTTAGGTAGATAAGTAAATAATTCTTAACTTAGATGATAGAATAGAATACAATAGAAATAATAATAATATAAGCCTTTATTCAGACAAGTCATACAAAGTGCTTTACTTAACCTAGAGTATTTATATTTAAAATGAAATTTAAACTCCCTCAACAACCTTGTCTGTTTGCCTATTGTTGGCAAAGACCTCCTCCAATTTCCTCCATTAATTTCTATGCCCCGCAGTTCTAGTTCATCTACCACCTGCCACAGTTCTTATTTGGTCCACTCATCTTTGGAAAGGTCTACCCCTTTTCCTTTTCATGTGACCTGTGTACCAATTCATTAATGTTTTACTCCATTTTGCCTGTCTGATTGTATGCCCTGCCCACTTCCATTTAAGTTTCTTAATGGTTATAGATACGTCTTTCGTTCCTGTGTGCTTTTTTATGGTTGATATTTTTAATCCATCTAATAGTTTCATCCCCATTATGCTTCTATTCATTGCATTCTGACATGTTTGAAGTTTTTTGATTTGTGCTTTTGTTAGGGACAAGTTTGGCAGCCATATGTCAATACAGGCAGAATACTGGTGTTGAAGAGTTTTCTTTTGATGGCCATACTAGTTTGTTTATTTTTGAATATATATTTCTAACTCCAGAATCTTTCTATTTCTTTTGTTGCTAGATCTTTTGTTGATATTATTTGGCCCAGATATACAATAGAAATAAGTTGCAACAAAAGAAAAACACAAAGCCACATAATAAATAATAATAAAAGAAAATTAAACACTGGTAAAAAATTGTGCGGCGTGTGATTCATTGACAGTGTTACTGCTTGGCCTTAAAACCTTATTTCTGCCGCTTCAACAATTCGAATAGAACATCTACAGTGAGATTAGCAACGTACTTTGATTCATATTCAATTAAACTTTGGAATTAAGATCTTTCTGTAGTACCTATTTTCAGATAAAAGCAGCGAGAGTATCTCCAAATATTTGCTGGACATACACAATGAACAAAAGACAAAAGATGGTCCAAAGTAGTAATGAACTGGTACCATATGAATAGGAAACGAAATCGAGGCAGGCCTTATAAGAGATGGAGCGATGACATAGTAAAAGCAGGAAAGATGCGGACAAGAATTGCAAGAGATAGGAACGAGTAGAAATTAATTGAGGAGGCTTTTACCGCTAAAGGCGGTCCTTATATCGAAAATAATAAATAACAATACCAACAAAATACTTTTGTTTAAGATAGTGAAATATTAACACATACTAATAAATACAATTTATGTATTAATATACTAATAAATGTATATATACAACTAAAATTTAAAAAACAAAATTTTATGAACGATGCGGGATTCGAACCCACGACCTCCGGCGTTCCGTGCCGGTGCTCTCTAACCAACTGAGCTAACCGTTCGAATCCGGCATCGTTCATAAATTTTTGTTTTTCAAATTTTATATGTGTATTAATCCTATAAGTGAGGGTTATCACTTAAAAAAAACATAATATATTGTTTAAATGTATATATGTGAGGATATAAAGCTCTAAACATAAATAAATAAATAAAAATCTTCAAAAAATCAAACATACCACGTGACCCACATGTTTGTTTGTCGTCTTTTTCCATAAAAAAGATGGCGTCCGTAACATCGCACAATATATTATAATACTTGGCAGGCTTTGGAATGAAACATCTTTATTTTTGTAGTTATAGCGAGAATATAATGATATACACTCTTGCGTATTATGCTATTATATATATGCTATAGTATTCAGATACCTTAAGAACACCTTGAGGTTAACGCTATCCAAACAATAAACTTCTATGTACTAGGAGTACATAAAAGACTGAATCATTGTAAACAGATTGTTTCACTAAACAATGGAATGCACTTAGCAAATTAGCTCAGATCCTATTGGATAAGTCTGTATGTAATCCGATGTTATTCGCTGTGATTACTTGTGACTCTGAGATGTTGTGTGGTGCAAGTCATAAAAAGCTGCGTCCCATTCACATTAGGAACACATATCTTATATAAATCCACAGTACGTGTGACAATAAGGGACGAGAAGAGCAGGACTGATTACATTGCAGTGCCGCTCAGGATTCTTGGACAACCCGAAAATTCTAAGCGGCACTACAATTGCGCTCGTCTCCTTGAGACATATGTTAAGTGTCGTTTGCCCAGTAATTTTACTAGCTACGGCGCCCTTCTAACAGAAACACAATAATGCTTACACAATACTGCTTCACAGCAGAAATAGGCGCCGTTGTGGTACCCATAACTTAGCCGGCATCCTGTGCAAAGGAGCCTCCCACAGCTGGTAAAAACATACCTATGTATTTGAATCTGAGCAGTTTTTTTTAAATGTTATTAATGTACATACACGCATCATTAGGTACTATTTTTTTTCTAGGAATATACAAATCTATTGATTTTATTTAAGCTTATATCTTAAGCCATACCCAAAGATAAGAACGGTTGCTATGTTATTTTTTTTTTCAAATACAATAGAAAACTATTTAGCCTTTATAACCGGTTATAAATATAATTTAATAATTATACAAATTATTTGAGTTTTCTTAAGTGTTAATTCCTCCAATATTTGTCTTTAAACAATTCGACACGTGTTTCGCCTCTACACGAGGCATCCTCAGGACGTGTTGTCTCGCCAAAATCTGACACGAGACAGATGTATAATTATGGATTTCCGCAAAGTAACGCCTGTTCAATATATATTTTTTTTAATTTGATAATATTAAAATGGTGGCATTTATGAGTATTGAAAACACCTCAATAATTTATGATGTTTTTAACAACAAATGTTTATGCTAAATATTTATAATATTTAGGAAAGGTTTAATTCAGCTCGCTTTTTAACAATAATTTAATGACATTTTAGCGGTGTTTAACAAATATTAATATAAATCTATAATTTTCAAAAATTCTAGTGTTCTTATACGTCCATCTTGATTTAAACAATATTTTATATCATTTGGAAGAAAACAATTAACTATTACATTAAAATAGGAATTACACTCAACTAACAGGTGTAACAAGGTTAAATCTAGTCCACATTTATTGCATTTGTTTCTTTCAGATTTCGTAATTAAATGAATGTGAGTTAAATTAGTTCGACAATCGACGCATAGATGGCCGGTGGGGCAGCATAGTCCTCGAATGGCGACCACGTACCGGAAGACGCAGTGTTGCTAGGTCCCCCACAAGATAAACCGACGATCTGGATTAGATTGCCGGAATACGTTGGCAGAGCAGGACTGATCGTCATGGAGACCTTGGGGGACGGCCTTTGTCCATCAGAGGATGTCTTCCGGCTGATGATGATGATGATGTTGAGTTAAATTTGTATGTCGAATACGGAGTCCAGTAATCGCTAGTTGGTCATTTCTAAATTAATATTTACCTCCATCGCGCGTAAAGATTACAGGTCCTTGGATTGACAGAAATGTTATGATGTGATGCTAAAAAATGGTATACCTTAAACTTAAAACAACCATCTATTATTTTCGAACACAATTCGTAAAAACAGACGTTCAGCCTCATTGTCCACGACAGGATGGACTGGGGCCTAACGTATATATATATATAGTAAGTATATCCCTCTTCCCAATCAGCCGTGAAGATTTTTATGGCGGTGCTAATTGTTCGAGACGCCAACAACGGAAGCTATAAAAGTTATTAATTGGTTTCCCGCCATCCCCCGGACCGGAAGCTGTAAATATACTGCTACTATTTCCGGTCAATCGACACGAGTCATTCGATTTTCGAAATGTAGAAACGGGCAATTTTAGCG
>CATIXQ010000037.1:4742571-4776572 GCA_949711755.1 Leptidea juvernica | reverse complement strand
ATATATATATTTCCCATAGTTAGCGGACACGTCTGCGTACCGTTTTATATATTAGATAGACATAAATAGTGTTGATGTACTTCTGTCCATATTCTTATAGTAATTTTTGATTTTTCATCAAAATTGAGTTATGTATGAAAATGTAGAAAGTTGTATGGCATAGAGTATAGACACATCAAAGCAACGTAAGCGAATAAGGCTGGAGCATCCCTGGGGCGTGTGTGAGAGAGCCTTAAATCTATTTATACGTCTAACGGCCAATTTGTATCGACTGTCAGTGTCGCGACAGTGAATAAATAGATGACATCGTTTTTTATGGTTTCTTGTCACAAATCGGTGTGTGTTTAAGAAGTTTCCGAGCTTTCCGAGCCAGTCACTCCCTTAACAGTATTTTGGAGACTATTTGAGCCGACTTTACCCAGTAACCGTTACACAGCGAAGTGTGACGGCTCCCTCTCATTCATTTATCTCTAACCACATTACAAATTTATCAGAGCTTCTGTTCAGTTTTACTTGTAACGGCCGTTCCCAATATACTGTCAGTAATTAGCTGTCAATAATCTGAAGCTGACCCAATATAACCGATAAGTCATACTTATTCATTAGAACTCGGGAATTGGAATTTCCATACGAACTTCTATCGCTGGTAAGCTATACGTCCTCCCATTAACAGACAGCGTGGTGTGTGAAGGTGAGTTACCGTCGATAAGTTTATTGGGACGGAAAAGTCTACGATAGTTCCAATTTTTATCTCAATTAGGCCACAACCGGAGATAGACAGAATATTGGGAACGGCCGTAAGTTTTTGTATAAAATATAAATGTATATTTTTAAACTTAACACGCAAAATTTATTGAAGTAGGCGTTACTTTGCGGAAATCCATAATTATACAAATGATTTAAGTTTTCTTTAGTGTTCAGTGAGTCTCATGCCAGATTTTGGCGAGACAACACATCCTGAGGATGCCTCGTGTAGAGGCGAAACACGTGTCGAATTGTTTTAAAAACAAATATTGGCGGAATTAACACTAAAGAAAACTTAAATCATTTGTGTAACTTAACACGCGCCACAAATAAGATTATCTTCCCCACAGTCTTCATGTCTGGTGTTTTTCTTTCATCCACGTAAAAACAATCTATAGAACGAGCTTTCTTGTACGATGTCCAGTACGATACACCATGGGCTACCTTTAAAAAGAGCGGCTAAGTGCGAGATGGACTCGCCCATGAAGGGTTCCGTAGCAGCAAGTAACATAATATAAAGTTCTTGTAGTTCGTTGTAACGATTAATGACGTTTTAAAAAAATACTTACTAGATCTCGTTCAAACCAATTTTCGGTGGAAGCTTGCATGGTATGATGTGCATCATATATTTTTTTTAGTTTTATTATTCTCTTATTGTAGAAGTTACAGGGGAGGACACACACATTTTACCACTTTGGAAGTGTCTCTCGCGCCAACTATTCAGTTTAGAAAAAAATGATGTTAGAGACCTTTTTTTATGGAATAGGAGGACAAACGAGCGTACGGGTCACCTGTTGTTAAGTGATCACCGCCGCCCACAATCTCTTGCAACACCAGAGGAATCACAGGAGCGTTGCCGGCCTTTAAGGACAATTTAACTTTACCCTGAATATCATTTTTAAAGACCTATCCGATTCGAAATGGATTTGATGAAAAACAAATTTTGAGTTTCAGTTCTAAGTATGGGGAAAACCCAAAATTTATTGTTTTTTTTTTCTATTTTTGTGTGAAAATGTCAATACGGTTCACAGAATTCATCTACTTATCAAGTTTCAATAGTATAGATCTTATAGTGTCGGAAAAAGTGGCTGTGACATACGGATGGACAGACAGACAGACATAACGAATCTATAAGGGTTCCATATTTTGCCTTTTGGCTACGGAACCCTAAAAAACTGTGTATACTTTTCTAAAACAACATATTTCTACTTTACGTGTTTAATTTTTTTTAATTTATTTCGTAATGCCCACGCTCATGCTCCATCTTAGTTTCGTAATAGTGACGTCACTCAAGTCAAGATGGCGGCGTGCTGACAGCCCTCGGAAGTTTATATGAAAAGATTCACACCCATATTCTAAGTTGTAAACTCATGATTTCCTCGACTCGACTCAACCTCACTGAGGGGTTTTCATATTCACAGCTGTCATTTTTGTTCTTACCTCAAACACCTTCCTCACTCGAGGTGAGTCGTTTGAGTCGAGGAACCAACTGTCAAATGTAAGGTTGATCGCCATCTACCTTGAGGAAGTTTATAAGTGATTGTTAGCTACAAAAGACATTATTTCATTAATTTTTTATAATGTCTTTCGAAAGTTTTATTGAATACTAGCTGACCCAGCAAACGTTGTATTGCCGATATTAAAATCGCGATACAAAAGTAACTGTTGATCGTAGATGGGTGAAAATTTGAAGTTGTATGTATTTTTTAATGCCACATTATAAAAAAATAAAAACAAAAAATTTCGTCGAAAAATTAAAAAAAAAAAATTAAGGGTGAACAACCCTTATTACTTAGGGGTATGAAAAATAGATGTTGGCCGATTCTCAGACCTACTCAACATGCTCACAAAATTTCATGAGAATCGGTGAAGCTGTTTCGGAGGAGTACGGGAACGAATATTGTGAAAGGAGAATTTTATATATATGATATGTACGATAGTCCTTACGACTACTTATCGCGACGATATTTACGAGATGCAGAAAATCCGATGGAAATGTATGATGAAAATGAATTTCGAATAAGATTCCGCTTCACCAAATATATTGTGGCAAGCTTTTTGTTACCTCTGCTGTTCCAAAATACCGGAGACAGCAATCGTGGATTGCCGATTCCACCCGTGATCCAAATGCTAGCAGCCTTACGATTTTACGCAACTGGAAACTTTCAAGTAAGTAATCTTATAACTTGTCTACATTATATACAAACGCTGTTACAGTTATTTACATAGAAATCTTGCCTTATTACATATTAAGATTTTTATGGTTATTTACCTATGCTTATCAGTTAATTCAGAGAGAATAGAAACGATACGAGCGTACAAGGTTAGTAAATATCACTTTGCTTTGTTGAATGACACGGCTATGAAAGTAGGTGGATAAAAAACTAGCTCAAAAGGCCTAAAAAGGCATTTATTTTCTCAAAATTGATTCCTTTCGAATTATTTTTGATTATTTTTGAAGGGGTTGGTAATTTAAACGCACTTAAAATAGAAAATCTGTATTTTTTTATTTCCACTAATAATAATTATTATAATAAATGACTCAATACAATTTGGGCAGCGTTACCCATTACAATTCACAATAATTAATGTTCTCTCGATTTTTTTTTTTGCGCCCATACAAGGGAAAGGGCTACCCCCTGGGATAAGGACGGGAGGGAGGTGGTGAATGCTCATGCATACCAACGCAGCCTAAGTCTGCGTTGGTTATGTGGGACTCACGTGAAAACCTAGGTTCCTACCCACTAAACACCACCTGCAGATGGCTTTGGGCAGGTGCCCTCTAAGCCTACATCGAAGGCGACCTTCTCTTGGGGAGAGAGAGGCGCAAGCGGCACTCCCAATGGAGTTTCCGCTGGGTATAGCACAGAATGTGCTATCTAATTGGGACTAGTGACATCAGTAGGATGATGATCATCGTCCACATTGTTTTGAGCAACTGTTCGCAAACTTAGTCGGATTATACTTCGTCGCCAATCGCCATACTGTTATTACTATTATTTCAAACTTATGTCAAATGACTGCACGTTTCATACTAAACTAAATTACAATGTTTTCTGAGGCAGTCCCGCATGTTATTACGTAGTATTTACACCCTCTTTGATTAAAATAATAATAATCAGCATCACAACACAGCACGTTTACATACATAAATAATACAATAAAATTAAATCGTAGTTTATTTATTAATAATTATATTAGAATATAAGTTAGTGATGTTTGTTTTGCACACCGTAACAAAGCAACTATGTGACGTCTTCGACGTAAGGCCAGAGATAATGTAACTATATAGTAACGAATCATTCTCAGTCAGTGTGATGTAAACGCCGCCATTTTTTATCTATTTCCAATATTATGTGATACGTATTCGCTACTTTCCTCCATCGTCGGGTATCTTAACAGCCCCAGGGAGCCTATAATGACATCACAATGAGAGATTCTCCATCGGAAGACTTTATCGGTTATTGCTCTGCACTTCAATACTTATCAAGCTATTTTCGAGAACATTTTCCACTATCGCCATTTTTATACTTCGCGGGAATCTTACTAGAATGTTCTACAGTTTAACGTGTTGATATTGTTGTGATTTCGAAAAAGTGACTTAACTTTATCTGAAATTTACGTACCTATATAAAAAAAATGTGTGTATATTTATGTAGATACGCACACGGACTAGAAAAAAAGAAGGACTCCGCGCCGTGATATAAGCAAGTGATGCACCTTTATGCTAGTGTGTGTGCCGTTACGGGGTATATCAGTGACACAATTTTTTCTCCCTTAAATAATCATATATCCACAAATACTTTCATATTATTGTTTTTACACTTTATCACAACCCACGACGGCATTTTTAATATATTTTATTGCGACGCAAACTGATCTGTCACAGACGATGGCAAATCTCATAATGGCGGCCGATCGGCTTGTATTAGTGTAAGTGTATGCGTGGGGCTATGTATTTATGCATTTACCGTCTTGTTTTGGTGCCTCACTCTTATGTAAGACACGGAGTCCTTATTTTTTTACTCGTCCGTGGGTACGCACGCAGAAAGTTATTCTTTTTCGGCGTAATAAAACAAAAATCCTTAAGAAATGTATTCCGCGCGCTATTCACGTTGGTAGAATAAACAATATGGTAATAAAGAAGGTATTAGGTAAGGTAAATACAACCAATGAAATTATTATTATATCGCATAATTTAGTTAAATAACGTGTAATTGAATGTAATTAAATTATTTTTGTACATATTTTTTATTGAGAGAAATTATTACGAATGTAGATAATAAATAATATAATTCCCGTCTTGAATCTTAAGTAGTTAGTTTATTGTTCGAAATGCCCAGCCATTTTGTATAATGTTCAACTGATAATTACGTGCAAGTAATTAGCACTCATAACATTTCTATAACTTTCTTGTTTAGATTTCTATGGTCTATGGCTTAGAGAATACCAATAAGGAAAATCTCCATGCAACCTGTTACCATAACAAGAACAGCTCATGACATGATCATAAGATCCGACGCAAAAGTTATACACCACAAGAAAGGTAATTTGACAGACTATAAAAGTAAAAATATTTAATTTTTAAACTTTATCTGTGTAAAATACGACAACCCGTCAAAATGCGGTCAGCCGTAAAAATCATCTGTAGCAGTCGATTTAAAAATTCTTTTTTGTATTATCTATGATGTTTTAGTAACTATTCTATTACTAATTAGTAACTTTGAAGTATGTTTTAGTTATAAAAAATTACTAATGAATAATCGAAATGTAATCTGTAGGCAAATCTAAAAAAATCATAAATAATGCATGACAGCCCTACTTTAAACGAAATTTGTTTAAATTATGCAGTATCTATTGTTTATGTTATCTAACAAAGCGCTAGCTTGATTAATAACAAAAGCATTGACCTTCGTTTTTATAAACAAGCTGAAAAACTTCAAAAGCAATAAATTTTATTGTGTAACCCGAGCCCGTTGAACTTGGCGTCGGTAATGCGCGGCGGCTTAAGACTGGCCATAGCGCCATGCGCTTTCTGGGCATAGGCCGCCCACATAAAAATATGACCACAGGTCATCTAGGGACCTCACAAAATTTAAAAATGGCGATAGAGTATATTATGCTCCATATTTTTTTTTATATAAGTCGGGGCAAAGGGCAAGAGGCTCACGGGATAGGGGGTGGTGAGGCAACCGCCCATGGGCATCCGCAACAACAGGTGTCAAGAGATGCGTTGCCGGCCGTTAAGATGGGAGTATGCTCTTTTCTTGAACATCCCATAGCCGTATCGGTTCGGGAAAACAGCAGTCGGTAATTGATTCCACAAAGTGGCTGTGCGAGGCAAGAAATTTCTTGCAAAACCCACGGTTGTGGATTGCCAGACATCAACGTGGGAGTGGTAAATAGCATTTTGACGTAATATCCGTTGGTGGAATTCGGCTGCTGGTATCAACCAGAACAGTAGAAGATGCAGAGAGAACCCACATATCTACGCAATTTTCAAACTCATGGAGAACATCACGAACACTTCATGAATTCTTAATGAAACCCTTTACTTCTGTGCCCACTTATTAAAACCACGTAATTTTAACAACTTAAACATAAATAATAATAAATGGTAGTTAAAAAAACTACAAAAACGCTTTATAAAGAAATGCGAAATTTCCAAAGTTTTTATTTGTTTTTTTTATAAAAGCGTGTTTTTGTTTAAATAATATTTGCATTGTTGAATTAAAACATTATCTTTGGTATTCGAAAATTTCCTAACACTAGATAAATCGGTGAAAGATAATGTATGAAATTTAAAATTAACGTCAATTATTTATATGATATTTATATATCCTTATAGACGATAGATGAAAATTATATAAATTAAAAAAATCTTATTTTGCAAATTAAAAATGGAATAATTTTATTAAATTATTGTATTGTCATCGGTCCTCGAAAAATCTACGAAGTTTGAACGAAATCTGGCCGTTTAAACTGTCGGTTACAAACGAACCTTCCACCTTCGCACGATACGCCACAAATTAGGATATCCTCCCCACCATCTGGATGTGTGGCGGTCCTCCACAGTGCAGTTTTTAGGAGCTTTCTTCCTCGTACTACTAAGCTGTGGAATGAGCTTCCTTGTGCGGTGTTTCCGGGACGATACGACATGGGTACCTTCAAAAAAAGCGCGTACACCTTGCTTAAAGGCCAGCAACGCTCTTGTGATTCCTCTGGTGTTGCAAGAGAATGTGGGCGGCGGTGAACACTTAACACCAGGTGACCCGCAGGTTTGTCCTCCGATTCCATAAAAAAAACAGGTGAAGCTGATAAAAGCATGTAAAAAAAGAAAACATCTGAAGAATTCACACAGGGTAGAAGTGGAACCTACAAAAATTTTGGCTTTAGCAATGCTTTTTTAGCAATGATCATAGTGATACAAAGTTTGATAATTATTCAGACTCAGAGCTTACATTTACGATAATTGATACAAGAGGCTTATGGTAACTAAAGTATGAAATAAATACTTTGGCCTTAATATGGTCAATATTTCTTTGGAATACTTCGTCAATTACTATTTTTGAACTTGTTCTTGATACAGTGCGACTGCTGCACATTTTCAAATTTAATTTGGCGTCCCAAAACTCAATCGCTGTATCCAATGCAAAATTCGTATTAAACCTCTAAACTGCATATGAAGTCCTGGTAATTGTTGCTAGGATGACATATGATTACAACCGCTACGAAAGACATTAACTATCACCGCTACCATATTTACGTCCTCGTGGTGTCTATGTATGTAATAATACGTCGACCGCATGACGTAAAGGTATACCCGCGTCATACGTAAGACGATCTCTTCTTAAACTATGATCGCCTGGTACCAAATCACTGTATAATGTTTCCTATCTCATTCTCTCGCCGGCTGATCTTATATATTTACCTGTTTGTGTCTCTATCGTCTCGCTTTTTCGTTTCATCGAGTTTCAAATCACAACGATTCTAAAGAAGTTTCGCTTCAATAATAATTAATACCAACGTAACTCTATAACTTCAGAAATAAAGTTATCGAGAGCTCCGACAAAACTAAAAACTAAACAAAACGTTTTAATTAATTATGAGTTTAGTCATAGTCGCATCGTGAAGACAGTTTTAAAACTCATATCACGGTAAGTTTGCGGAGAAAAAGAGAATCGCCGAATTCCAGCCACGTCGTGGGCTGAACGTGTCGGAACAAACGCAAACTTTTCTAATTAACTTCGATAAAAGTTTTTTCGTTAACGACCTACGGATAGTAGATAATAGTGTGGCTTTTGTTCTTGTTATAATGTCTTGTAACTGGACTTGTTAAGAAGAAACATTTGTGGCTATTTTTCCAGATGAACGATCTTGATTCTTGTAGTCTAAGATCCCGGTATACCTTCACCGAGCTGGTTATTGGATGAAACATATTTTTAAGGATTTTTTTTATTTATTACTAGCTGCCCCGACAGACGTTGTTCTGTAGATAATAAAAAAAATATTTGTTTTATAGGAATTTGCCAATAATATTTCAAAACATCTAGAATTGTTTCGTAAAAAATGCTCCCTGTTGTTATAATGAAATTGTTTCACAGCGGAACTGTCAAACCGTGCGTCACTAAATTCTCTCATAGATAATATGTCCATACAAAACAAATATTGAAAATAAAAATAATTATGGGTCCTAAATCGAAATAAAAACTATCCTATCTCTCAAGTTGGAAAAAACTGCACTCCATGAAATAATCCCCATTAAAATCCGTTCATTAGTTTAGGAGTCCATCGCGGACAAACAACGTATAGGATCGCACAATTTATGGTAAAACATTTAATGCTCTAATTAAACTATGATTAAATCAAAATAAAAGAATTAACTTATAAATATAAAGATTTTGTGTGCATGAGTGTATGTGTGTATGAGTTATCAACTCCTCGATTACAGTATACTTAAAATGATTTCCTTTTTGAAAGATCTTTTAGTACGGACGAATATATCTATTGGTAAGAAATGTTTATTATAGCAACTAAGGGTACGGCAGACCACCGAATTCTGGGCATAAATAGAGTGGGTAATTGGGACATTAAAAAGGGTGGTATGCCTTGAACGCTCATTCGGGACTCTAAATTGCATGAATAAAGATATAAGTTCGGGGCAGTCAATTTTATTGTTGCACACGTCATAGATAATATGTCAATTTTTTGTAATATGTCATGTCTTTAAAAACTCTCTCATAAAATTTGATCTTTTAAAATTCGGCAACCTGTATTCAGGACTGATTTTTCATATATATATCACGGTGTTTGTAAAGAAATAAACTTTATTTTTATTTAAGTTTTATTCAATAACCAGACTGGTGCAAGTTACTGATATCGATTTACCTGTTCTTACCCAATTCTTACCTGGCAACCCATGAGTTGTGACAGGAAAAAATTGGCAACCCATTTTTTGTATATACTATGAACTGCATACTTTCGATTGGTATAGAATTTGTCCATTAAACAAACCCGTGAAATATTTATAAATATTTTTTTTATTATTAATTAATCCTGTAATCCTGGACTGAAATTTGCTAAGCAACCCATATGCAATATATATTTATTGACGTATTAAATTTCATAAAAAATATATTTCATCCCATAACCAGCTCGCTAAAGATCTTTTATACCGGGATCCTATACTATTGGTTTTAATCCTAGATCAAAATTTATTTTAAATATAATTAATAACATATTATGTCTAGCTGTTTAGCTTTTGTTGATATTTTTTTTGATAAGTGCTATAAGGTAAGAGTTGTTCAAATAGTGATTATAAGGCTTTCACCATATAAGCCGCAAACAGAAGTGTCGTAAACATCCGACATTGATAGACGGACAGACACACAAATGGACGAACAGTGGAGTCTTAGTAATAGGGTTCCATTTTTACTCTTTTGGTATGGCACCAAAAATGGACACTTTAAAATAACAAAGTTACATTTTCAAAAATTTGAAAAATTTGCCATTGCCACTATTAAATTAGAGATGTGCCAACTATGGCCGACTAGCCGATTAGTCGGTTGTAAAGATGGCGACTATTATTACTTATATTTATTGATACTAATTTTGTTTAAAAAATGTCACAGATATTCTTTATAATATACATATAAACAATATCTGTGACATTTTTTTTTGACATAATTTAAATTTGGAGAATTGTTTTTTATGAAAATAAGGGACGAGACGAGCAGGACGTTCAGTTGATGGTAATTGATACGTCCTGCTTAATTACAATGCAGTGCCACTCATGATTCTTGAAAGACCCCAAAAATTCTGAGCGGCACTCTCATTTGCCCAGTAATTTCACTAGCTACGGCGCCCTTCAGACCGAAACACAGTAATGCGTAATGCTTACACATTACTACTGCACGCCAGAAATACAGAAGCACTGTGCGACGCAAGCAAGATAGATGAAGATAAGAGAGTGACCTATCAGCAGATACGGACAAGCCTAGGCATTGGTATGAGTCAAGTTTAAGACTTACCGAAGGAAAGTTTTCGTTGGGTACATTATAAAATAAAAATATTAATAAATAAACAGGTTTTTATTTATTGTAATTCCCCCTACATAAATTTGAATGTCAAATACACACAAAGTTAGAAGCCGGCGTTTTATGCCGAATAATCGCCGACTAGTGGCCGTCTACGATAGCTGCCGGATAATTACCGACTCGTCGGCACATCTCTATATCAAAACATTATATTTATAGCTTCATCGTTTTACAAATTATTTTAAATACAATCTATGCGAAGTGATCCAATGAAATAGCAAAATTTTCAACTTACTTCTTAAGTAAAACAATATTATAATGTAACTTAATAATAAAAAAACCTCAAGTGTATTGAGTACCTGCAGTAGATGTATCGATTCCCACTCAGTAAGTAGATAAAGGTATATGCAAACAAATTTAGGGAAAATTTCGATCAGTAGGAGTAAGGATTCCACCTTCGCACGACACGCCACAGTGCGGTTTTCAAGGAGCTTTCTTCCACGTATTACAAAGCTGTGGAATGAGCTTCCTTGTGCGGTGTTTCCGGGACGATACGACATGGGTACCTTCAAAAAAAGCGCGTACACCTTCCTTAAAGGCCGGCAACGCTCTTGTGTTTCCTCTGGTGTTGCAAGAGAACGTGGGCGGCGGTGATCATTTAACACGCGTACGCCCATAAAAAAAAAATAAAAACAAAAAAAAAAGGGGGTAAGTAGTTCATCCAGCCACCACAGTTGCGTCGGTTCACGAGTATGACGCATGGACAAGCCATCGCATCCTTCGACCATATTTTAGAGAGTCTACAACCCGCCTCATGCTGCAACCAGAAGCAATGTTACCTGCTTAGATCATTTATACGTCTAGAGAAACAGCTGTGAACACGTCGAATAAAATAGCGGCGAACAGTTCAAAGTCAAATAAATAGCCTTAAACTAAGCGCTTTTGAATGATCACTTCAAATATTTCTGCACTGAATTTACCATATGTTCGTAAAAAGTTGAGCTCGCGAGAAGAAGATATAAGAAACTCAAAGGCCACTCTTTTCAATCAAATAGAATATTACAATGGCTGTACTATACATAACAAATTAGTTTGTAAGGTGCTGCATCCAATATACATAATAGCTTCAAGGGTAAATGTATACACTTTTGTAATAAAGTCCCAGCCACTGTTCAGGCATTATCTATAAATAAATTTAAATGTTTTATAAAAAAATAGCTCTGTCGTAAATCCTATCACTCCACAGCTGAATATCTAAGTGATCGGACAGCCTGGGACCTGGGACGCAAAAAAAGAATGCTGGGAGAGTTTCTTGCGCCGCTTCTTATCTCTCAGTGCGCCATAAGAAATGACATCAAAAGAATTCTAAAGGAATCAATTTTGTGAAAATAAATGCCTTTTAAATGCTTTTTTATTTAATCCTGTTTAAATAATATAAATTATTTCATAAAAAGTAATAAAAACTTAACTGTATAAATATAAATTATCGTATATTGGATGCATCAACCTTTACAGCTTGAGATGCTTCGTGAACATGATGGTCGTGATTACAGCCACAATTAGTAATTGCATCCAAAAAATACAATGATTTATTAACTATAATATGTATTTATGTATGAGTAAGTATATTGTATTAAATATATCGTTATCTTGCAACCCATAACACAGGCTATACATGCCTAGCTTGGGGCAAGTTAATTTGTGTAAAAAGTGTGTCAATAACAGGTCGACCTGGCACCACAAGCAACCTTTATTTTCCTGTTAACCTGTAGTTTCATCAAACGCACTCTGAATACTAAATCAAAGTGACTGTGTATCGCGAGTGTAAGACGTAGCTGTCATGGACACTAAAGTAATAAAACTGACCTATTGTCACCCATAAAGATACCCCGCTTAATCCTTATAGGTTCCGAAATGTTAAGATTCCCCGCCGCATCATAGAGACATAGAGCTGTGATCCACTGCCTGATACATGAGCAAAGAAACCACCTTTACCTGTGGGAAAATTTAAAAATTGCGTTGTAAACAAACTCGACTTTCATTTTTGAAGTTAAAGTCGAAAGTCGCTTGTTGACAACTATAGCGTCTAATTCAGAGGTGGCTTTTATCAAAGGGACTGCGCGCTTACAAGTATGTATACGTCATGTCGATACCAAACTTGTGAGATATTGTACCAGCTATTGTAAGACATGTTTATACTTCTTAGTCGGACACTCTTGTCAGAGTGGTCGTGGTTGCGCTGACGAGGTACATGGTGGAGTGTTCGGTGGGTCAACATCCTTTCTGAGGGTAAATCTCCTGGCGATGTGCTTCCATTTCTGGCGGTTAGAGGCGTTGCGAGTACACTGGACTATGGTGGACTCAGTAGCCTTTGTGATGGCGTCTATCCAGCGGGTTGGCGATCGACCGCGTGCTCTCTTGCCTTCCACCTGGCCCTGAACTACCAGTCTCTCCATCGAGTTCTCATTTCTAGAGACGTGACCAAAGAACTTCAGTATTCTTAGTTGCACAATTGACGATAGTCTTTCTTTAATACGAAGCTCTTTGAGGATGGATACATTGGTGTGAAATGCCGTCCACGGGATCTTTAGGAGGCGTCTCCAGCACCACATCTCTAATGCATCGATTTTACAGCGGTCCTGCAGTCTCAGAGACCAAGTTTCGGCTCCACAGAGAAAGATTGAAAACACAAGGCATTTCATCAATCTGACTTTAGTCTTCTTGGTAATCCTCCTGTCCCTCCAAATCTTTCCCAGTTGTTCCACTGCAAACCTGGTGATGGCGCACCGTCGTCTGATCTCGTCGCCATGTTTATACAAATAAATAAATAAATAAATATACCTACGCGCAGCCGCGGAGTTAAAACGTTCGACCAGTGAGAGGTGTTTTGATTTTTTTTTTCTAAATTCTTGCGGAACCCCTACAGAAGTATCACGGAACCCTAGGGTTCCGCGGAACACACTTACCCCCTTATTCATAATAGTCTGCTAACTTAAAGCATTGCTAATTCTCACTCTGTCTTCTTCTATTGACCACTTAGGTCAGAATGAGGAAAAACACTGCTTAGCGGCTGTTTTAAGTTAGCGGACTTTTATGAATAAGGGGGTAAGGGTATGGCTGATCTAGATGTATAAATTATGTAAGGTTACCTGTAATAGGGTCATATCATATCATAGTACAAGTTAATTAAACAGTTATATTATAGTAGGTAGGTAATAAAATAACATGGATGAACAACACAATATTTAATAAATATCACACAAACACAATTTTATTTAGAAAACATCAACAATTTCAATATTAAGTACTTTTAAATACATCTATAAATGCAATTGATTCATATAAGTTCCCTTTTGTGCTTTTGAAATATTTCATGATTTCTTAAAGAACACAACTTTTAACGTTCATGATAGGTAGGTACTTACTGTCGTTTTTTTACATATATCTGTATAATACTAGAAAATATAAAAAAACCAATAAAATAACATAGTGTTAAAAAAAGTTACTACAGGTTGGGAATGGAGCGACCGCCCTCAGGCTTTTTTTTAATGATAATAAGGGACGAGACGAACAGGACGTTAAGCCGATGGTAATTGATACGTCCTGCAGTCCTTACAATGCAGTGGCCCTCAGGATTCTTGAAAAACCCGAAAATTCTGAGCGGCACTACAATTGCGCTCACCACCTTGAGACATAAGATGTCAAACAATGGCACGAGACTATTTTTTATTTCAGTCTCGTGCCAGAGTTTGGCGAGTCAACATCTCTCTGGCGTAATTAACAGTAAAGAAGGCTCAAAACATTTGGATTTATTTTTTACATTTATTTCTTTATGATTAAGGTTATGTAAACAATTTGTTATGTTTTTAAAGTGATAACCCTCACTTGTAGGATTAATACACAAATAAAATTTGAAAACAAAATTATATGAACGATGCGGGACTCGAACCCACGACCGTGCCAGTGCTCTCCCAACTTCGAAATATTGGGGTTGAGCAAGTTATCAACTGCAAAGTAGATCTTGTTCATGAAGCCACGACCTGAGAGTTGAACAAAGCATACAAGATTTTATGACGATACGTCACTCGAACGGTTAGCTCAGTTGGGAGAGCTCTGGCACGTAACGCCAGGGGTCGTGGGTTCGAGTCCCGCATCGTTCATAAAATTTTGTTTTAAAATTTTATTTGTGTAAGGTTATGTAGCTATGCCCGTATGTTCATTATCGCCATTCAAGCACCGCGCTGTTTATATGTGAAGGGGTTAGATTAAATATTCACATTAATTTCTTTTTATACTTTTACGTTACATAAGCAATCACGTTTTATATAGACAAATCACGTTGCAAAAACAAAGTCGAGATAAAGATCACGCCGAAAATTATACAATAATTAAGCTTATCTGTACATTGCTGCATTTACTTCAGTTGTTTAAAATATTCTTGGTGAATAAGCAGCAATGTAAAATATTTAATGAGTTCACATTTGAATCGGACCGTGCCAGTTACACAGGGCTATGGAGAAAAGTGTGCTTACATTGTCTTTAAGCACACTTAACGTTCCGCTATCAGACTGCGAATGTTATGCATTCTTTTAATATATGTACAGAACGTTATTGTACATATTACGCTCTGACTAATGGCATCGCTTTTCAAATATTTGAATTTCCCACATTTATTTTGCATTTTTATATGATGGTAGCTGACCCGGCAAATGTTGTTTTGCCATATAATTCACGCGATAGTTTTATAAGTAATAAAATATTGCCTATATTATAGCCTGTACATCATTTTGTTCTATTGTCAATAGTTTTTGCAGCGCACGCAAAAATAGGTTTTCGATTTTACACCTTGTGTTACAAAATAGCAATTTTATTACGGATCCCTAATTTTGAAAAACAAACATAGCCTATAGCCTTCCTCGATAAATGGACTACCCAACACTGAAAGAATCATTCAAATCGGACCGGTAGTACCAGAGATTAGCGCGTTCAAACAAACAAACAAACAAACACTGCAGCTTTATAATATTAGTATAGATATTAAATATTGATGTAGACAAGATGAAAATATAATATCCAAAAAAAAATTAACACTCTTATTTTTTTTTTTTAATCACATGAATAATGGATCCGATAATAGTGGTAACTAAATGACCAAACTTAAACTAAAAGTTAAACCTACGCGATTTACATCCAAAACTATACTATTGTGGTTTGGAAGGTTTTTCTGGAATTACGTCCTATAATATTTATTGATCAAATGTAAAATCGATTTCAATGCAACTTTATACAGTAATATTTTATATTACATTATATAATATCAAGTAACAGGAAAGTAGGTTTTCCTTCACACAAATTACATAGATTTTACAAAAATCAGTTCCAGTTAAATGGTTGTGCGTTTTCTATAACTTGTGCCCAAACCGCCATTAATATCTAATCTATTTTTATGAATTGCCAAATACGTGACACTTTGCATATTTTATAATATACTTCAGAGCTTTCTTTTATTTATACTGAGTAAATAAAATATTTAAGTTCTGTGCTTTGCCCTGCCTACTCCGAGGTGGCAAGCAGGCATATTATGTCTGCTCCACGGACGAGTAAAATAAAGACTCCGTGTAAATACATAGCCCCACCAATACATTTACACTAATACAAGCCGATCGCCCGCCATTATGAGATTTGCCATGGTCTGTGACAGTGTTTGCGTCGCAATAAAATATTTTAAAAATACCCGTCGTGCGTTGCGAAAAAGTGTAAAAACAAAACTATAAAAGTATTTGTGGATATATGATTATTTAAGGGAGAAAAACTTGTGTATCTGGTATACCCCGTAACCGCACACACACTAGCATAATGGTGCTTCACTTACACGCACGGCGCGTAGTCCTTCTTTTTTTACTAGTCTATGGTCTACATGGACCTTGGCTCATATTTATTTGTCTAATTTAAAATACTCTTTGCGCATACGTCAAAAGAGCAAAGCGAAACGTTATTTAATAGACAAGGAAGTCATTGTCAACGTCAATCAACTTGGAGCCTATAATAATTTTTCATAAAGTGTCCTTTTATAAGAAAGTGGTGATATTTACACAAATGTTTCATTCAGCCTTCCTTATTCCAATATAGTCATTTAATTGTTATTAGCATTAGGCTCTTCACACAAGGCATCTATAATATAAATATGTACATTATAGCACGGTACATCTCATTACAGTGTCACCAACTTAGTGTTGCTAATTAATTCCAATGTGTACAAAAGTCGGGGCATATTTATCGCTTAAAATTCAGAAGTATCCACTGACCTGTATAAATACCACTGGACAGGCTGTTCCATATATTTGACAGCAATTTTTTTGTCCCTATTTGAAGCGCCACTCGCTAGCGTCCAGAGAACTAATTTTGACGTATAATACAAATGGCTGCGAAGAAACGTACAATACCCTGAAGTAATTTTGCATTTTGAATTAATTAAAATAATATTATAATATATATATATATTATAATTTTTTTTGTAAATAGTTTCCCACCATGCATCGATGTTTGCTAAGGTTGTCAACACTAGTTTTAGTACCGCAGACTCTCGCTACATGGCCAACAGCGCCAAAATGGCGAATATCAAACAGGCACAAAAGGACTTGGACAGCCGCCAGGCCAGTGTTATATAGTAGAGGTCAGTGGAAGTATCGCAATAAAACACACGGAATACTCGAAAGTAGTAGACACTGACAGTCGAATGACATTTCAACATAGCGACTGTAGTTCCCATTTTTGCCACTTCACAGATAAGTTGTTATTACTATACATCTTTCCGTAGAAATCACCAGAAGACCACACACGAGAGCTATAACGTACATTTTCACATCTTCATACAGCAAGATACGAAAATATACATTTATATTTCGATACATCATTAAAAATCACTATGCAAAGTTGGGTCGTATACCAATTGAATGAACATTCATTATATTAACTGTTGTGTGTACATACATACATTAGATAATTTAAAGCTAAATACCGGAATGTAATGTTAATATAACATTATAGCTGCCGTGTGTAAAGCCCTTTATGAATTCGAAAATACCGCTCAGAAGTTTGTGTTTTTCAAGAATCCCAATCGGCACTGCATTGTAGTGGACAGTGTGTATCATTTATTATAATTAGGGGAAGTTCTGATTCGTATCGTCACATTTTTTTGTGCGTAAATATAAAAGATCTGCGGGCCTACCTTGAACTCTTAGTAATAGCAATCTATTCAATTGACGACCTAAAATGAACTGCTTTGCTACCTCATAACACGACGTCATTTGAGCGATCGAGTTTAAGTTGACGTCAAATAAAGTCGGAAATTGAATCCGCAAACTGTTTCAGTTCGTTCATTCATTCGTACCATGTGGTAATATTTCAACCTAAACTGGATAACTTATGTGTCAAAGTGAGATTTAAAAAAAAATGCTACTTTCTTAGCAGTCAAGTGAATCGTTTTGTTAAAACCTAAACTGAACTGCATCGGAATTGAATTGCTTATTGAAAGTTGATGGTAGGCCTTCTGTTTGCTTTAATAGAATGACGATAAAAGTATATCAGATCTGTTAAGACTTGTAATCAAATTTGTTAATTAAAGAAACTACAATGGATTTTTTAACACTAAACGAAATAACGAAATAGCTTGGAACTGTTTTGAAAAATAATTGAAATAAATCAAAAAGTACCTAAATGGAGACAAAAATGCACTAATTGAAGCCTCGACTTAAATTTTTATCATTTATTGATGGAAAATTACATAAAAAAATTATCTGAGTTATTCCATACATCTATTTGAATAATTCGGATTCCACCAGTATCTGAAATGGCTATATGTCTTATGTGATTCAAATAATTCTTTATCGTTCAGTGCGGCACATACAGAACATACATTGTCAGAATTGGACGGATCTTGGTAGATATAATTATTTTTCCAACTAAAGTAATGACTATACGTTTTGGGGTATCGTATAAGCGTTGCTATTGTGGCGGCTAGTTCATCTGGTTTCGATCTTTTCGCGTCCAAATACGAGCCAGGGGGAAGAAATCTGTAAGCAATATATTCATAAATACAATAGTTTAATATAACATTATTAACATAAAAAAATTTATTTATGAATACGGCTTTACTCACGTTTTGTTGGTGTCGGTACCGACTAGTTTCGGACCATTCGGAAGTGTGGACTGTGGTGGGTTCGCGATAACGTGCCACCTCTTAATGCGGACTTGTGCTCGTAGTGCGCGGCTGGACAGGGCGGGGTGCGCCGGTGGTGACGAGCACGGTATCACTGTGTTACTATTGGTGTCCACGGGTGCACAGAATATACTCACTATGAACTTATATACCCATAAGGACCATAGTGCGGATGATCATGTAGCGGTCATTGTCGATTTACGAGCCCAAGTCCGCAGTAAGAGGCGAACCTTATCGCGAACCCACTCACGCTGATGAAGAACTTCCGAATGCTCCGAAACTAGTCGGTACCGACATCGACAAAAACGTGAGTAAAGCCGTATTAATAAATAATTTAATTATGACTCACGACAGTTTTAATAATTTAATAAAAAAATTTCATTATAATAAAATAATTTTTCATTTCCACAATAAAAAGGAACGCGGGATAAGACCTATTTTTTTTAATTTATTTATCATATTACATATACCGATATAAAACTAGGTCAAATTAGCATCTAAAAAAGTTAACTTAAGTCCTAGCACAGACTTAACTCTGTTAAAACAATTCTGTTGTGGATAGTAGTATATCCTTTGATTAAGGATAGGTCTGCGATGCGCTCCAACTAGATACCGCACTACCTAAGAACAATAGTTTTTTTTATTACGGCAAAAATTAGAAGCACAGGCATCTTTCAAATTTTGTAACATATGCGTCATTTTATTTAACATTGAAATTAATAATATACAAAATACTTACTGATAATATGTGATCCCAGTATCTTTCTTATTTCTACAAATTATTATTTTTACAAAGTTTTACTACGCAACCCGGCATTTTAGTTTCAATTATTAGCAAAGTAACAGAACATGTAGCACGTCAACGTCACACATTGCTCGAGACTGGCTCTAGTACGTCCACCTGGGATTAGTTGTCGCACTTACTCGACTACGACTGGGGTACCTAGTTGAAGCGCAGCGGAGACCAAACCTTACTCTAAGATTATATCAATAGATATCTTTAGTACTCGTGGTGTATTTCATAGTGAAGCGCTATTATCTCTTATCTTATATAAAATAGTCAATATGGTGACTTCATCAGTCAACACTGACCTAAATGCAATAAAACTTAAATCCATGCCTTACCTGCTATAATCCGCACCACCAAACACAATTGGAACCACATTGTGCTGTAACGCGGTCAAAAGCTTCTCCGTTACATAATCTTCTGAAAACGAATTCTCGAACGATAGATAGAAGAAGTAATCCCTCTCAAGTATTTCATTACAGTTCCCATCTCGAGGACATTTAAGTTCCCCGCAATCCCCGTATATGTCTACTGAATAACCATATATTGATAACGATCTATTCAAATTCTTTGCAATTTTAATCCGATGATTTCTGCTCTTGCAATTGGATACAAACCATGCTACTGCTTTGGTTTTGTTCTCTATTAATCGGTACACGTCATTATCAATTGGACCAGAACTTTCGACCCATTTCATTTCAGCTTTGGGACCAATCACTTCTCCGTTTAAATTCTTTATGTGTATATATGGATACGGTATATCTGAATCTAACTTATAAGTCGATGTCCAGTTAAAAAAGTTTTCAAAATGCTCATAACATACTGGATAGTTGTCAGCTGATTCCATATTGAAGTATATATATTTTTGCGTGTTGATTCTTTTACCTGGGAGATCCCAAGGTGATATTGACTCCATGGATCTTCCGTTAAATGCTATAGCGTCAAATTTGGTAACATCTCCGCCAAAAAAGTTCCTATCGTTGGTAACGTAGCAGTTTATAATGAAACAATTTCGTTGGATGAATGCTCTTTGGCCACGTCCGAAAGTATTAAATGGCTCAAGTTCATCACCTGTCCACAGCAACATATATTTCATGTCCTTAGATAGTCTGTCCGCTTTTCTGTAAACTTCAGCAAATCTGTGGTCTTTCGCGACGTTCTCCAGCGCTTCTCTGACTAAGCTATCATTATTGGAATAATTACGTGCATCAATGAAATGTATCCAAATAATTGAAATGGCGAAGCTAATGCAGGTTATGCAAAAGAAAAAACGTGCAGATATCATTTGTCTTACATTTGATATACAGCGATGGCGAAGACGAAAAAACAAAAACATTTTAGCCGAGTCATGATTGCATACTTCCGATGTTTCTCCACTTCGTTAGACATTTGTTGATGATTTTGATCGAAACCTGAAAAAAATATCTCAATTAGATACCATATTTTATTTAATGAGGAAAGCGGAAAAATAGAGCGGTTTATAAGAAACCAATAACTGCATATTTAGTTTTTTTTTAAATTTCTTGAACTTTCGATGGAAATCGATCCGAATGATTAAAAAAGAATACACGTGTGTTATTGGACCAATGGACTTTGTTCCTGATAAGGATCAATATTTGCTATTAAATGTATGTACTCCTTTCAAGATTTTTCTCTAAGTCTTGCAGTTTCCGACTTGGCCATCACCGCCCTTCTCAAATAACCATCCTCTATTGTGTCTCGCAAACACATAAGTAGTAATAATAATAATAAAGTTTACTTTTTATTAACAATAACTAATATTACATGAAGTATAAACCATCATTAAGAGGAAGTATACCAAGAATAGTGGCAGCATTTCCGAGTTGGATTGGCTAGGCTGATCCGTGGGCCGATACAACTGGCAGCTCTTCGCATTGCAGTAGCTCTATTGAGGACCGTACACTCTTTTGAATACGTAATTCTGTGTACATTAACGGTAGGTACTTCTGAGTAATACTGCCCAAGTGTCTTGAAATCAAAATATGGCACAAAGATATAAGACTCACTGAGACCGAGTATATTCGACAGTCCGAACAGCAGACAGCTTTTTTTTTATGAAAACACGAGACGAGACGAGCTGGACGTTTAGCTGATGGTATTTGATACGCCCTGACCATTGCAATGCAGTTCCGCTCCAGATTCTTGAAAAACCCAAAAAATCGGAGCAGCACTACAATTGCGCTCGTCACCTTGAGACATAAGATGTTAAGCCTCGTTTGCCCAGTAATTTCGCTAGCTACGGCGCCCTTCAGACCGATACACAGTAATGTTTACAGATTACTGCTTCACGGCAGAAATAGGCACCGTTGTGGTACTCTTAATCTAGCCGGCATCCTGTGCTAAGGAGCCTTCCACTGGTAAGCTACAACTGAAGTGGCCTGAGTGTAACACAAGTCGCGTCTCACACCGCCGCGACTTTACCCGTATTTTAAATGCTTAAATATGATAGTTAGTTTAGCTGGGCTGATTACACACTTAGCCTCTTGATTGGGCCATTGCGCGTTTTTAAAAAAGGCCTTCTTACTTTTTTTTTTTTTTTATGGAATAGGAGGACAAACGAGCGTACGGGTCACCTGGTGTTAAGTGATCACCGCCGCCCACACTCTCCTGCAACACCAGAGGAATCACAAGAGCGTTGCCGGCCTTTAAGGAAGGTGTACGCGCTTTTCTTGAAGGTAACCATGTCGTATCGTCCCGGAAACACCGCACAAGGAAGCTCATTCCACAGCTTCGTGGTACGAGGAAGAAAGCTCCTTGAAAACCGCACTGTGGAGGACCGCCACACATCCAGATGGTGGGGATGATATCGTAATTTGTGGCGTGTCGTGCGAAGGTGGAATTCGGCGGCAGGAATCAGGTTGAACAGCTCTTCGGAACACTCCCCGTGATAAATGCGGTAGAAGACACACAATGAAGCGACGTCTCTACGCAACGCCAAGTGATCCAGCCGTTCACAGAGTACTGGGTCCCCGACAATTCGAGCTGCTCTGCGTTGCACGCGGTCAAATGGATCGAGCTGATACTGGGGTGCGCCAGACCAGAGATGACAGCAATACTCCATGTGAGGCCGGACCTGCGCTTTGTAGAGCGCTAGAATGTGGGCCGGCTTGAAGTATTGCCGTGCTCTATTTATGACGCCCAGTTTTTTTGAAGCCAGTTTGGCTTTGCCCTCCAGATGGCCACGGAATTGGCAATTGCTCGAGATTTCGAGACCCAGTATTCCGATACTAGGCGAGGCTTTAAGGGAACTGTTCTCGAAGAGCGGTGATACGGCAAATGGGTTTTTTTAGTGGTAAACGCGCTAACTTGAGTCTTCTGGGGGTTAAATTGGACAAGGTTCAACTTACCCCATTCTGCAACCTTCTCGAGAGAGGACTCGATAGAAGACACAAGTTTCTCTCGGCACTGGTCGACGTTTTCCCGAGAGAGACCTGCATGGCCCGTGTATACGGCATCACCAGTGCTGTCGTCTGCATAGCAATGCATGTTGGCGGTGTCCAACATATCATTGATATGCAGAAGAAACAGCGTGGGAGATAGCACACAGCCTTGGGGCACTCCAGCGTTCACGGGCTTGGGATTCGAGCAATAACCGTCGATAACGACCTGTATGCTGCGCCCAGTGAGGAAGCTGGAGGTCCACTTGCATAAGCTCTCGGGAAGCCCAAATGATGGAAGTTTTGCGAGGAGCGCCTTGTGCCATACACGATCAAAGGCCTTCGCTATATCCAGACCAACTGCCAGGCCTTCCCCCTTGCTTTCAATAGCCGCCGCCCATCTATGTGTTAGGTATACCAGAAGATCGCCAGTCGACCGACCATGGCGAAAGCCGTACTGCCGGTCGTTGATCAACTGGTGACCCTCAAGGTATACCAAGAGCTGGCGGTTAATTATGCTCTCCATAATTTTGGAGAGTAGGGAGGTAATAGTAATAGGCCTGTAGTTTGCCGGATCCGAACTGTCTCCTTTTTTTGGGATCGGATGGACAAGGGCTGACTTCCATGAATCAGGGACTACGCCTTTAGAATAAGAGTGCCGGAATAAACGCGTTAGTACCGGCGTCAACTCAGGGGCACACGTTCTAAGCACGATTGGAGAAATGCCATCCGGCCCGCTCGACTTCCTGACGTCCAACGAAAACAGAGCTCGCCTAACAGTTTTCTTTCGGAACTGTACTTCAGGCATGGAGCTCTGACACCGCGGGATGGTCGGCGGTGTTTTTCCGTTGTCGTCAAGAGTCGAGTTGGAGGCAAAAAGAGTGCACAGGAGATCGGCTTTCTCTTTTGCCGTATGGGCCAGGGTGTCATTCCTCATGTGCAACGGCGGCATGGACGGCTGGTTGAAGTTACCAAGAGCAGCTTTCGACAACGACCAGAACTTGCGTGTTCCGGTCGGGTAACTGGAAAGCTGCTCGCCAATTTTGACGACGTGCTTCGATTTCGCACGGGCGATTTGCCGCTTAAAAAATCTGGAGGCACGGTTATATTTCCTCTTCAGAACTTTGCAGTTCGGATCCTTTGAGCCCAGCGCCGCAACCCAAGTTCGATACGCCTGTTTTTTGCAGTCAGATGCTGCTTTAACTGACGCATCGAACCAGGGCTGTGATCTGCCACCGATCGGTACTACAGAGCTTGGTATAAAAATATCCATGCCCTGCAGCGTCACATCGGCTACTGCAACGGCGCAGGCACTAGGATCATCCGAAAGGAAACAAACCCTGCCCCAAGGGTAGGATGCAAAAAAGGAACGCATCCTATCCCAATCTGCTGACTTGTAGTGCCGCGGCGGGTCGCTGGTGGTCTGCGACGTTGGCGTCGGATAGGCACTACACTCCTGACCAGGCAATGGTCGGACGTTCCGAGAGGGGCGTCGACAGAGACCTGGTAACCATCGGGATGTGTAGTCAGCAGAAGATCTAATAAGGACGGCATGTGGCTATCCACATCCGGGAGCCGCGTCGGCGACTCAACCAATTGGGACAGACCATACGCCAATGCAAAATTATGCACAGATCGCCCTGCGTAGTCTGTGGTACGTGATCCAAGCCATTCGGCATTGTGCCCGTTGAAATCACCCAAGACTACGATTTCAGCGGAGGGGATCTGAGCAAGCACGTCATCAAATGCCGCTTGAACGCAGCCCATGAGGTGATCCGTTTCTGCGTTACCAGTATGGGACCTGTAGACACACGCATAGATGCGGACGCGGTCCTCTAAATCTACGCGGAGCCAGAGAGTAGACAGGCCCCTACCCTCAAAATTGCCGAGACGGCGACAGCAGATATCCTCCCTAAGGTACACACATACCCCGGCATGAGGCATGAAATTATGCTCAATTTTGTACCCGGGGTACGTTAAATATGACGTATCGCTAGGTCGAGATATCTGCGTCTCCGTAAGGAAACACAAGGCCGGCTGCGCCGTCTCAAGATGGTGGTGGACGGCGTTTAGGTTGGAGTGAATTCCCCGGATGTTACAAAAGTCCACATTAAGCGTGGAGCGGGGTGCCGTGGTGTTGCTGCCCTGTTTGTCCTGTGACATACGCGGTACTGTGCCCTCCCCAGAATACGAGGGGCAGCCCGAGCGCGAATGCTCGGGGAGGGATTCTCCGGCTCTACAAGAGCCGGTACCCTCCTGGGGTAATTTCTTGCCGGTATTCTGTGCGAGTGTGGTAAGTAACCCGGACGAGTCTGGCCCGATTGTGCTGACGTCATAAGACAGCAGCGTGACTCTCCCACTTTCAAAAAGCCCGTAGTCGCCTCTTACGACACCCTTGGACCTGGGACTACCCTATTCTTTTTACTCCCCAGGGCAGCACAGGGCAAAACTTACTCCACCCAGCCCAGATCATTCCAGAAGTCCAGCAGTCTTTTTAAGTTTCTGCAGGCATCCGAGAGCGATGCTGGTAATTGGAGTATTTGTGCCCGTTGTTCGGCCACACTGCTGCACGCCATAAGCACGTGTTCTGGCGTTTCCTTTGCCTCCATGCATCCACTTACTTAAATATGATATTAACATCCATGAGTCGGAAGCAAACATTCATAATCTTCATGTAAATATTTGCAACTAACGAATTAGACCCACGGCCCCTAGCTCCAAGGCCAGGGCTACTCGCGACTGTGATAAGAGGTCGCCAAAGTAGTGTGTTTTGAATTAGTAAATATATCTCTCAAATCTTCATCAAGCCAATTGACTGTTGGACTTTTAATTGAACCTATTACGTATCATTATTTTTGTATCAAACTGGAGTAAGTTTTTACTCGCGAGTAACTGCTGCTATTCTAAGATTATAGATAGTTTTGCATTTTACCTACGACTAACCTAAGAATAATAATTATCACTATTCGCGAGTATATATTATATATACATACACGAACGATTTTGGCGGTATAAAAAGTTTATTTTTAAATAAAATTAAGGAGGGAGGCGAGCAGGACGTTCAGTTGATGGTATTTGATACGCCTTGCCCATTACAATGCAGTGCTGCTCAGGATTCTTCAAAAACACAAAAATTCTGAGCGGCAATATAATAGCGCCCATCACCTATATATTACCTATAGCTATGGCGCCCTTCAGACTGAAACACAATAATGCTTACACATTACTGGTCGCGCTAACCCTGGCCCTGACAATCATTAGTGCAAACAGGACAACTACAGCTCAGATGAGTGAAACAAGTTTTACAATCAGTTTTCAACTCATCGTGAGTTAAAAACTAAAAAAACAGGGTTTTGTTCTCGGCAATTTACTCCTCCAAAAAACTTTGGCAACTGTACGGGAGGAAATATTTTGTATCGGGCTGTTTTAATTTTTTTTTTCTCAGTTTGCAGCTAGGTACTATAAAGCGTTTAAGCACTTTTTAAAGTACTCTAGCACTTGTTTTAAAAAAGCGTTCTAGTGCTTCGGACTCGCCCATGAAGAGTTCCGTAGCAGCAAGTAACATAATATAAATGTTCTTGTAGCTCGTAACTTTATATTTGAGTTTATTGAATGAAAAATAAATTGCGGTTTACGATTTATGACGTATTAAAAATACTTACTAGAGCTTGTTCAAACCAATTTTCGGTGGAAGTTTGCATGGTAGTGTACGTCATATATTTTTTTAAGTTTTATTCATCATTCTCTTATTTTAGATGTTACAGGGGGGGGACATATTTTACCACTTTGGCAGTGTCTCTCGCGCAAACTATTCAGTTCAGAAAAAAATGATATTGGAAACCTCAATTTAATTTTGAAGACCTATCCATAGATATCCAACACGTATGGGTTATATGAAAAAAAAATTATTAGTGGTTAGTTAAAAAAATATGTGGATCAGCAAGGTAACCTCCCTATGTGATAATTTATTCAAATAAGCCAGGAATATTTGGTAGAAGAACGTATTATTATCACTTTATAAGTTCTTGATAAAAAGAAGTAACGTCTAAATTTATCTCTAATTAATCAAAATATTATTGTTGTATGGTAATCTAATAACCAGGCACTTTTAATACTTTATTATTACATATTTCTACCATTTTGGTAGGTAGGTATTATTTATGGAAGTTTGTTTCCGAGTCATGGATGTTTAAATGTATTTATGTATATTTAAGTAAGTTTATTGTATTAAATATATCGTTGTCTTGCAACCCATAACACAGGCTATATATTATGCTTAATTTGGGGCAAGATAATTTGTGTAAAAAGTAAAAATTATGACTATTAGTGCGGTGGTAGATTGAAAGGTTTTTTTTCTCTCTTCACCTAGATTATCATCATCAGAGCCTATCTCATTTAGATGTGATGATCAGGTAGCTTAATATAAATTGGTTCAATGAAATCTAGTAGTCTTAAATTAGTATCAAAAATTTAATACTCATAATACACGTTACAAACGGTTTTTATTTGAGCTACTATACATAAAACGGTATTCGAAATCAATTATTAGATTATTGTGAACAAAATAATGCACACACCGGAATCTTACAAGTTAGGTAATCAGATTGAACATTATTATGTTTGTATCAGAATGATACAGAGTCGATATTCAGTCATATTCAGATAATAACATCAATAACACGTATCAATAAGAAAATAGATATTATGTGCATTGTACAGAATGCACGAACGCCCATTTCTCCAGAACAACATATGTGTAATCAAATAAAATATGATTGGTAGCTCTAAAAGCTATTCAGTACATACCGAGGAGCTTTTCATTTCGGTCGGGTAACTTCGCACATGCGCAACACTGAGTCAAAACATCACATGCAGTAAAACCTGCTAAAATCATCGAAACTATTGTAAAACACTTCGAAACATTACAATTGTCTTACGTAGAATGATAATATGATCACTTGGTTCACATTGTGTAGTGTGTTACACTGTCTTTTGTGATTGGATGTGAATATTGTGTGAAATGTGTTTTTGTTTACACTTTATACGTACACTCGCATCGATTCACAGCGCGCGTCTGTCGCGGCTGCGCTGTCAAGGTCAGTTTGGCCAAGCCTCAAGGCTGAACTATCAGCTGGCGGGCCTTTAGGGATTTTTGGCTATTGTTTGAGTTTATACTTTGCAAAACATCCTAATCATTTTACGACTTCCATTTATAAAGTTAAGGTTCTTAATATTATGTTGAAACTATGTTTATTAATTTATAACTAATAGGTATTATATTAAAATCAATAGGTAGGTACGTTATCACAGCCTATCGATCAAGTGGCTTGGTATCAGTAAGTTAGTGCATTGAAATCTAGAAGAAAACGGTTTTAAAATAACTCTTCTAGATGTAGATGTTATTATAATTATGTATAAAAAATTAAAAACACACATGAAAAAATCTTAGCAACATGTACTAATTTAAATTTTAGGATTGTTTTTCTCATTATAATGGTGTATTTTATTTTTAAAATAGTATTTTTAGGGTCCTATGATGTAAAAATAACAGCTGTTGACTTTATAAGTTCTTTTAATAACAGAAATTAACAATATGAGAATATACTACAGAAACTAAGGTACATAAGCAACTAAACATGAAAATAAATTTATTGTGAAAGAATAGGATAATTTAATACAAAGTATGGCCTCCTCTGCTATTCAGAACTTGTCGGCAACGATTATTCATTGAATTAATGAGACTGTTTATGTGATATTGCGGTATTCGCTCCCAATGGAATTGTAGCAAATCCTTCAGCTGTTGGGTTGTTGTCGCTCCGTCCAAGTCCTTCAAAACAGACGTGTTTTGAAGAGACGTCTGGAGCATGTCCCATGCGTGCTCGATGGGGTTGAGGTCTGGCGACTGTGCAGGCCAAGGCAATACCCGGACGTTCTCCGTTTCCAAGTATTGACTGGTTCGCTGAGCTGTATGTGAACGCGTATTGTCATGCATTAACGTAAAATCGGAGCCAAAGGTTTGTGCAAATGGATCTGAGAATATCCTCAACGTAATTTTCAGCGTTCATGTTTCCATTTACATAAACAAGCTCAGTTCGCCTGTTCATAATACCCGCCCATACCATAACTGTTGAGCCGCTGTATGGATGATCTTCCTGAATGCACCTGAGCCTTTCAGTATTTCCGGGCCCACGGTACACCCGCACTCTTCTTGTATCAGAGCTAAGCCCGAATCGCGACTCGTCGGAAAACATAATTTTATCCCATTGTTCCTGGGTCCATGCGTTCTCTACACATTTCGACGAGCACGAATCCTGTGACGTATCGGTGGGCACCTAATTGGGCGTCGAAGTCGCAGGCCGTAATCATGCAGTCGATTTCGCACAGTTTGGGGACTAACATCAACACCACTTGAACTTTGTAGCCTCAAACTTATCTCTCGAGCCATTAACATCGGCTGGCGTCTTGCAGTCAGTTGTATGTACCGGTCTTGCCGAGTGGCTGTACTTTAGAGATATTTACTGAGTGCTTTTACGGCAATGGAATGCTGTTTAGCAGGCTCCCTTGTATTATTGTAGCGCTGCCAAAGACGACAAATAACACTTCTATGAATGCCAAAATGCCGAGATACCAGAGATGGGTTACTTCCCCCTTGCAACATCCCTACAGCTCTGCATTTCATTTGCCGTCAAATGACGTCCCTCCATGACGTAAAGAATATCTAACAATTCAATTTTGTCGCTGACTTTATTTAAATGGTTCGTAAAATTATAAAATCAAGACTAAACGTAGCAACAAAAACGCACTTAAATTCAAACAAATTCCCTTTCATTTCATTTTATCAAAAAATAACATAATCGAAATTAGTTTTTACAACCAGCCAGTATGTCATCAATAACAAAAAAGTTTACATACCTATGCATTTCTAGTGAATAAAGACTTCGAAATTAATTAATATAAATGGTAAATTTGTAATATCATGCATGTTGCTTAGACTTTTTTGATGTATGTCGTAATCATTCACGTTATAAACGGTTTAATCATTTTACAACTTCTATTTATATAGTTAAGGTTCTTAATTTGTTGAAACGATGTTTATAAGTTAATAACTTATAGTTATTATAAATAAATCAATAGGTAGGTACGTAAATCGAAAGATTTTTGAAATTTTGTGTAGGTACAATATGGTATACTTAAAATTAAGTCAAGAGTGTAAGAGGAGTAGCTAATTAGTGTACAGTAAAAATAATAACCATTAATACTTAATTACTTCATTTAAGCTGAGAATATGGGCAGAAAATAATTAATCCATTTAATCAATTCTGTTAACTACAATCACCCTTTAAATCCTCATTAAATGAATCTAAAACCGTCGCTTTATTATCTACATTAAATTAAGCAGTGGTCTTACCAATTGAGAGAGAGTTGAGTTATGGGTCTATAGAATGAAGAGGATAGCACCATCGCAGTCCAGTGGAACTGACTAAAGATCTACTCTGTTCCAGAGAATCAATGAAGTTTTTCCAACTATACGAAGGAGAAAGTATTCATTTACGAATTGAGAATTTTGTCCCACCGATTCAAAAATAGAGTCTGGAACAGGTGTTGGTTGGCATCTTCTCGCATAAACAAACTCAGCACTCCAATTTTTTTTCTATATTTGAAGGGGCCGACGGCTAAGAAGCTCACGTGATATCAAGTTGTTTGGTAACTGGCTTAGGAGATCCGAACCATCGGGGATAACAACATGAAGGTCCCTAAGTCGTATTCTTTTGGGAAAACTGTAGCTGGTTATTGATTCCACAAAGGTGCTGTGCGAAGCGAGAAGCATGGAAACGCATAGATCCATCTTCCAATGTGAGTACGTTTTCCATCAATTAAGCCACTGCCGTTTTACTACCGAAGAAAAATACATGTATTTGCGATAGCATGGCGATAAAAACTTTAATAGACACGCTTTCTTTCCAACAACCTACATAACGACCGATCTGAACTGCAGATAGTCCAAAAAAGTGATATTATTATTTTGCCTATACCGACAGATCGACTAAATAACTTGACCACTAAGTAAGACCTTTTTATAATAAATTTCGTAATAAGTGTAGAGAGAAGAAACTTACTAACATTCCAGGAAGGTTTTAAGCTTCTGGAAGCAGCTAACCCTGTTTGCAATAAGACCTAATTGCGGAAACACCATACCAAACATTGAAAGTTAAATCCAAAATGTGAAAAGAGTGATATTAAGTAAAGGAAAAATTGTAGCTTGTATAAACTGTGTACGAAAATGTCAAACAAAACAAAAAGACAAAGATAAATTAGACAAAAAACGTTGTCTGAGACTAAAGAGGAAGAATTTTAAAAGAATGTGCATGCTAGATACAATGATAGAAATAGTATCTTAACAGTTTATTGAGGGAAAGATTTTCATGATGGATCTATGAATGCGGAAATGAATAAAAGAAAGAAAGAATGCAAACAGCAGCAGTTTATTATAGAGAGAAAGCTGGGGAAGATTCATGGCATGTATATTTACTGCCTTTTTAATATTTGCCGGAAAACAAGCAATGTGCCAAATATTTGGTGTAAACCAGTAATTATTTCGCTGTGCAAAGGACAAAATTCGCAACAAGACTGCAAAAACTAACGTGGCTAACCTTCTCAGGGTCATCAGAAAATTGTATTCCGATAATTACAATTTTAAATAAATTGTTGCCTAATTTATTCTTGCACGATGCAATATGGTGGCACGGAGCGTGCAAAGATAGTGACGCGCAAAATGTAGGTCCCGATAAATCGCTTCGTCGTCTCGACACAGAATAACTGATCTCGATTTATTTCCGTGAGACACTTAAATAGGATATTGATTCTAAACAAAAGAGAAATAGTAATATATTTATTTACCATAGGGAGTGACAATAACATTACATATTGCGACATCATTTGGTAATTGTCATGAAGCTACATCAGTTCCTAAAGGGGGTTTGACATGGGGATAAGAACTAATAAGAATCTCCCAGGCCATCTTTTAAATCATACTTATAACAACTAAGGAATAGTAAGCCTTCTTTGTTAAAGAAGCTTCAATATATTTCATGAATTTGTGCTCAGTGAGTCCTTGTATTTCTTTTCCCTTATTCCCTTCTGCTACATCATTGATGTTTCATTGTATTACCATAGATTGTAGATACTTACGTAAGTATGATCCAGATACATAGATTTATTAGTTAATGACGGGCCACTATCTTAGCGAAGTACTGCAGCTGGAGACACCTGGCCCATAGAAAATTTAGGGTATCGTGATCTATTCTACAAGAACTTGATATAAAGCAGAGCATATCGCCCGACGCTTTGTGGTGCAGAGAAAGCTTGAAAGAAGCATGAGGCCTGATGCCCTTGAGATGTGTTGAACAAGATAAGAGACCAAATAAAAAGAGACAAGATAACAAACTGTGTGTTGAACTGTAAACTGCACTCTGCACTCGTCTAACTATTGAATCTAGGGTACTCGTGTAAATATTTTGTGATGAATATTATTTTTGGCAATAAGTAAGCAACCGTTTAAGCACTGCTGCACATCGACAGCATAATATTACAAAATATCTGTTAAATTTTCATTATTTAATGTATATGTACTCTAAGAAAATTATAAATAAATTAATTTGAGTCAAGAACTGAGTCGAGTGTCACTCTCCCTCCCTAGTCCTTAGCACCCACTAGAAGAGCTATTGTAGCTGGAAGCCACGAGAAGTCCGGTTCGGATATACTTTTAAACGCTCGTTACGTTAAACGCACATGGAGTTTCAGACTGTCAGTCAATTTTGCCAAAACCCCTGTCCACAGCAAATTCTACCTCCGGGGTGATAAATTGCGTTGAAATTCAAAGAGAAAAGATGACATAATCTCGACTCCTGTCAACAATAGTTCCAAAGAGGATGTAAATACTTCAACAGTACCTCTGTAAATGTGAGCCTGCTTAAAAAAAAATATTAATAAAAATGTAACAAATCTAACAAAAGAATATTCCTTGAAAACTGCAATGTCGAGGAATTCCAAAATCTGGCTGGTGAGGTAACTATCTAATCTATATTATATCTAATTTAATCTATTGAAAGTCAAAAACCATCTATTCGAAAAAGCATGCCTCAAACCTGAGAAGAACGGGCTCAAAAAACTCAGCATGTTTTTTTTTTTGATAAAAGTATTAATTTTTTATTTTTGCCCTTAATAGTGATTTTCATTTTTATAACACTAGATATAAGGGATTGGTTGTAGTTCTAGTAGGTTTCCTAAGAGTCCCAGTCACTGTTCAGGCATTATCTATAATTAACTTAATTGTTTTATTGAAAAATAGCTCTGTCGTAAATCCTACTACTCCAAAGCTGAATATCTTAGTGATCCGACAGCCTGAGACTAGATTATGATTATTTTATAGCAATAACAATGACTGTACATATTATAAAATAAATGCCTTTTTTATATATTGAGAAGGATGAATTGGAATGCAGGAATCAACTCACACAACCTGTAATTGCTTATACTAAGTTAATTAATAATTAAAATATAAAATGTTCTATTTATTACGCCTATAAAATTTAAATTAGTATTAAATGTATGACTCACGTGTAATTTCGTAACGGCAACTCAATACCACATAGTTTTACGCACTGTGTTCAATAATATGGTTATCAGCCGGTAATGATTACAGAAACATCTGGTTTTACCGCTTAGTTATATGTACTTCAATTAAAACTCGTTAAACCATTGCGATAATTAAACTTAGGTAACTTTATACCGGTAGAACGAAGCGTATCAAAACTCGAGGGATTTTTTTATTTCGAAGCTAGGGTTTGCAGTCAGTCACCAAAATAGGTTCTCAGATTTTTTTTTTCTTTGAAAGAGTAGCAGTACAGAACTTCACTATAAATACAAATTATTTGATTTCTTTTTTAGCTTGACCACTTTGTTTTTTTTTTTCATTTATTGTTCAAAATTAAAATAGGTATTACACAAAATAAAATTTGAAAATAAAATCAATGAACTATGCGGGACTAGAACGCGCACCTCTCGCGTTGCGTGCGAGTCCTCTTACCACTGAGCCAACTGTTCGAGTGACTATGTCTTATTCAACTCTAAGGTGGTAGGTGCGTTCGCACGAAACGCGAGAGATCGCGCGTTCGAGTCCTGCATCTTTCATATAAATTTCCAATTTTAGCTTCACAGTATTCCCATTTTAACATTTTACATTTAAATTTCATAACTTATTTTATCTTATATCTTTATATCATGTTGTAAAAGCATAAAAAAACCTTGTTAATTCGCCT